>VZRV01005960.1:266225-396898 GCA_013398115.1 Falcunculus frontatus
GAACCTGCTGTGTACCGACCGGGCCGTATTCCCCACCGGGCTACACCGAGCCGAGCTGTACAATGGTCCCGACTAGATACCGGGCCGTGCTGTATAGCGAGCCGTGCCGTACCGAGCCAGGCTGTATAGCGAGCCGTGCTGTGTACTGAACAGGGCTCTATACCGGCCCGGGCCGTACTGCTCCCTGCTGTGCCCCGTGCTGTGCCATATGCTGTGCCGTGCCCTGTTCCGTGCCAGCCCATGCCCGGTGTACCCGGCTGTGCCAGGCTGTACGGCCGGGCCGTGCCACGCAGCACCTGCCGGGCCGGCCCTGCCCCGCCGCCGCTCCGGAAGCCGCGGGCCCGGGCGCTGGGCCGTGCTTTGCCTCCCCACCCACGGCCCACGTCGGCTTTAGGGCGCTCCCCGCAGCGTGGCAGGGCCCCCCGCGGCTGGGACAGCCTCCCATCCCTGCCGGCGTGTGTGACAGCTCCTGTCATGCACTTCCTGCGGGGATCCGGGGTGTCTGTACCCCACAGTGCTGTGGGGGGTTCCCGGGGGGGTTCCTCACAGAAACCCTCCATCACCAGTGGAGCCCTGGGGGTAGCTGTCCCTCTGCTGACCCCATCTCTTGCAGGTGAAGAGGAAGCTGAACTTGGAGACAGATCACCAGTACATAGCGGAGAGTTTGCCAGTGGGCCGGGGCAAGGCCAGGAACCCTGCTAAAGGTATCAGCTCCACTCCCCCTGGCCCCCTTGCCAACCCAGCTCAGAGCACAGGTCCAGCAGCCCCACTCTGCTCCCACAGGCTTGTCCCTGGTAGGTTCTTCCAGTCCCTTGGTGTCAGTTTGGATGGGCTGTCCCTGGGGCTGGCCTGTTTCTGTTCATTCTCTGCATTTACTGCTGCGCCCTGTGCTGGTGGCGTGGTTGCCCTGCCCATCTGCTGGGCACCACGCTGGCTCTGTCCCTCCCTGTGGGATGGAGCTGTAGCTGCCAGCATGGCATCAGTGCAGTGTCCTGGGGGGACCCGCTGTTATCTCCTCCCTGAGCCCTGCCTGGCATCTCGGTGTCTCAGCCACAGTTGTGGTCACAACGGAGCACAGGTGTCACAGCCTGTGCCAGGTGCTGCAACATCCTTCCTACAGGGGATTTGGGCAGCTCACCCCGTTGCCCTGAGAAAACAGATTGGGTTTGGGGTGCCAGTCTTGGTCACTAGTCCACAAAGCACCTGCAAGCATGGCAGGAGTTTTGTGACCTCTCAGCTCCCGCTCTGGGTTTCCCTTGTGGCTAAATGACACTTGTCCTTGGTGTCTGGCAGGGGCAAAGTCTCCTGGAGAGAAGTCCCGCTATGAAACCTCCCTGAACCTCACCACCAAGCGCTTCCTGGAGCTGCTGAGCCAGTCCCCAGATGGTGTGGTGGATCTCAACTGGGCGGCCGAGGTCCTGAAGGTGCAGAAGAGGCGCATCTACGACATCACCAATGTCCTGGAGGGCATACAGCTCATCACCAAGAAGTCCAAGAACCACATCCAGTGGCTGTATGTCCCTTGGCTCATGGGGCTGTGCCTGGCTGTTCCCTGGGGTGGAGGAGGGTCCTACTTGGGTGGAGAATTTTGGGGCGGGGTCACCAGAGCTTCTGCTGGAGGCCAAGTGGTGGCCCCTGTGGGGAGGGCGGTGCTCAATGGCAGGAGGCTCCTGAGCAGTGTTGGTATCACCTGCAAGTCCCCCTTGGGCTCCCCAAGTCATTCGGGGCAGTGGGGGAGCTGCATCCAGGCTTGGGGAGTGGCCTACTGCAAAATCCCTGCGTGGCTGGTTCCCCGGGTATGGGGTGGGATGTGGCCTGGCCCGAGTGGGGCAGAGGAAGCTGTGGGGGTTGGCTCCTGATGGACACGGTGCTCCCCAGGGGCAGCCAGGCCACCGTGGGAGCGCCTGGCCGGCACCGGCTGCTGGAGAAGGAGCTGCGGGAGCTGCAGGCAGCTGAGCAGCAGCTGGATGACCTCATCCAGATGTGCACGGTGCAGCTGCGCCTGCTCACCGAGGACCCCGCCAACCAGCAATATCCTTTGTTTCTGGGGTGGGGCTGGCTGGGTGGCGGTTGTGGTTGAGCTCCGGTGTCACAGGCAGGGTGTTTCTCAGCCCACATCCCCGTGTCCCTTCCTTGACCCGCCCCACCGCAGCCTATGTGACCTGCCAGGACCTCCGCAGCATCGTGGACCCCGCGGAGCAAATGGTGATGGTTATCAAAGCCCCCCCAGAGACCCAGCTGCAGGTCTCAGACCCAGCGGAGGTGAGCTGGGGTCACGCTCTGCTCCCCCTCTGTCCCCCCTGCACAGCCCTGTGTTCCCTGGGCATCCTTGTGCCGCCTTGTCTCACCCCTGTCCCCTTTCCCCAGGCTTTCCAGGTCTCCGTGCGAAGCACTCAGGGCCCCATTGATGTGTTCCTCTGCCCCGAGGACAGCTCGGGGGTCTGCAGCCCTGTCAAGAGCCCTTTCAAACCCCCTGTAGAGGACTCTTCTCCCAGCCATTCGCAGCCCAGAGCCTCCCTGCTCTTGCATCCTGCCCAGGACGTGAACATGCCGCTGCTGCCCGGAGAGCAAGGTGGGGCTGGGGACATGAGGGAGCTTGGGGACACGAGAGAGCTGGTGTGATGTCACCATGGCTCTCATCAGCACCTCTGCTGTTGGCACAAGCAAGGAGCTGGGATGATGCTTGGGCACCCCAGCAAGGCAGGGAGGTGGGAAGGCAGGTTCTCCACAGCCAGAAAAGCTTTTTTGGGGTTTATTTGGTGAGTATTGTGGGATTTACAGCTGCTGTCCATCCCCACAGAAGCGCTGCTGCCGGGGCCGAGCGTGCTGCCCAGCAAGAGCCCGGAGGAGGAGGAGGTGAGCCTCTCTCCACTGGCCTCCATGGATATCCTGCTGGAGCAGAGCAGGGAGGACTTGGCGGGCTTCTTGGCCGATGAGTTCATCAACTTGTCGCCGCCGCAGGCGCAGGACTATCACTTCGGGCTGGAGGAGGGTGAGGGCATCAGCGAGCTCTTCGACTGCAACTTTGGGGACTTCACCCCCTTGGACTTCTGAAGCTATGCCTGGGTGCTCGGGGGAGCTGCCACAGGAGGGGGCAGCCCTGGCAGGGTGGAAAGGGCAGGGCAGGGCAGCCCCTCTGGCTCCAGCGCCTGCTGTTCCTCCCCCATCCCTTTTTGCAATATTTTCTTCTTATCCCTCCAGCCCCCCGAGCCCGGTGGGGGCCGGTGGCATCTCCAGCTCCAGCCTCACAAGGAGGATGCCAGGGTGGGGTTCCTATTTCAGGGGAACCCCCCCAGGGCCCTGATCAGGGGGAACTGTCCAGGGCAGAGCTGCTGCCCCCCAGGAGCCCGTTCCAGAGCTTTAAGCAGTCCTGTGTATAGATTAATAATTTGATTAATTTATTATTGTCCCCTGGGGACAGCGTTTCATTTCCGTGGGGGTTTGGGGGGGCTGTACAGCAGAGTGGGGGCGCTGAGAGTTTTTGTTGTGCTGGGAGGGGGTGGTGGACATGTGGGGGGTGCTGGGCCAGGGCTGTGCCCCTGCATGGGGGGCTGCCCACAGCCTGGCTGAGCGTGAGGTATTTATTTATTTATGGCGTGTGGGAGCTCTCCCAGGACATGGAGGGGGCGGGAAGACAGCACTGCTGCTGGTGGGGCACAGAGGGTGCCACCAGGGTCTCACCAGCACATCCTGGCTTTGCTTGTGTCCAAAACGGGGCTGGCAAGGCCACAGCTGTGGCAGGTGGCTGCGGGAGCGGGCACGGGGCTGGATGGGGCTGGTGGCCCTGGGACCGTGTGCATGTCCCCTCGGGGGACACAGAGGTGTCCAGGGGGAGCATCTCTGCAGGTGAGCACCCAACACTGTCTCCAGGCTTTCCTTCCCCTCCTGTGCAGCCGTTCAGCCTTTTGGCTCTGGCTCCCCCATCCCCAGGCCACTGGGGCTGGGAGAAGAGGGGGAGGGGGGTTTTGGGGTCCCCCTGGGCCGAGCTGGAGACGCACTTTCACTTTTACTGCCATTTAACAAGCTTGTGTTCCTCTGAGCTTTGTGTTTAATAAAGGTTTCTACTGATTCTCCCTTTGGCTGTGCTCAGGTGCCTGGGGGTGTGAGGGGTGCTGGGGACCTCAGCTGAGAAACCAAGAGGTTTGGGGTTGTTTTGTGGGCTGTTTTGCACTTGGAATTTGAAATACATGATCAGGTATGTCCATACCTGGGGCTGCAAGAGGTGCTTTGGTCCTTGGTCCCACACAGGGTGGGATCTGGGGCTGATCCTGCCCTCCCTGCTCCTCCAAAGAGGCTGTGCTGCAGGAGGATGGGGTGATGGGGTCTGGATGGGGATTGCTTTCCTTTCAGCAGCCCCTGTCCCCACTGGGCTCCTCTCCTGCCTGGTCCCCTCCCTGCCTTCCCCCTGGATTTTGGGCAGCATTTTCCTGGCTGTGGCTGCAGCATGGGCCCAGTGTGAAGCCACTCCATGCATCCACTGAGTGCCCAGCTTCCCCTCTTCACCCCAGCTCTTGGTGCTGCCTTAAGGCACCTGCTGGCACCAGTTTCTGGCCCAAAGTTTGAGGTCCCTGTGTCCTTGCTCGCTGGAGACACTCTGTCTGCCAGCACCAGCGCTGACCCTGAGTGCCCTGATTCCCTCTGCAGCACACCAGGACTGAGGGACATTGGGGACCCCCAGAGAGAGATGCTTGGAGTTGCCAGGGACCCCCTGGTAGCTGGGATGGGGCTCAGGGGGGCCATGGCCACTGCCCCAGTGGCAGCCAGGGGTGTGCTGCTTCCTGCCCGTTTGTGCACTTCCTCCCCTCCTCCTGCCCAGCCTCCTGCCTGGTTTTCCTTTAAACAGCCTGATAAATATTTCACCCTGACCATGTTGTGTAAGCTCACCCTGCTCCAGCACTGGCAGGGAATGGGATCCCAGGCTCAGGACAGGCTGCTGGTGGGTGCTGGGTGGCACAGAGAGCCCATCAGCGCTGCCTGGCCTCCTGCCTGCATCCTTGTGCCTCTGTTGCCACACCTGAGGCAGTCCCTGGCCGGCTGTGCTGCCCCTGGATTGTTCTGACAGCCGGACACGTGTGGATGGCAGCGTGCAGCTGTAGGGTGCCAAACCCCACGGCTCAGCCCCGCACATCATTCCCTTCCCCAGCCTTCCAGAGAGCGGCAGCAGGGCCAGCCAGGGCCCTGCCAGCTCCAAACCAGGCTCTCATGGGTGACCCCTGTGCCTGAGCAGGAAGAGCTGGTGCTTGTCACACTGTCACCCCTTCACACGGGGCTTTTTCAGACAGCTACACTGGAACAGCATTCCCAGTGCTCCGATCCATGGGACTCCTGCCCCACAGAGCCAGGGCAGGAGGATGGGGACCGAGTGGGAGGACACGGACCCTGGTCCCTGTCTGCTGTGTCCTTCATTGAAGGATCAGTGTTTGTCACCTGAGGTGGCAGGTGCTGGAGGTTTTATGATTTCCTGCGGGGTACCCAGCCCAGCCATGTGCCAACTCCTCCTCATCCACCCCTCCTCCTCTCCTCTGGTTAGCTCCGTTGTGATGGATGGTGACGGTGATCTGCAGTGCTGCCAAAGGGGAGAGACCCCAGCACAGGAACTGGTTTTCATGGGAGCCAGGAGGCACGGGGAGAGGGGAGAGGACTTACACTGATACCCTGAGCTCCACAGGGCTGTTCCCACAGCCGGCCAACCCCCAGCAGCAACACAGCTTTGCCTCTTTTCCCTGAGCAAAGGCAAACCTCTCTGATGGCATCACCGTCATAGGGAACCTCCTGGGATGCTGAACCCTTGGGACTCCCAATCCCCATGGAAGCAGCCCCAGCAGGGACAGGGCCGTGTCCCACTGCGGCAGCACAGCCCATCCCAGGGGGCTGCATTGGCAGCTCCACGTGAGCCACAGCACCGTAAAAATAACCACTCTGCCTCCCAGGATGATTCATGATGCAGCTGAAGGGCTTCCCTCCTGCTATTTTGGGTCGCTGGAGAGGGAGCTGATGATAGCTGCTTTGGAAGAGCACATGGCAGCTTTGGGAAGCAGCCCCAGGTTTTATTTATCTGCTCCAAAGATGCTTTTCTTTGTCAGGTGAAGCCAGCACCTGCACGCATCCTGCCTGCTCCATGGTCTCTGAGCTCCCAGCTCCCACTCCCAGGCAGTGTGACCCCACAGGGACCACGTCCATCCAGCCCTGGGGTGCTGTTGGGCTGCAGTGGTGGCCCCATGGGCATCAGCAAACGCTGTGCAGGCTTTGGGCACAGTTCTGAGCCCAGGCAGCCCCAGGGGCTGCTGTCCTTGTGCTGTAGGGTTGGGATCTGGGGGAGTCAGGATAGCTCCACAGCGGGATGAGCTCTGGGACAGGCTGGCAGTGGCATTAGGTGCCCCCCATAAGGGGTCTGTACCTTTAACCTAATCCCCCTCGGAGGGTCCTATAGGGGTTTGGGGTCTCTATAGGCAGGGGTGTCCTGCCCCACCTGTGCATCCCACCTCACACTTCCCTATTTCCACTTCCAAAAATGTCTCCTGTTTCTTCCACAAGGAAGGAACTCAGGGCGGTGAAGAGCAGCATCGTTTCTTTCTGGGATGCTGTTGACTGGGTGCTTCCTTTAATTCCACCCTGTTGTGGTGCTGGGGAGCAGAGCAGAGCCCTGGTGTCCCCCACAGCCAGGGCCATGTCCCCCTTCCCTGCCATGGCTTTCTGGCAGCACCTGTTACCTGCTGCCATCAGCAGCTTTGCCCTGAACTCCATCCTCACTCTCAGGCTGCTCCTTGCCACATGGAAACTCATGCTGACTCCAAGGGATCCCAATGGGTGCTGAGCATGGATTTTTGGAGCAGATGGGAGTGCAGGAAGCCCCTCCAAGGGGGGGATTTTGATCCATGGCACCACCATCACCCCCTTCCAAGTTCCCTGGCAAGGTGATTCCCCGGTCCCTGCTGCATCCCTTGCCTGTGGTTTGTTCCTGCTCCCATTTCAGTTGGATTTGATGATGGCCACGCTCAACAGCTGCAGCCCTTGGACCTCTCTGCCTCCCTGGGGACAGGGACAGCCCCGTGCCAAGTGCAGTGAGTGCATGTGCACCCTGGAGCCCTTGGATGCCCCTGCCACAGCCCAGGTGTTCTTTTTCCACCTCTTTTGCCTTGCACACACCTGGAACAGCTGGGAGATGGTAAAAATATCTGTGATGCCGTGGGCTCAGCTCGGAGTGCGTTATCCCCGAGGGAGCAGGAGATGAGGAATCTCCACGTGCCGCAGCTTGGTCACGTTGGGGTGGGGAAGGAGCTTGGATCTGAGAGCTGGGTTAAGCAGAGCTGAGCTCAGCACTCAGGGTGTCCTGGAGAGCTCCATGTGAAAGCAGAGCTGAGGGAGGCAAAGCCTGCCTGGGATTTTGCAAAATCCAAGCAAAACTGGTTTGTGCCCCTTTGTCTGCAAGTGAAATCCTGGAATGCAGGCACAAGCCCCCAGGTGTCTGTGCCAGGCAGGGAGGGGGGCAGCTCCTCCTCCTCATCTTCTCCAGCCTGCTGGGGTAGGAGGGGGGTTCACATCTCTGGAGGTACCGGGATCCTGGCAGGTTGCTCTGGAGGGAAGCAGCACAGAGCAAAGGCTGCCTGGCACTGTGGGTATGGAGGAGCTGGCACCACCAGGAACTCATTTGGAACCACCCTGGCTGTCAGGGGACCACTCCAGGACCACCAAAACCACAGTGGGACCACCAGTGGTCCAACTGGGACCAACTGGTACAACCAGGGCTATCCCAAAGCCAACAGCGACTGCATTGGGACCACCTGTGGTCAAACTGGGGCCAAGTGGAGCCACATTGGGACAACTAGGGCTATGCTAGGGCCAGCTGTGACCACCCGTGGTCAAACTGGGGCAGCCCCAGGGCCAACTGGGGTAACCAAGGCTATCCTGGGGCCGAGAGCAACCACAATGGGACCACCCATGGCTCAACTGGAACCAACTGGGGCCACACTGGTGTGATCAGGACTACAGTGGGGACGACAGCAACCACACTGGGACCACCCACGGTCAAACTGGGACCACTTGGGGCCTCACTTAGGGCACCCAGGGCTACGGTGGAGTCAACAATGACCACACTGAGACCATCCATCACCAGACTAGAGCCACCCTAGGGCCAGCTGAAGCACCCAGCGCTACTGTGAGGCCAACAGTGACCACACTGAGACCACCTGTGGCCACACTGGGATCAACTGGGGCAACCAGCGCTACTGTGGAGCCAACAGTGACCACACTGAGACCACCTGTGGCCACACTGGGATCAACTGGGGCAACCAGCGCTACTGTGGAGCCAACAGTGACCACACTGAGACCACCTGTGGCCACACTGGGATCAACTGGGGCAACCAGCGCTACTGTGGAGCCAACAGTGACCACACTGAGACCACCTGTGGCCACACTGGGATCAACTGGGGCAACCAGCGCTACTGTGGAGCCAACAGTGACCACACTGAAACCTATGGTCACACTGCGACACTCAGGGATGGTCACACAACCCGCGGACGGGAGCACACTGGGCTGTACTGGGTCCGACTGGGACCACCCCAGCAGCGACCGGGCACCAGGACCCAGCGCCGCCCCGCCCCCTCCCCTCCGCCAAACACATTGGTGGTTCTTGGTGCCAATCACCGCCCGCGGCCAATCGGATCGCGGCGGGGGCGGGCTCTCCGCAGAGCCAAAGTTGGCTGGGCCGGCGGAGCCGCTCGGCTGAGTCGGGATCGGCGGGGCGCGAGCGGCGCACGGCACCGACCGAACCGAGCCGAACCGAGCCGAACCGAACCACCCCTGCCGAACCGTCCCTGCCGAACCGAGCCGAACAGAGCCGAAACCACTCCTACAGCACCGAAGAGAGCCCAGCCCATCCCTACGGCTCCGAACCGAACCCATCCCTACCGCACCGAGGCCGTTCCTACCGCACCAAGCCCATCTCTACGGCACTGAGTCCATCCCTACGGCACTGAGCCCATCCCTACGGCACTGAGCCCATCCCTACGGCACTGCACCGAACCCATCCCTGCAGCACCGCACCGTGCCCTGCGGTACGACACCGCTCCACACCGCTCCTCGCGGTACCGCACCGCTCCCCGCGGTACCGCACCGCTCCCCGCGGCACCGCACCGCTCCCCGCGGCACCGCACCGCTCCCCGCGGCACCGCACCGCTCCCCGCGGTACCGCACCGCGCTGTAAGGCATTGCATCCTCCGGCACCGCACCGCACCGCTCCGCACGGCCCCGCGCCCTCGGTGCCCGCAGCACCCGCACCCGGCGGGACCATGATGTCGTGTGCCGAGCTGCTGGCCGTGTGCCTGCTCTCAGCAGATCGCGGCCCCAAGCCCCACCGCCAGCCGCTACCCATCTTCCACGACGTGAGTACCGCAGGCGGGACCCCCGCAACCCTGCCCAGCCCCGGGGCCGCCGTGCTTCCCCTCGGGGAGCCGCGGCACGTGTGGGCGTCGGGGTGAGGCTCCTTCCCTCCCGGTACCGGAGGAACCGGCCCGAGGGATGCGCCAGAGGCTCTGCGGCCATGCCAGCCGGGAGCTGTGCATGGTCGTGATGGGTTAAATAATGGTGTCGTGTCCTTCGGCTGAATGCTGGGCCTCTGGGTGGCTAGAAACAGCCCACGCCTCATCCAGAGCCGGCTGTCGTGACTCCTGGAGCGGGAGCTGTGTCTGGCAGGAACGCTGTGGAAGGTTCCCTGGAGCTGTTCACAGCCATGGGATCCGACAGCCCCCGGATGCAGCTCCTGTCCCTGCCCGCTCCTGACGTGCCGGGATTGTGGAGGAGGATGCTCCGTGCAGGTTGGAGGTCGCCCGGGCATCCTGGCGGCTGTGGGTCGCACGGGGGAGTTGAAGATGCAGGTGGTGGCTGTCTTTGTGTTCAAAGATGCTGGCACAGTTCCTCCTGTCACACCGCGTCCCCTCCAGGCCACGGCCGCGCTGCTCCTGTGAGAGGGAGCTGTGCGCCCTGGGGCTCCGGGGGAGGCGGCTGCAGCCCGGCCATTTCCCAGGGCCAGTGGCACAGCCCGGGCCGGAGCCCACCTCTGGTGCTCGGCCCCCCTGCTCCTGGCTGTCTTCCGTGAGCTGGGTCGGGTGGACAGCGCCTAAATCTCCCTGGTGAGAGAGCCCCGGCATTCCCATGTGTCCGGCAATGCTGGGCTCCGAGTCACCCTGTGGACCAAGGAGATGTGATGGCAGAGGTGCTGCCCCTGCCCTGCCGCAGGACTGAGGAGGAGAAAGCCAGCGAGGGTTAAGGATGAGGGCTGGTGGTGCCCCGGCACCTGCACAGCCCAGGTCGGTGCCAGCTGTCGCCTCCCAGCTGTCACCTCCGTCTTGTCCCGATGCAGGTTCACCCCCGTGTCCCAGTCCATCCCAGAGAAGGGGAACAGCAGGTCTCGGGCAGCACTTTGGGAAGGTGAATGCCACATCTGGTCCAGTCCAAGACCTCCTGGCATCCCCAGGGAGGCGCTGGGAAGCGCGGCTCCCTCGGCCGTGGTGCTGCTCGCAGCTTCCAGCTGGGGGTCAGGGTCTCTCTCCTGCCCGGGGGGTTTGGGCTGCAAGGCTCTCCAGCCAGCATCATTAACCGCACTAATTACTTGGCTGAGGGAAGACGGGCTGGAGGGGGTGGGTGGTGACAGCTGTGTTCCAGCTCAGCTCCTCAGGGCACTCGTTGAGTCGCACATCCCTCAGGGTGTCATTAAGGCAATTAAAATGGGAAATGTTAACAATGCTAGCAGCTGCTTTCCGGATTCTGACGGCTTCTCTTCCTCTACCTTGTGACTCCTTTGCTCCCACCTTTGCTTCAGAGCTTGGCAGGATGAGTTTAATCTCTGCACTTTCGGGTCTGGGCAGTTGGCCGGTGTCCAGCTGCCCCCCCCAGGCTTGGGGTGAGCATCCCACGGCAGCAGGGCAGGAGCCCCGCCTGCCTTCCCGGCAGCGCTGCCCACCACAGATCCCGGTGGCTGCTGCTTCCCCTGGGACCTGCCTGCACACCTCCTGCCTTTGGGAGAAGTGAGGAGGAGGAGGAGGAGGAGGAGGAGGGCTTTGCCTGAGACGCTTCGCTGCAAGCGCGGTACAAACCGCAGTGCTGCCATCGCCCTGTGCAGTATCTCAGGCCTCGGGGAGATTTGTTCCCCCGGCTGGTGCCCGGGGCTTGCTCGCTCCTCTCCCGGGACACGGGATGTTCAGGAAGGACGGCGTTCCTGCCGGTGTCTGGCTGCAGCCTGCCTTAGCCTGCCGTGGGTCGATGAGCACACTGTCCCCAGGGCAGCTGTCCCCTCCCAGCAGCCGCCTGTCCCTGGCTGCTTCTCCGGCAGCCGCGGTTGCTTCCAGACCTGCAGGCAGGGAGAAATCCTATAATGGCCTTCCTTCCCGGGATACGTGTGGGGCTCATCCCGCAAACAAATGCTGGTTCAGTGCCTCTCCCCTCCGTCCCAGCCTGGCTGCTGCTGCAGGCTCTGGGTGAGGCTGCGGCTCCTCAGACCCAAGCCCAAGGGCTGAGGGAAACATCCCGGGCTCCAGGCAGTGTCCCTGTGCTTCTGAGGCTTCCAGTCCACCCTGAGGCAAGAGAGGGATTGTAGGGCCCTCCAGCAGTCCACGCAGACCTAATCCCTTTCCCAGCCTGGCTTTGCATCACTTTTCCCTGGCTTTGTCCCAGGGCTGCTGTCCGCACTGGGAGCAGCGCTCACCTGCCATTGCTGAGCGTGAGGAGGGGACAGGATTCACCCTGGAAGTGGCTCTGTGCTGTTTGTGCTCGGCTGGAGCTGGGTCCTGGGGTCAGACAGGGACGGGCTCGCCCGAGGCAGTGCGGAGCCCTGCCATTCCCAGGGGCTCTGGAGCAGACATGGCCTTGCCTCGAGGGGCTCTCACAGCTCCCGGCTTGTGCCACGTTTATTTTGAGCTCCAGGCTGCTGTCGTGTGTGCACTGGCTCGTGTAACACCCTGCTGGAGCAGCGAGCCTTGTGTGTGAGGGAGAGGCATCTACTGTTTGCTGAGGTTCCTGCTGAACCCTGCATGGGCTCACCCCAGATTAGAGACCTCTTCAGCCCCAGGGGATCCTCCCCGAAATTGTGCTCTCCCTCTGAGCCCACAGATAAACCTTGCTGAGCAAGGTCAGCCTGTGAGTGGGAAACGTTTGCCCTCACTCGAATCTGCACCCAGCGCCTGGGTGACACCTGACTGTCTCTGGGATGAACTAGGTGGCCTCCGTGACATCTGGAGCCATAGAGGTGTCACTGCATGAGCCATGTGTCCCTCTGATGACGCAGAGCTCTGCAGGATGAAGCTTCTCCTTTGATGGAGAGTCCATAGCAGGGTGGCACAGACATGTGGGACCCATGGGTGCTGCCCCTGCAGCTGTGAGACCCCACAAGGCACCCGTTAGCCTGGAGAAAGTTCTGCTTTAAAATCCAGAGAAATCGCCACTGTTTGGGAGCTGCAGGTTCCCATCTCAGCTCCAAAGTGCATCCACCACATCCTGCATGGTGCTCAGGGAGTGCTCACCCTGCTTTCCTGCCAGGGAAGCAGCCAGGCTGGCTGGAATCCCAGGGGGATGGTTACCTAATGCTGCTCGGCCCCGGGCAGCCTCCGTGCCCTGCAGCAGCTCGGGGCAGGAGGAGCTGGCTTTCTTCAGAAGAGCATCCTCCAAGGAGCTGTCCCTGCTCCTGCTTTTGGTCACGGGGAAGGAACCAGGGAGCTCCAGCACTAGAAAAACCTCTGCCCAGTTACAAGCCAGAGGCTTAGGGGGTTTTCCTGGGCAGCTCTTACTTTACCTCAGTTTCTCAGGGAGATTGGGGTGCCTGGATCAGGGGCCGTGCCCTCGGAACATGCAGCAGAGCTGGTGGTGGGCAGTGCAGGAGGAGCCGAGGGCAGAGGGGGCAGCGGTGCCTCTGCCTGCTCCAGGGGCAGGCTGTGGCCAGGAATATTAAAGTTCTGTCTCCTTTCCCAGCCCTTTTTCTTTCCTAATCTTTCTTCAGACCTGCAGATTTCCTCATCACCCAGGATGATATAAATGAGAGTTGCCACAAAGACAACTTTCTGTCGTTGACTCCATTAGGATGTGCTGGACAAAACCTCGTATGTTTTGGTCTGGGAAAACATTCCCATGCTTCTCACTGGAGTCAGCCCCAGCCCTTCCAATAATTACTGGTGGAACAGACCCCGGCAGGGATGAGCAGCTCCAGCTTTCTCCTGGGTCGTGGGCAGGAGCCTCATGGTTGGGAACCTGCATTGAGACCCTGAATTGGAGCAGCTCTCCAGCTGTGCTCTGTGGCAGAATTAGTTACAGATTAATTAATTCATTAATCATTAATTACAGTGTGTGTGCACGCCGAGGTGCTGCAGGAAGGGCTGTGCTGAGGGGTGGTTGTTGCAAAGCTCAGGGCAGGAGCTGCTCCGAGGTGCAGGTGGTTGAGTGTTGGTGATGCACAAAGTGCTTCCTGATGGAGTGGGTTTATACTTAATGGTCTTTCGTTTAAATGGACTGAACAATTGAACAGTTGCTATCACAAGGCTATAGCAAAGCCCCTTCTGCTTTGCCTCTGTGTTCTCTAAAAGGTGCTCACTGTGAGTGCTGGGCTCGCTCGGCCAAGGGCTCTGTGCATTAGAGGCAAGAAATGGGTTTAATCATTGGCAAAGGGGAATTTCCTGGAGCAGCTTGTGCAGTCCCAACAGCCGGGGCTTCTCCATGGCTCCCTGAGCTCCTGGAGGTGATTTTCTATGGTGCTGGGTGCTGCCAGGCTCACTGTTCAGCTGCCCTTCTCTCCCTGCTGCCACACTGAGCCCTGTTGTGTTTTGTCTTGCAGATTTTCCGGCGAGCCGACAAGAACGGTGAGTGCTTTGTTCCTGCTGTTGCCTCCCCCTCCCTGCCTGGCTCTGGCTGAAGCAGCGTGGCTCCTTCCCACTGGGAGGTTTGGCTGAAAGAGGGAGGGAGGAAAATGCTTTTCTGCTTCACCTGGATCCCAGGGCCTGGGCAGGGGCTGGGGAATGGGCTCCCCCAATTCCCCATCTGTGCACCACACGGGATACAGCCCCTTCCAAGCCCCTCTCCTGGCCCAAGGGCTGTCAGGCTTCTGCTCTGTCCCTCACGGGATTGGTTATGTCTCTGTCCTCAGTCCAGGGTTTTACAGGTGCCCCTGGCTGGGTGATCCTGTTCCTGGGTGCCCCTGGAGCCCCTGGCATTTGAGAGTTAGGCTCTGCTGCCCAGTTTTTAATTCAGCACCCATAAACCAAGAGGTCCAAAATCACAAGTGGTTTCCCTGAGCCTTCCCACACTCTCTTGGGCTCTTCTCCTTCTTGGTAGCTTGGAGGCTCCAGGAGATGCTTTTATTCCAGATCACAACGCAGCCCAGGAGCTGAAGTCCTTCACAGAGAGGAAGGAAAAAGCTCTTGAGTCAATGGAGAGCTTTTTTGTTTCCATGAAAATCCGATGCTGCCCTCACTGTGCTGTTTGTTCTTGGACAGTCTGTGCATTTTTGAGAACACAGCAAAGGGGGCTTTTGCAAAGGGCCGAAATTCCCACCTGCAATTCCAGCAGCACTCCTGTGTTTTTCCTGGGCTGGTGGGCCACGCTTTCAGGGAGATATCTGTAATTATCATGCACAACACACCCAGCCGTCCCACGCACCCGCTGGAGGCTCCCGGGGCCAGGATGCTGCTCTCTGCAGATATATAATTATTCTTCCCTTTTATTTAAATGCAGATGATGGGAAGCTGTCATTTGAGGAGTTCAAGAACTATTTTGCTGATGGCATCCTGAGCTCGGAGGAGCTGTGGGAGTTGTTCAGTGGCATTGACAGGCGTCACTCAGAGTGAGTACCGTGGTGGCATGGAGGAGACGCAGGAGAAGCTAAAACTGCCTGCCTGGAGATGGAGGATGTCTGGGGGCGGGTGTGATAAATAGTCAGGGTGAGATAAACCCACCTCTTGCCACACGCAGGTGTTCAAATCCATTGAACACCAGCAGCGAGCACTGGTGCTGAGAGCAGTCAGACATTTTGAGAGCAGCAGTCGGATTTACTGCAGTTCCAGAAAGCAAGCGAGCGTTGAAAATGCCTTTTTTTTTTGGTTTGGAAGATGTCTTCCAGGAATACGCAGCCCGTGGAGCAGGTTGTGTGTCTGCAGGAGTGTGTGGTGGTGTGAGGACAAGGCACAGACTGTGCAAAGTCACAGACTTTGTCACTGCTGACACAGGGAACTGCTTTTCACTTACATAAGAGCTGCCTTCCACACAAGTGGGCCCGGTGCGTGTAATGGGGAATTTAGGCCAGCTACTTGTAAAAATAAAGAAAGCCCCAAAGAACAGGAGAAGGATTTGTGTTTAGCTCTGGTCTCCTCATGAGTGGTGGTATCCAGAGGAGTCTGTTGGGCTCAGCTGGGATTCTCACCCCGGCTTTTTGGGTACTTTTTGGCCTCGCTGGGGTCCCTCTGCCTGACTGGCTGCTATGGGTGTGTCTGTCCTGGCACTGGAAGGAACTGGGTGCTGCTGAATTGCATGGCTGGGGTCTGTTCAAACGCTGGGGTGCTGCTGGGGGACAAGGAGCTTCCTCCCAGTCTGGGTGGCAGGTTTGGCTCTGGCTCGTGCCACTTCCCCAGCACCCCAGGAAGCATCTCCTGCACCTCTGACACCCTTGGTCAGGGTGCAGGTGCCTGCCAGGGCGAGGAAATTTGGGCTTTGCAGGGAGCCAGGGCAGTGGCACTGAAGGCCCTTGTCACACTGAGATGCCAACGGCCACCAAATGCCACCGAGCCACCAACAGCAGACACCCAGCATCAGCATCTGCTCAGGACTGGGGCGGTGGGGATGACAGACCCCCAGAGGTGTCAGGGCTGGGTTTAGTTGCCACTGAGGGATGGGCAGAGAAGTGGGCAGGTGTGGGCAGCCTTGTGCTGCTTTCCTTGGGGCCTGGCTGCTGTTGCTGCCTGTCCTGCTGATTGGGCTCATGGATGTGGGCAGCAGGAGGTGTCTCCTGAAAACCTCTGTGTCTCTTTGGGCTGCGATCCCTGGAAGTTGGCAGTGAGTGTTCCCTTTCCTCTGGAAATGCTCCTTTCCTCTTGCACCATTGTCGGGGTGACCTTGGAGTCACAACACCCCCGGAAAACACCAGGTGCAGCCAAGCTGGGAGCTTTAACCCAGGTCAAAACTCAATAGGGAAGGTCTCCTGTGCTCAGGCCAGGCTTGTTCCATGTGTCTGGGGCAGCTGAGCAGGCCTGACAGGGGCCTGTGCTGCCTGGGGAGCCGTGGCTGCAGCGGTGCCCCCACAGCTCGTTACGGTAACGAGGGTGCTGCAGCTATGACAACGTGCCAATGACAGCATCGAGCTGGTGACATCTATTAGCAGGGCATGAGCGCTGGGTCTTTGTTCCCTTCCTGCCACCAAGGGCAGGAGGGACCCTCAGACAGAGCTGTTTCCGAATTCCTGCCTTCAGTGGCTTCCAGCAAATGTAGGAAACACTGGGTTTGGGGCGTGCAGGGTTTGGTGTCATGTGAAGGCTGTGCTGGTGCCCTGCTGTCCCCATGGTGGGGACAGGACAGCCCCTCTCCCCTGGGCTTGCCTTGCACTGGCAGGAACTTCATATTTTAGAGAGCTGGCCAAAATTTGCTGCCAGGTTCAAGAGTATCCCAAAGCTGGAAAGCAGCTACAAGCCCTGCAGACCTGGTGTGCTGCTTTCATGTCCCATAGCTTCTGTGATGCTGGGAAGGTTTCACCCTTAACCCAGAGGGTGGATTTGGGGCTGTGTTGGTCAGGAATAGGCTGTAGTTTGTGTTTCCTTGTCCCTGCCAGCCTGACCCAAGGAGGGACAGTAACAGAGACCTTCCTGCCCAGGCCCTCGCCATGTCCAGCACTGCCCAGAGTCACCCTGACCCTCACCCATCCCTGGAATGTGCAGCTGCTTCCCTGGGTCCCAGAGCTGACAGCTGGGGAGATGAATATTTCACAGGTCTCCCACAGTACTTGTTCTCCTTCCAGAGAGCCCCATGCTCTTCTCTTTCCACCTCCCACCCCCCTGGCACTCCGGTGGGACACTGGGGCCTGTGCATCACACACCTCTGGTGGGGTCATTTCAGATTCTGCATTTCCACATGAGGCTGGTTTTGTTCTGCATTTCAGAGAATGGTTCCATTTTGGCATAAAGTATCCCCTCACTTTAATTCTGTGACATTTAAAAGTTTATGTTGGAACCAAATTCAGCTCTGGATGGCAGCTGGTACAACAGCAGGTCCATGGTTTTGCTTGGCTGGTCCAGAGCTCCACCGCAGCTCTGGCAGTGGCACAGAAGGTTCATCTTCTTGGAAAAGAGCATTTTCATCCACTGAAATGTCTGGGTGAGAAGATATGGATGTTTTTGGAGGGATGAGAGCTCCATAGCTGCATCCAGAAGCGTCTGGAGAGTTATGCTGTGTGGTTTGCTCTCTGAGCAGCCATGTGTCCATCTGCAGCCCAGCTGGGTGGGACAGCAGCAGACCCCAGAGTGTCACTGGGACAGCAGCAGATCCCAGAGTGTCACTGGGACAACTTCATGGAGATTTGGTTACAAAGGGCTGTGGACTGAACGCTGTGGTATTGCAGGGGGTGGATTCCTGTACTGTGAAACCCGCCCAGGGAAGTGTTTAGATTTTATGTCTTTCTGTCCTTTGTTGCTCCTTCAGCTCCTGAAGCAGAGGTGCTGAGGGGCTGGGAATGACTCCTGAGCTGCTGGCTCTGAACCTGGTGGGGAAATTTGGAAAAATAAGGTCTGGAAAATCTGTTTTTCCATGAGGGTATTCAGAAGTTAGGTGCAGATTGCTCAGAGCCTTTGACCTGGAGCCACAAAAGGTGGAAGTGCTGACCTGGTGGCTCTTAAAGTCTCTTAGTGGAAACAACCTCAAGCCTGTGATTCTCTGGAAGAAGGGATTTGAGTGAATTCCCTCCCCTCTCTTTACTCAGAGCCTCAGAGCCGCAGCGTCGCCAGCTCCCTGGATGATGGAGAGTGACTGAAACACTCCGTGCCACATGAAAAAAGGTTTGGAAACCAGATTTGTGATGGCAGTGGAGGTTCCCAACATGATAAATGATAAAAATAAAAAAAATTCCCGTCTGCTTTTCTGCAGCTGATTGCTGTTTTCTTGCGTGAATTCCAGGCACATTCTGACAAAATCCCAACAGCATAATGATGACAAGATCCTTCATCATCAGCTCAGGCTTAATTACAGTTAATCAGTGGTTTGAGCACAGTCAAAATACGGCTGTGGGAAATGTGGAGAGTCTCAGGATGAGTGCTTTGGAGGCAGAGGATGGCTCTTCTCTTGGAGTGGGAATGGCAGAGAGGAGCAGAGAAAAGCCTGTTGCCCCTGGCAGCCCTGCAGGAGGGGTCAGGATTTGGTGTGCACGTCCTTTCCGTGAGCTCCTCCTGGCTTTTTGTGGAGATTACTTCTGGTAGCATGAGAATGGCACCAGCAGCCCTGGGGTTTGCTTGCTGGGCTCTGTCCTGCCCCTGCCTGTGCCCTGGGGGCTGCTGCAGACTGAGGGACGTGGGGAGAGGTTCCCACGAAGGGCTGCTGGTGGAACAGGCTGCATCAGGAAGGGAAGGGTGCAGATCTTCCCCTGCACAGCTCCCAGAAGGAGGATTTTTGCCATAAGATGTCGTTGATTGGTTCAATGTTCAGTGGTTTAGTGATTGATTAGTTAACATTTCTCTTTAAGCAGCAAACAGACAAGATATAAAGAGTTATCAGTAACCCATGGCCTCTCCTTAGAAGCCGCAGGGTGGGAGCTGATGGCAGCTCTTTGTCACACCCTGTTGGAGCCAAGGTGGGAGCTGGCAGTGGGTTAAGCTGGTGGCTCCTTGTTCCTGCTGAAACCAGTCCCAGCCCCAGGTGCTCACTGGGACCAGTGCAAATGCCTGGGTCACGTATGCAGGAGGTGTCCATGTCCCCTCTTTGGTGACTTTTACCCTTCTCTCAGGTGGGAACCAGTGGCTCCGTGCAGTGACAGCTCTGGGGCACAGGTCTGAGGGGCTGGGCCGTGGCTGCTGCAGTGCCAGGGCTCTTGCAGCACTGCAGCAGCTCTGCAGGCTCCAGACAGCTGCCACAAATACAGGGGAACAATCAAGAAGGAGCAAAACCTTTTTCCAGTGTGCACTGGTGCTCCAAACCCCAGTGTCTCTGTCTAGCAGAGCTGCTCAGAGATGGGACCAGCAAAGTTGGAGAGAGTGGAGCTGGCAGGGAAGGGGCTGTGGCTTTGCAGGTTTATCTGTATTGAGTCTCAAGGGAAACAACGATTTTTTTATCCACTTTAAAAAAGTGCCTGCAGTGCCAGGTCAGTGCGCAGAGCCCTGCCTAAATCAGCTCCTGCCTGTTTAAAATAGCTGAGCTGACTCCCAGCCTCACACTGCCCCTCTCTGCTGCCTGCAGAGGCTCCAGATGCAGTTACACAGCAGAGGGTCTGCAGTCTCCCGGCCCTGGCTCTGCCACCCCTCACACCAAAATATTGCCATGCTTTGAACCACTGCCTACTGTTAAAGTGCATTAAATGGAAGCCCAGAAGAAAGAGAGAAGCAGAAACCAGCCTTTGATGTCTTGGGAAAAGCTGTAGGAAGATTTTGCCTTAATTTTTTCATCTTAAATGGCATTTTGAACACTTCGCATGCTGTCCTCTAATTTTACATTTTTTTTTCCCTTTGCCCTGTGAGCAGTGTCAGAGGGGGGACAGGGTGATGTGGTCCCACCCCCTGGGTAGCAGCACTGCAGCATTCCTTGTGCTTGGAGCCTGGCAAACTCCAGGTACCGCCAGTTCCTCCATGTGTGACAGCACTTAAACACTTAAAAACCTCTTTTGGGCTCTCTTCTACTTTCCCAATCAGGATTAGAAATGGCTGTAACCATTTAGGGGATTTTGAGGCAGCAGAATGCCTTGAGCAGAGGCTGATCTGAATCAATGATATCCTGGGGTCTGTCCCCGGGTGATGCTGGGCATTGTGAGCAGCTCTGCCTCTGTGGCTTTGGCCACCTGAGCAGATCCAACAGCACCATGCAAACCCATCCCCAAAACCTGTGACTGTTTTTGAACATTTCCTCCTCCCTCCCCACCCCAGCAGCACCTTTAGTAGCCACGGGAGGGACCTGCAGGAATGCCAGGGTGGATTCTGCAGTGCCGTGCTCTCTGTCAGTGAAAAAGGGTGGGGGTCTGGCCTCTGCCTCCAGGTTTTTGGAGCCAGATCCCTGCTTTAATGACCTTCAGGGCAGAAATAACCCCTGTGGTGGGCTATGAAGCCATCCAGCCCCCTGGGAGCCTCCAGGCAGCCCCACGCCACCTGGGCTCTGAAGGCAGGGAAGAGGAGGAGGAGCAGCTGAGGGAGGAGGAGGGTCTGGTGCCACGGGGAGGAGCTGGGCTGAGGTCAAGGATAAACAAGGAGGGAGCCCTGGCTGGATGCTTCCCATCTTCGGGGGAAGAGGCTGGGTTGAAGAAGCAGCTCCAGGGCTCAGAAGTGGGGCTGCCAACCCAGCTGGGCAGCCAGGGGTGTGAGGCATCTCCATCCCAGCCCCACCCTTCTGTCACAGATGCTTTCCCAGCACACTCCAGCTCCAGGAGATGTTGGTGGAGCAGATTTTCTTGCTCCTTCAGCCCCTGAAGCAGAGGTGCTGAGGGGCTGGGAATGGCTCCTGAGTTGCTGGCTCTGAACCTGTGCAGCTTCTAATTTCTCTAAACCTTTCTGAAAATACATGAACAAGCAGTAAATCCACTGGGACTCAGGACAAGCCCCCAAACCCCTGCTCACCACCACTGTTTCCCCCACACCAGCCCCACTGTCTAACAGGAGTTTTTTTTGTGTTTCTTGCAGTAACGTGGACACGGAGAAGTTGTGTGGTAAGTCAGGGGATGTTCCTGCCCTGGAGAGCTTCCCCTTCCCAGGATGCATGTGGTGGGGCTTGTGTGTGTCTGACCTGGGCAGGACTGGGTGCCATCGACAGTCCCTGTGCCTGAATCCCAGCACAGAGGTGCTTTTCCCAAGGGGATAGATAGGGAAGGACTTTTCATTTCAGTCCAAGTGGGAGAATGATTCTGGAAAGGGAGGGGAATGCCCCCCTCTGCAGCTCTGGGCTGTGTGTGGGGAGCAGGAGCAGGGGAGGCAGGGATGGAGGTGCTCAGGAGCCTGACCACGGTGTTCTCTGCTGCCCCAGATTATTTCTCGGCGTACCTCGGAGAATACAGGAACGTGCTCTCTGCCCTGGAAACCCTCAACGCTGCGGTGCTGGCAGCCATGGACAAAACCAAGCTGGTAAGGACGGGACCAGGGCAGGGCAGGTGGGCGTGAAATCGGAGCTGTGGCGAGCACAGCTGCTTCTCAGTGTGAAATTTGGGGGTCGGAGGCAGCAAACCCCTCAAATCAAGGGGGTGCCTGTGCGTGCTTGGGTTGTCTGGGTGTGCGGGCAGTGCTGCAGGCACACAGCCTGGAGGATGGAGAGCCAAGCCCGAGGAGGGGAAGGGTAAATCCAAAGCTTTTGTGCTCTGGAGACATCATCTCCCTCTTTGCAGGGCTCTGGCAGTGGCTGTTCGAGCAGCTCCTTGCCCACGGATACTTTCTGGGAGCATCCCTGAGAGTCGGTGTTGAGTTCTGAGCCAAAACAAGGCGTTTCCCACCCAGCAGCGTGGCTCAAAATGTGCACTGCAGGGTTGGTCCTGCTCTGGATGGACCCCAGCAGCTTGTGCTGAGCACAGCCCGTGCTCCCAGCACCAAATCCCAGCTGCAGGAGAGGGGCAGGAGCCGGCTGCTCTGGGGAGTGCTGCAATTCCTTGTCTCCCAGCCTGGTGCAGAGCCCATCCCTGTGGGAATGCTCTCCCTCTCCCCACAGCTTGTCCTGATGAGGAGCAGATTGGAGGCTGCTAATTAGGGCGAGTTCCGAGCCCCCGGCTGCGCTGGGCAGCGTTGGGATAAGGACTGGGGAAAGGGACCAGGAGCCCCCTTTGCACCTGAAATGTGTGAAACGATTTAGCTGTGTGCCTGGGCTGCTGCTGAGCCGTGGGAAGAGCCTTTCTTTGCCGTCGATGCTTTGCTCGAAGCAGATGAGGGGCATCACCCACGTGAAAGCTCCTCTGAGCTGTTGGTCAGACAGAGAGGAAAAGGGGGCTCAGTCCCACACTCATCCAAGTGGTGTTTGTGCCTCTGCAGTGTCAGTGCCTCTCTGAGCTCTCCTCTGGCCAGAGCCAGCCTCAGCAGCATCTCCCTGTACATGTGGAAATTTCATGCCAGGAGAGGGAATCTCTTGAAAATGCATTTTCTTGTTGGTTCAGGTCCCTGGCCCCACTCACAGCTATTAAATACAAGTCCAGAGGGAGAGCAGGAATCCCCTCCAGAGAGCTGTGCTTTATTTCAGTTCCTTTCTGGCCTGTTTTTTTGGGGTAATGAATGTGTATAGTCACGTATTTCTCCGAAGGACGGCACAGTCACTGTACTGGTGTGATGCATTCATTCACTCCATAGTTTCATAGAACATTACTGGTGTTCCCTGGAAAAGAGGAGCAGGTTTTTCCTGTTGAAGCAAATTTTGATGGACTCATTTCTGCACCTGTTTGGATCTGCCCAGAGCCAGGGCAGTCCAGCATTCCCCAGCACTGCTCTCACCCAGGAGAGGTCTGTGCTGACCAGGTGCTCTGATCCCAGCCCTGATGGGCCCCAGTGCAGATATTGATCCTGCTGGGAATCATCTCCCTGCACTCCCCTGCTGTGCTGAGCTCTGCTCTGGGGAGAAGACAGGAGTGGGCAGGGCTCTTGCAGAGCTGTGGGATACCTGCCACTGCTGCAGGCTGCCAGACATGATAAATGCTGCATTCCTACCTGCTGGGACCTGAATATATTCCCACATTTGTATTTCCAGAGTTGGACTCGGGCTTGAGTTATTATGGGATTAATGGGCTGGATTTTAGCCAAAGCTCACACCTCTGTGAGCCAGGGCAGAGAACAGATTTCCTATATTACACCTGCCCCTCAATTCTCTTGGTTCAAACACTTCTCTGAGGTCTGAGAGCCCCACTTTGGCAGAGAGAGCACCCTCATGGAAGAACCAGATGAATTTTCATCCCAGGGAGCTGCTCATGCACTGAGAAAACTGGAAGAGCCCTGCTGAAGGATCTGGAGTCCCTGCCTGTTCTTCCCAGGCTGTATTTCTGAGGACTTTGCCTGACTCTGGAGCAGGCAGTGATGCCCAGGCTGGCAGGAAGAAGGAGAAGGAGGAGATCTCTGGCTTGAGCTGCATCTCACCACAGCATCTCTTGGTTAGGGCATGATCCATCTCCAGCAGTTCCTCACTGCTGCAGCCACAGAGTCGCTCAGCCCTTCATTCTCCGGGGACCCACAGCTGGAAATGTGAAAACAAGCAGGAAAACAGACAGAGAGCCCTGGCAGCTCCATGGGGGATTGCTCAGACCATGCCAGTGAGCTACAGCGAGGAGGGAAATAAGGAAACCAAAGCTCGAAGGGAACGTGCCGTGGGTGTATTCAGGAGCTGTGGTTTGAAGCAGTGCTGCCAAAAGCCTTTTTGCTATCAAATATTCCCAGCTCTGTGCTTGTCACTGCGGGCCAGGATACCTGGCATGGATCACTGGCCTGTCTCCCAGCTGTCTCCTGGCTGGCAGGCTCCTCGATCTGCTCCCATGCACCTCGTCAGGATAAACCCTGCGATAAAGTGTGGGAAGTACAAGCTGGGTTTGTCCTGTGAGACTGCAGATAACTGCAGGAAGCTCTGTGTGTGTGTGAGCAGCAAACCTGCTCATGGTTGTTTTTATGGATCTACAGGTCAGCAGGAGGAAACCAAACCTTTAGGGGTTCCCATGCCTCCATCCTTCCTCACTGGGCTGGTAGGAACATGCTAAGGAAAACATGCCTTGTCAAGCAGAGAGGGTTTCCCCTCCAAATTCTGTAATTTCCACTTATTTGTAGAATAGAACTTGACAGCTGTGCTGTAGTGTGCTGATTACACCTTATTTTGTGGCTGAACTTCATGTTTGCAATATAATTGCACCAGGGTAGGACGTGAGCGGTGGAAATGCCTCAGGAAACAGTCTGATGTTTCTCACAGGGGGCCTGTATGCTAAAATCTTCCCATTCCCCAGCGTGCAAACACTGCAAACCCTCACATAAATACCTCTCCAAGCCAGGCAGCCTTATTTATCCTTTGACAGCACTTATGTGGCCACCCGTTCCATTCTGTCCTGAGCTTAACTATCATCAGAAGAAATCAATAAAACCCCTCTAAAGCAGAATTATAGCAGCTCGTGGCAACTTGGTGATTTTCATCTGGGTAAACAAAGCTGAAATACCAGTGCACTACCAAAATTCCTTGTCTCACGCTTGCTGAGTTATTTCCTTTGTGACTCCCAGCCATGGGGCTTTGCCATGAGCAGAAAATGCTGCGCTTGGTGAGTTTGTTTGACCTCTGTGCTACATCTGATGAGAGGATTTTGGTTTTTTGCCCCAAAACAGGGTGTGCGACAGGGGCCGGACTTTCAGTTCTTTCTCTCCCCTGGCATGAAATTTTCCAAGCTGATTCAGAAAGCTGAAGCAGCATGTGGAGCTCTCCTGAGGGATGGCTGTTTCCATCCTTGTCTGCAGCATGTTCCCCTGGGCGCGCTGTGTTTGACGAGGCGAGAGGCAGGAGGCAGATGGCAGTGCTGCCATGTCCCCGTGGGATCCTCTGGAGCCCAGCCCTCTCCAAGCACAGCGTGCCCTGGGCTGGGACTGGGGTCTTGGGGGCTGTTCCCCCACACTGGTGCCTGTGTGTTTGGGGTGTAGGGACTTCCCTGGGTGAGCTGTGGGGCTCGGGGCAGGCTGAGTGTGGTGTCGGGGAGAGCAGCTCTGCTCCTGCCATAAAACTCCATCTGTGGAGGATGTGAGGCTTTGGCCTTGCAGGGTGGAAGCTGAGAGGATGGGCAGTGCTGGGAGGCAGGGTTGGTGCTTATCCCACAGCCCGGCCCTGGGAAGGGGAGTGATGTGCTTGGGGAGGGTAATCCATGCCCCGTGTGAGGGGAATTGTCTGTGTGCCAAGGCTGTGGCAGGGCTGGAAGGACACCTCAGAGGTGGGAGCACACCTCATTCACCCCACAGCTGCAGAGGCTGCTTGCTGGGGGAAGGGCCCTCCGTGTCGCCAGAGGGATGGCAGTGTTTGGATTTGGGTTTTGGGCAGTGAAACAGACTGTGCAGGGCTGTGTGGTGGGTGAATAATGTACCTGCTGTGCCCCCCTGGGGACTCACTCACTCCAGCTGTGTCCTGGGGAGGTTGGAGTGTCTCTGGTTCCCCTTCAAGCAGGGAATGTGTGTCTGGGCTGGCAGGAGTGGGGCAGGCACAAAGAGGCAGTGCTGGCAGGGATTTTAGTGCCTGCACACCCTGGGATGAGGAGGGGACGGGGTGGGCAGGGATCCCCAGCTGTGAGCTCTCCATTCCTGGGGCTGGGGGTGAGGAAGGCTTTGTGGGAGCAGGAGGGGTGCTTGGCTGGGAGAGGCTGGAGATGCAGAGCTGGAACTCAGTTTCCTATGGCTGCTTCTTGTCAGTGTTGCTGCCATCCTCTTCCTGAGGCAGGAAAATGAGAATCATTTTCCAGCAGGGATGAAAACCCCTGTCCCCCTGGCCCCTGGTAGTGCAGGGGGCTGTGACCATCCTTTGCTGGCTTCAGCATGAGCCCAGAGCTTGGGGGATGAGCATCCTTCCCCTTCCCTGGGCTGGTGGCACAGAGCAACCAGAAAACCATGAGGGGCTTGGGACCCTCCCCGCTGCCCCCCTTCTTTGACACCAGCAGTGGAAGGGTTACAAGGAAATCCTTCTGTGCAGAGCTTCTGGAATTCCAGCTCCTCAGTGTGCCGGAGAGAAACGCAGCAGGAATTGGAAATATTTGACCCAAGTAGTGGGGTGGCATTGCTGGACGTTATTTTGGACATGGTTCATGGGGCCTGGAGGGGTGAGGGCAGCCTGGCTCCGGGTGCTGCAGCCTTGGGGTCACACGAGGACACCGTGGGGAAGGCGGGGATGCTGCTCCAGTCTGTCTCCTCGTCTTGCCGAGGAAAGGGGTTGACCTCTCCTGGTGGATGCTCCTGGGAAGCAGCCAGCCCTCCTGCATCATGTGGAGGCTCCTTCCCCGACCTCCTGCTGCTGGTCCTGTCTCTCTCAGTGCTTACAGTGACATCCTGTGGTTTCTGTGTCCCTTGAGGAGCTGGCACTGGGCTGGCCATGGGGCCAGGAGTCTGCTGTGACAGCAGGGCTGTGCTCCCCAGCTGCTTCCTTTGCAAACTCTGATCCTTTTCTAATCATCTGCCGAGCTGAGTCAGTTCAGCAAGGCAGCAGCAATGCCAGGTGAGAAAATGCCTGTTCAGGGAGCTGAATCGGCTCCCTGAAGCACCAAGTGACCTTTAGACCAAAATTACAAGGAGTGAATGCAGTTCCCTAGTTTTCAGCTCATCTCCCTTACCCAGTGCTGACCTGTTCCAGTGCCAGGATGAGAAATCCCCTCCCGTAGTGAGGTGCAGCGCAGGTGCTGTGCGGACCTTCCCCTGCTCAGCTCCTTCCTCCCACACTCGTGGCTCCCCTTGGGGGTCCTGCAGTGCTGACAGCTGGAGAAGGCCCCTTCCTCATCCTGGCAGCTGCATTTCCAGTTTGGAAAACACAGCCTGGAGCACTGGAATTGACTAAATGCACCCAGACCAGACAGTCGGCGTGGCCTGGATCCCCAGCATGAGCCCCAGTTGTTTTCCAGCCCGATGGGCCACACCCTTGTTAGATAGAGGGTGGGTAGGAAATAACCCGGAGTGTCAGTGAGAAGCACTTTGTTTCTTTTGGGGCACTTTAATTGACTTTGCACCCCTGCAGCAGCGCAGGAGCCGCTCGGTCACCGCTGCTGCAGCTGTGCCCGGAGCAGGGCAGTGTTTTGGAGTCACTCCTCCTGCAGAGTGACAGAGGGGGATGGCTGCCACCTCTCTACTGGAATTTTGTGTGCACGTACTCGGCCCCGTGCTCCTGGTACTCGCCCTTTGTCATCCACGTGTGCTGGAAGGACGTGAGCGAGGCTGCCATGGAGCCCCCAGCCCAGGCTGCCGTGCCCCTCTTGGGGTTCGCCAGGACCTCAACGTGGATGCCCGAACCTCGGAAAAGCAAGTTCAACTCCAAGCACATCCTCTCGGGAAAGCCAGGAAACATGGAGGAGCCGCCTGAGAGCACGATGTTCCCCAGCATGTGCCTCCTGGCGTGGTCAGGCACCATCCGAAGGCTCTGCCCAGCCAGCTGGTGCAGCCCGGGGCAGCTGTGGTGCAGGAGCTCTGGCTGGAACAGCGGCTCGGGGCAGCAGAAGCGCTCCTTGCCCAGGGTTAGCCAGTGCCCGTCGGGGGTCTGGAATCTGGCTGGGCGATGGGACCCTCTCTCCCGGAGGTCTCCCTCGTAGTCCAAGGACACGTAGCAGCACTGCTCCTTCAGCCGGGTCAGTGCCTTCTTCGTCAGGGCCTGCAGCACCGAGGGCTCCCTGGGGCTCTCCAGCAGCAGCCGGTGCAGGTGCCTGGACAGCTGCTCCCCGGCCACCCCCAGGCAGCGGCTGCCCTTCCTCAGGGTCCGGCCCCCGCAGACAGAGGTGACATGGGACAGTGCTGCCCCGGCCTCCACGGCCAGCCCGGTGACCCTGCCGTGGGCGCAGAGCGACAGGAACCCGGTGTTGGCCAGGTGCAGGGCGGGCACCCCGAGGCTCTCGAACAGCACCTCGGCTGCCTTCTCCCTGTCGGCGGCGGGGCAGGACGGGGACTCGGCCAGGAGCACCGGGTGCTCCTCCGGGGGGACTTTGAGGCAGCAGCAGAAGAGGTGGCTCCACAGGGTTCTCATGGCATCCCAGTCCTCAACGACGCCGTGCTTGAGCGGGTAGGACAGGGGTGCTGCAGCCCAGCCTCCTGTGCTCTCTATGGCAGGGAGGTGCTGGCAGGCATCCCACGGGGTGCCCTCACTGTAGGGACGCACCAGCACGGTCCTCAGCATGCACTGGGGCTGCTCCTGGCCTGCAAAGCCCCCCCGGGTGAAGTGGCTGCCGCTGTCTATGACCACTGCGGGCTTCAGCATGGCTGGTGCTCCGCAGGGATGCCGGGCACGGAGGAAGAGCCTGCAGTGGGACAAGAGGGGTCTTGTGAGGGCAAACCAGGCTCAGGTAGCTGCTGTGCAAGGGAGGCTGGCTCAGCCCCACTGGAGGACAGCAGTGTCTGCTCTGGAAGTGTCTGGGTATGTCACAGCCTTCCCTTCTGTCTCCTTGCTCCCTGTCTTGCTGAGCATCCCTCCTTGGGCACCTTGCTTCCATCCCTGGAGATTTTCTAACAGTGCAAGGACAGAAGTTCAGGTGGTTTTAAGGAAGCAAGTGAAAACTGGACAGGAAAGCCAAGTGGTGGGACCAAATGGGCTGCATCCAGAGGAGTGTGGCCAGCAGGTAAAGAGAGGTGATTCTCCCCATCTACTCTGCTCTCGTGAGATCCCACCTGGAGTACTGTGCACAGTTAGGTTTCCCCAGCATAAGAAGGACATGGAACTGTTGGAGAAGGTCCAGAGGAGGCCACAAAGTTGCTGAGGGCACTGGAGCACTTCCCCTGTGAAGACAGGCTCAGAAAGTTGGGGCTCTTGAGGCTGGAGAAGAGAAGGTTGTGTGGAGACCTCAGAGCACCTTTCCAGTGTGTCAAGGGGCTACAGGGAAGCAAGAGAGCGACACTTTTGTCAGGAACTGCAGTGACAGGACAAGGGGGGGATGGGATCAAACTGAAAGAGGGGAAATTTGTGTTGGATGTTAGCAAGAAATTCTTTACTGTGAGGGTGGTGAGGCTCTGGCACAGGGTGCCCAGAGAAACTGTGGCTGCCCCTGGATCCCTGGAAGTGTCCAAGGCCAGCTTGGACGGGGCTTGGAACAACCTGGGACAGTGGAAGGTGTCCCTGCCCATGGCAGGAGGGATTGGAACTGGATGATCTCCAAGGTCCATTTCAATCCCTTAACATCCCATGATTCTATGAATGCTGCTGCCAGCAGAGCCCATAGCATGTGCAGAGGAGCCAAGAGGATCTGTGATCCCAGCTGGAAAATCAGGAGTTTGGGGTGCCTCTGTGTGTGCCCAGACACTTCCCCAGCTCTCTGTGCCTCCCAGCCCTGCTCCTGTGGCATGGTGTGCCTCTTGACCCACTATTTGGGCACCCTCCAGGCCAGGTGACCTCTTCATTCTCTCCAGAGCTTCTAATGTGCCTCTCTGGGCCCACCTTTACACCCCTCAGTGTAAGCACACATCAGAAATTCATCAGGGAAGCTCTCATGGAAGCAGACAGGCTTAGCGCTGTCTTCCTGGGCAGGGAGGGCATGAAGCCAGCCCCTGCCCAGGCCTGTCAGTGGTGGGTGGGTCCCTGGAAGGAGCTGCCAGCACCTGGGGGGCCACCACAGGCTCCCAGCCTTGTCCCAGAGCCCTGGAGTGAGCAGAGCAGTGTGTGAGCAGGGGGCACAAGGGATGCTGTGCCAGCCCTGGAGCCCTCCCTGGCACTGGGGGCTGTCCCTGAAGGTGCTCTTTACCTTGTGGCTTGTGTCCATCTGCCCTCCTCCACGGCTCCTGGAGCTGGGAGTGCTGGGGCCAGGGCAGTGGGTGCTGGGGCCGGGGTGCTCATGGAACCATGGCTGCATTCCCCGTTGTGATCTCACAGGCAGTGCACCCCGAGGGTTCTTCTGCCCTCCAGTGTCACTTCTGCCCTAAAGTGCCACTTTTAATGATAACTAAAAATCTGATTGAAATCCACCCCATTTGGTTTACTTCAGGGATGACCCCTTTTCCAGGTGTGGCTCTGCTGCCCCTGCACAGAGCCAGAGGTGTCTGACAGATCCTCTCCCCTTTGCCCCAGAGGTACGAGACTGCCTCGAAGATGGAGCAGTTCCTGACCCGGTTCCTGCTGCGGGAAACCATGCACCAGCTGCAGTCCCTGCAGGCATCCCTCGAGTGTGCCGTGGACACTGTGGAGGAGCAGGCGGGTCGGGAGAGGTAATGGGCTGGGACGTGCTGCTCCCCTGTCCCCAGCCCCACTACTGGGAGGGACATCTGGGAGTGGGGTCTGCCCTTTCCAAGCCTGCAGTGGAGCTGACACCTCTGGGAGTGACTTCAACCCCTCCTTTTGCTTTTTTTTTTTTTTTTTGATTCCAGAAAGGAGATCAAGAAATCGGAGACTTTGGTTGGCCTCAGGTCAGGGAGGCGGTGTGGGCGCAGGGGACAGAAGAACGTCTGCCTGTCCCCAACAGACCCCTATTCTGGGATGCTGACAACAGGTACTTGCTGTCCCTCAGGCTGTTTGTGCCCTGCTGGAGCCTGGAGGGGGTGTGGGACCAGCATAGAATCACAGAATCGGTAAGGTGGGAAAAGATTTCCCACTTGGGATCGAGTCCAACCAGTCCCCCAGCACTGCCAAGGTCACCACTAAGCCATGTCTCCAAGTGCCACATGTACAGCAGCACTGGGCAGTGAGGGCTTCTCCAGAATGGAGCCTGGAGCATCTCACCCAGATGCCAGCTGACACTTCTGTGGGATGTTGTATCTCCTAGGCAGTGGGAAAAGTTTCAGTAGGAAAAAAAAAATAAATCAGTTTTTTTGATTAAATCAGAGGTTTAGAACCTTTTGTGGTTGTGAGGAGTTGAGCAAGCTCTTGCAATGACAAAACTGAGCTTTTTTTGGGTGACATCCCTGTGCCCTTTGCCGTGCAGGTGTTTGTGTCGAGGACAACAGCCAGTGGATGGCTCAGATCAACAGGCTCCAGCAGCTCATCGAGAAGCTGGAGTGCAAGGTGTGTGCCCCAGGGGGGTGGCTGGGACTGCCCCACACCTGGGCATGGCCAGATCAGTGCTGAGACCCCCCCCTGTGCCAGCAGCTCCCCTCTTCAGTCCTGACATTGTCACAGAGCTGCACCCAGACACCAGCCCTGCAGTCTGCAGAGCCACCCTTCTCCCTCAGCTCTGGTGACCCTCTGCTGGCTTCCCTAAGGTGCTGACGAGACAGGCCCCACTGACCCCACAGATGAGCAGGGCACAGCCCTGCCCTCCCCCAGGTACCACAGGGAATGTCCCTGGAGCGGTGCCCACCTGTGCCCTGGGTTACTGCCACTCCTGCTGCAGAACTCCCCCAGTAACCTCGTTTTTCCCCTGGTGTTTGATGCAGAGCCCACGCCTGGAGCCGCTGAAGGAGGAAGCCATGTGCAAAGGCCAGGATGCAGTAAGTCCCTGTCCTTGTCCTCGTGGTTTGCAGGTGACCCCTCTCACACACACTGCCCCTGTGCCCCGGGACTGGGGGAGCTCTGGCTGTGGCCTGACGAGGGTTCTGTGACCTGCTGATGAAGCAGGGTGGGATTCAGGGCTGTGAGCTGAGTGTGGGACCATCCACGGGACAAAGGCAGCTCCCTCATGTTCCTGCCAGCGCTGGGCAGTGCCCACAGCCAGCCCAGAGGAAGGCAACACTCTGCTTGTGAGTGCCCAAACCCCCCAGCAGTGCTCTGAGTGCCCACAGACCCAGGTGGAGGGGTCCCCAAGCCCCTTTTTGCTGGGAAAGCACACTGGGAACTGCAGCAGCCCCAAAGCAGGACCCCCCACTGGAGGATGGAGCATCTCCTGTGGGTGTGGTCCTTGTAAAGCCAACCTGTCCAGGTGGGAAGAAGCCACTTTGTCTCCCCGTTGTCCCCAGCATGGTGGTGCCAGACCCACTGCGGTGCCACAGGGTGGGAGCAGGGAGGGCAGGAGGGCACAGCCCGGCCCCTGATGCCGCGCTGTCCCTCAGCAGCACATCCTGGTGGCCAAGAGGCAGATCTCGGTGGCCACGAGCAGCATCGAGGAGTTCCGGCAGGCGTTCCGCTCCTACACCGAGGGCACGGCCGGCCACAGCAGCTGCCTGCAGTAAGTGGGGTGCTTTGGGGGGTGACTCCCCCAGCAATGGGGGTTTTAACACCCTCGGGTGACACAAGGGTTTGTGTGGAGTGTTTTTGTGTGCTGGCCAGGGCAAGGGTGGGCTCGGACCTTGCAGACAGGACGAGTGTCACAGCTGCAACAGCGTCTCTGTGCCATCATCCCATCTGCTGCAGGTGTTCTCAGTAAGAACCAGTGCCTGGCAAGGAGTGGGGAAGGTTTACGCCAGCAGGAACGGCTGTGGCCTGTTCCTGTAAGCGAATGCACGAGCTCCTCCAGCACTGAAAGACTCGAAAGTGATGGAAAGGTCAAGGGCGGAGCTCCTGCAGGGCATTCCTTTATGGAGAGCGCGTGGGAAGCTGCCAGGAAGCCCTAAAGCTGACCCTGTGTGAGGCCAAGGCTGCCCCAGCATTGCTGCTCTGCCTGCAGGGACAGGGCAGTGCCAGCCTGGCCCTGAGGTGGCACAGCTGCTCCCTGAGCGCTGCTTCCCTTCTCCCACGGGACACTTGAGGCCGCTTTCAGCAGGGAATGTTCGTGCTGTTCCAAGTGTCTCTTTTCAGCTCTTCGCTTTCAAGAGCACAAATTCACATTTTCAGTCCAAACAAAAGGAAGATGCTCGCTGTGACACGTGTGGCGGAGAGAATGGGAGGCTTTTTCTTTGGAACTGATGGGCTTTTTTGTCATCAGGGCTATTTGTGGAGCCGGCGGGGTGGCGTTGCAGGGGCTGGCTCTCCACGTGAGAGGAAAGCTGGAGCCGAGCCCGGGGAGACTCCGTGGGCCTGGTTCACTTCAGGGAACTGCAAAGCCCCTCGTGGGAGCAGGGAGCCTCAGAGGCGCTGGGTGACACGCCGTGCTGTCCCCCCGGGGCTTGGCCCTTGGCAGCAGCTGGAGGAGAGGCTGGTCCTCAGCTGGAATTGCTGCTGCAGCAGCTGAGCACAGCTGCTTCCCCCGGCCTTACACTCCAGCACTGCGCTCTCAGCCTCTGCTGCCTCCCACCCCCCTTCCCACGGGCTTGGGGCAGCCCCACAGCCTTCCCTGTGGCAGGAGGGAATGTGGAAAGCATCACTGGCAAAACAGCATCGCTGTGGGGGCAGAGAGCTGTGGGTTTGTGCTGTGAACTCAGCTCCTGCACCCGTGCCTCAGTTTCCCCCCATGTGAAGGGTGACGGGTGACACACACCTCCTGCAAGGGGCTGGCAGGAGGAGCTGTGCCAGTGCTAGAGGTGAGTAAGAAATAATAAAACACAGAACATGCTGGTTCCTGGGCAGCAGCAAAGACCAGACTAAGAGCTATGAAGTTCCTCTGCCACCTGGACATGGGCACTGTGAAGCAGGATTTGGGTTTGGGATCCCCTGGAGCTGTTCTCAAACAGGGAATGCATCCAACTGTGCTCTGGAAGCCTCGTGGTGAGGCTGATGTGCAGAGCAGTGCCCCCCTGTCCCAGGCTGCTGGGGCTCACACCAGGGCCATGCCAGGCTTGTGCCAGGGCCGTGCCAGCCTGCCCAGCCCCGGCTCACGGTCTCTCTGTCCCCACAGCGTCTCTGCCTGCAAGCTGACGGACGAGGCCTGCTTCATCCTGTACGAGTTCTGGCAGGACGTGACCTCGTGGAGAAGGTGGGGCAGTGTCCGTGTGTGGGGCCGGGTGCTGGGGGGCTCAAAGGGCTTGCTCACTGCTCCCCCCTCCTTGCCCAGCCTGTTCCCCTGCCCTGTGTGCCCTGGGGCCATCTGCAGCTCACAGGGGTGAACACCCCGATCAAGGATTTGGGGAGCAGGGCAGGAGCAGGGTCTGGTGCTGGGGGGTGCAGAAGCTGCCCTGTCCCTGTGTATGGGCAGGGGGGGTCCCAGCACCACATCCCCCTGACCCTACACCCTGTTTCACAGCCACTTGCAGTCCAGCTGCAGCAAGACTTTCCAGCAGTCCATCCTCAGCTTGCTGGAGTCCCCGGAGCTGCTGACCACCATGCTCTTCCCAGGTGAGGGTGCCTCAGTCCTGCTCCGGGTGTGCTGCAGAGGGCAGGAGCAGGGCAGGACAGGCAGCGTGGCTCCCTCCAGAACAAAAGATTGCTTTGGGTGACCTAAATCATGTTTTTCAAGCCACGGTGAGACCTGTTGTCCCCAGCAGGTTTGGCTATGTGAGCTGTGCTCTGTCCCCTGCCCAAGGGTGCTCTCCAGTGGGGAGAGGCAGGAGCAGGGACACTTCCTGGGTAGCAGATGAGCTGAGTCCTGTCCCAAATACACCTGGTGCCTCATTTTGTTTTTCACCTGACCCCTGAACCTGCTCTGCAAAGCGCTGGTGCTCCTGGGTCAGTGCCAGGGGCTGCATCCAGGGTTCCAGCCCAGTGCTGGGGCAGGGGAGAGGCCAGCACAGGGAATGTGCATGTTCCTGTGGAAGAAGTGTGACCAGATGTGGGGAACTGGAAACCATAGTTCCAGTTGGAAAACCAACCCCAGCTGGCTTTCAGGCATCACTTCAGGGTCTTGTACAATAATTAGTCCATAAAACGTGGATTAATTTGGACTGAACCCTGCACTGCTGGTGCTGCTCCTGGCTTGCCAGTCCCACTGACCCCATTCCCAGTGCTCTCCTGCAGAAGCTGCCACAGCTCCAGGGGCTCATCCCTCTCCAGGCCCCACCATGGGTGGGGGTGGGTGTTTTAGAGCCAGGGAGCTGCAGGGTCAGGTCCCCCATCTCTGCCATTCCAAACACCCATTCCCAGTTTAGCACTGCTCTCACCTCCCTGCTTTCCCTCTCTTCCCAGCTTCCTGGTGGATCATGAACAACAACTGACCCGGGGCAGCCATCTCCAGGACACCATCAGCATGCGGGAGGACGTGGAGCCCTGGGCACAGCCATCACTTTTGTCACCTCCCTGTCCCTCCTTCCCTCCTGTGGCCAGCGGGGACTGCCTGCCCTCGGCCCTGCCGGTGTTTTGTTCCTTTGCTCTTTTCATGTTAATTTATTTATTTATCCTCCTCCTAAGACAGTGTCTGAGCTGCCTGGGGGAGCTGTGGGTTGGGGTGGCAGCCTGGCCTTTGGGGGAGCACTGGGCTGGTGCTGCATCCCAGGAGCCCTCAGTCCCTCTTGCACTCCAGCTCCTCTTCCTCCTGGCTCCCAGGCTCCACAGGGTGCTGGGATGGGCAGGGGGACTTAGCTCTGGCCAGCTGTGACATCCTGCCCAGGGAGCCAGGTGGCCTGATATGGATTGTGAAGAGTGTTTTATAGGGAAAAAAAGATTTCATGAAGTATTTCTGGCAAGGTGCACCCGATGATGCCCTGCCATGCTGGCAGCACGTGCTGTGGCTGTGAGACTGGCTTTGTGCCCCACCAGCTGTCCCCACGGCTGTGCCTATCCCCAGCACATCCCACTCCCAGGAAAGGCCAGAGTGGCTCCAGGCTCTGCTGCTCCCTCAATTCCCATAAACCAGCATTGGCACTGGGCAGTGCTGCCAGAAACTGGAGCTGAGTTAATGGGGAGGGGTCTGGGGTAGGGGGCACTAAAGGAGGGGGCACGGCTGGAGCAGATCCCAGCTGCTCCGTGGGTTGCACTGGGGCTTTCCTTGGTGGTGCTGCAGCAGCAGATCCTCTGCTGAGCCGGGGAAAAATGCACTTTCACAACCAGTGTGGAGGGAGTGCCAGGGCACAGGGGGCAGGTGGGACTCTCCTGGCATGGGAAATGCCATCCTTGTGCCCCTGCCTGTCCCCAGCACCAGTGTGGGTCATAGTGGGTGCCTGCACCCCCAATCCTCGCTCACTTGGCATCTGCTACCACCCCCCAACCTCTTTTCCCACTCCCTGTGGGTGCTGCTTCACCAGGAACATTAATTTGAGTGTTTCTCCCCCAATCCCTGGGTGCAGTCAGTAAAATCTGTGGCTGAAGGGGCAGTGGGTGCAATTCCATCCAGGGGATGCACCCTGTGCTGGGTGGGTCTGACACGGTGTCACCCTGGCTCCCGGGGGTGACACCACAGGCAGAGTTGCTGGGTTTTAGGGTGCTTGTTTTGCTCCAGCAGAAGCTTCCTGGGTTTGGGGTGCTGGGGGGTGACCTGGCTGATGCCAGGAGCAACCTGCAGAGATGGGATGAGGGAAGCTCCTGGCTGGAGGAACGGCAGTTGCTGCTGCCAGCTCAGCTGGGCACTGCCAGACCCCAGCCCAGGGCAGGCTCAGGAACCAAACCACAAATGCCCCTCCCAGGGCTGGGGGAGCAGAGCCTGTCCCTGTTCCATGGGGCCCCACCCTCCAAGCACCCAATTATTTACCTGGTTATCAAAACCCGCTGCTTTCCCTGGCCAAAGCCGTGATTTGCTGGGGCAGTAGAAGTGGCTCCAGCTCCGTGCAGGGGCAGCTCCTGGGCCCAGGGCCATGTTCCTGCCCCTGGCAGTGACATCCAAGGGCTCCAGGGATGTGCCAGAGTCACAGCAGGACCGTGGGCCATCAGTAAGGGATGAGCTGTGCCAGGGCACAGCCAGGGGAGGTTACAGAGGGGCACCCAGGGCAGCCACAGAGGCAGAGCTGCAGCAGGCACTGGTTTGGGACTCCTGAGCTGCCTCCCCAGCCCCATGTGGGGTTTACTCCTCAGTTTTGGGTTTCTTCACCACCGGATTAATGTTTGCAGCAGCCTGGAGACCAAAATCCTCAGCTGAAGCCAAGGTGTGTGCAGGGGGCATCCCCGGGGGCACAGGGCTGGCAGTGGCAGCCAGCTGTGACAGCACATGGGGCTGTGGTGGCAGCCAGCTGTGACTGGGCCCTGCAGGCTGCTCTGTGCTCACACTAAAAACATCATTTAAAAAAAGCTCAGAAAACAACACATTGAACTATGAACTCAAATCCAACATCACTGAGGATAGGGCTGAACTCCAGCTCTGCCTGAGCTGTTCCCAGGCTTTGCCCAACAGCATCACCACCATAGGGGAGGCAACTTTTGTCCTTAAAAGTCCCCTGGCCAAGGCCAAGGCCACGGTGAGGCAGCGTTCCCCAAAAACCCCCAGAGCTGCCTCTGAGCACTGCTGAAAACCTCTGCCCCTTCCCAGAGAGAAGGGGGAGCTGGAGGATGAATATAGTCTTTTTATTGACTACTTTTGAGTAGAACAAACTAAATACATCTGTAACAGTTCGGGTTCCTTTATACAGGACATTAAATAAGTTATGCACAGGAATGAAGTAACAAATTTCTATTACAGAATTAAATGTCAAAAAAAAATAGAAACCTCAACCCAATGTCTTCCCACGCCCCAAGTTCACATTTATCATTCCATGTTTTTTAAAAAAAACCAAACCCAACAACAAAAAAAAGAAGCAACCATTCTAATCATGACTGTTAGTATTTCATTCATTTACACCGGGGTTAATTTTAATACATGGCCATCGATGTTGCATGAGAATTATGGAAGACAATCTATTTACAAGCAATTCCTTCTAGCCCTGCCCTGCTCTCCCTTCCCACCCCACCTTGGCACTGTCACCATGGGCCTTGCAGGTGAGGAGGGGACATCACAACCACGTGGGATTGACCTGAGGCTGCTCCAAATGTGTCCCTGTCCCTTAGGGCAGGAAATCCCTTCCTGACTGCCCTGGGGTGAACACCCCTAGGATGAGCTGCTGCAGGTCAGGGTGGCTCCAGCACCGATTCCTGGGGACACAGGGGACACATCCCCAGGGCCACTGGAGCTGTCTGCAACACTAGGAGACCTCGTGGCTTTTTAATGAAACCTTGCAGACAGGGAATCACGAGCTCTATCCCACAACAGCAGCTTCCCAAGGAGCTTTCCCAAGGGATCGGCAGGTCCCCTGCTCACTCCCAGCAGCACCGTGACAACTTGTTACAGCTCCGTTATTCGCCTCCAATTGAAAAAGAGAACAAAAATAATTTGGGAATTACTCGCGTCATTGGGCTCCAGCCCAGCAGTCGCACACGCACAGTCAGGGGAACATGGCTCTGCTGAAGAGATGGATTTCTGGAGCCCCTGTGTGTGGCTGTGGGCATCGGGAGCAGCTCCTGGAGGGCACGGCCCCTCCTCCCACAGGCTGTGCCGCTGTGACACAGCCCTGCCGTGCCCTGGGCCAGCCCTGCTGCAGGGCTGTGCTGATCACAGCCTGCCCTGCCCCGAGTCCCTCCAGTCCCTCCTTCCACACCACCGCAGGGACTCTGCTGGGGCCGGATCTCCCCAGGCTGTGCCCGCACCCCCACGGAACCTTGTTCCGAGCCTGTGTCTTGGAAAAATCTCCAAGGGTGGATGCCCATCTCTGGGCATCTCTGGATGCAGCACTGCAGGAACCCCCCGGGACTGGGGGTAAGAATCGACACAGGACACCCAGTGCTGCCTTTCTTTTACCGCTTTGGCCGATGTGTGCGGAGAGCACCAGCTGTAAACAACCCCTTGCACCACTGAGGAGCCCTGGGCTCAAAAACAACAGCAGGAACTCCCAAACCAGCAGCTTCCAGTCAGTGAAAAAACCAAATGCTTTCTGCACAGCAAAACAATGGCCCCAGGTGGAAAGGGCACCTGCACCTGCACCTGCACCCAGCTCAGCTCAGCTCTGCTCTGCTCTGCACGTGTTCCCCCACAGAGCCCCATCCAGGAAACACCAACTGTCTCACCACAGATCGGGATGAAATCCAGGCCATCCAGCAGTACCTCCCTGCCACTGCCACTTGTTTTAGAGCAGACAAAACCTCTCCTTCCTTCTCTGCAACCCTCAGCTGCCAGCCTGGAGGCAGGAGAAGTGGGCTCAGCTTTTGCCATTGCACAGAGGATGAGATGCTGCTGCTGGGAAATTGGCTCTGGTCTGTTCACAGCAACAACCAGCCAACACGGCCACCTGAGGCACAGCTGTCTGGGAGTAAGGTAAAAACAATGGATATTATGGAGAAAAGGCGGCTGAAGGAGGCAGTGGTGGCTCTGACACCTTGGGAAGCAAGCCTGAGCACGCCACAAGGACAGGGCTCCCCGCTTGGGCACCACACTCTCAGCATCTCCAGTGTGTGCCAGAGCTCTCCCCCCAGTCCAGGTTCCCCAAGAGGGTGCCCCGTGTCCCCCAGGTCCTGATGATGCTCTGGTGTCCCCCTGAGAGGAGCAGAGAGATGCTGCAGATGAGGCTCACCCCAGTTCATGAGCCACAAAGGAAAAGGCAGGATGAGAGGGCAAAGCCGGAGTGTCGGTGCTCCAAGGAGGCGGCACAACTGTGTCAAATATGTCAAGTGGTAACAGTTGCTGCACGGCATTTTTCAGCTTAAAAAACCCCAGGGAACTCATCCAGTGGAGTGAAGCAAACCCTCCCTCCTAGAGTCCGTTTGTGTCTATGGCTGTCACGGATGCCGGGGTGGAGGAGCGCGAGGTGGTCGCCGAGGTCTTCTCGAGGGCCGGGCTGGGGATGCCATCGAGGCTCTTGGCTGCCGCTGCCACGCGGCCCGTGGGCAGGGCCAGGGGCTTGCTCTGGCCGTGCAGGCTTTGCCCACAGATGCGGTGGTGCCTCTCCCAGTCCTTGTGCTGGCAGAAGGAGCCGCAGTACCGGGCGATGTTGCAGCCGCTGCACGTCTCACTGGCCTTGCGGCCGCAGTTCCAGCAGCTCTGCAAGACCAAAGACACTGCGCTTGAAAGGGGTTTGGTTTCCCTAAGAGCTGCAGGATGGTGCTGACTCAGCTCTGGAGGGGACTGTTCATCCCCTCAGGCCCAGATTTGGGAATATTAAAACGAGCAATCCATTAATTCCTGCCGTTTCCCAGCTCTTTGCCAATAGTTCTAACCCCCACTGCTCTTTGCCCACAGCCGCTGTCACACTGCTCCAGGCACATCCTCTCCCCTAGACCCATCCGAATGCAGAGAGGAAACAGCAGGCATGGACTGAAAAATACGCTGCAGATGCTGCTATTGGGTCTTTTTATTTCCTGTTTTAAGCAGCTCTATTTTGGTCTCGCTCTCAGCCAAGCGCTCTCCACGGGGACCACGGCGCGCTGCACAGGCACCATTTGCTCCGCACCCTGCCTCGCTGCACAAGAGGTTGGAGCAGGCCAATTTGGAAAAGCAAATGCTCATTTGAAAGCCTCCCAGCCAGGTGGAAGCACTGCCAGAGCCTGAGCTTCAATCTGGAAGCAGAGCAAAGCCCCTCTGGCCGCTGGGAGAGGTGTCAGCTGGTGGCTCCCGGCGTGCCACCGCTTCCCTCGGAGCGCGGGGCAAGAGGCCAGCACCGGAGCGGCGGCTGCAGCTGCTCCGGGGAGGGGAAGGAGCGGAGGAGCAGCTTCCCTGCAGCTGGACCAGGGCGTAGCAAACATACACTGGGGAGGGCAAGCTCAGCTGTGGGAACGCAGCCTCTGTCAGAGCTGGCCTTTGTGGGGACACTGCTGCTGTGACCGCCAGCAAAGAGCTGCGGGAGCGGAGTGGTGGCAGATGCTGGACTGTACCAGGCAGCCCTGCTGTGGGGAAGGGCAGTGGGATCCCCACTGCCAGGCTCGGCACTGGAGGCACCAGCTCATGGTGATGGTTTATGGGCTGGCAGTGAAGCACCTGACTGGTTCACTTTGGAGTGAGCTGCTCCAGAGCCTGTGTGTCCCCAAGGGTCCTCCACCTTCCAGGAGAAACAGGACTTATGACCAAAAAGCCCCTACCAAAGGCCGTGGTAGTTCTTGGAAAACTGGGTCACTGCTTCACAGCTGTTTACACTTCAACTGTTTTCCGACTATGTTGCAAAGGTTACAAGATGTGCCAGAACACAGGACAGCTTTTAGACAAGGGCTCTGGGGCTTGCACAGGGGGTGCTCAGAAGCTCCAAGGTCCCAGACTGCTCCTCAGCACAGCTGGAGGAGGAAGACACTCCTCTGCTATTCCCCTATGGAGAAATCACTACTTGCCTCATTCCTTCCATGGCTTCCTGAGCAGTTCCACCCACTCCCACCATGTGTTTATCGACTGGTGTGTTCAACCCTCAGCAATTTAACTGGGAATTGCAGTATGGACATCGTTCTCTGGAATGACACCTAATTATTCCACAGTTCTGGCCATGCTTCCTGAGCCCCAGCTGAGCTGAAACCCACCAGGAGGAGGGGATGGACCTGCTGCCCCCACATCCCAGCAGACATGAACAGCATAGTCCCATCAGATTTCTGCTCAGCAGACACAAACCCTCTGCTCTTGCACGTGTAGAGAAACTAAAACATGGAGCAAAGCCCACATGGATGGGATGTGGCAGTGCAGGAATGAGCCACGTGACTCCCCTTGCCCAAAATCTCAAAAGCTCTACCAAGTGAACTTCCTGTTAAGCAACAGGGAGGGTAACTATGATTGAAGAGCAGAAAAGATTCTCTGAGACACCCATTCAGTACATGTTACTGGCTATGACAAACCAAGAGCCATCCCTTCTTTTCCACCATGCAAGTGTGGTACAGACCACCAGGAATGTGCAAGAGCTTCTCCTGCAGCCCAGCTTCTGCCCTGCCCTATTTTCAAGCCCACAAACAGCAATTCCTTTTCTGCAAAGATCAAGTACCCCACCATAATTTCTGAGCTAAACTGCTGCATGCACCAGCATCCTTTTCTCTTTGCTTCTGCACCTCTTTCAAGCCCACAGAATCCCTGGTCATTACACTGGGTCCAGCTCAGGGTGTCCAGTGGTTGCACACACACATCTCCACAGACACTGTCTAGGCTGCTTCACTGCCAGCAAAACCTAAAAAGGATTTTTTATGATATTGGTGCATTGCTTTAGTTACTGGTTGGAGAGAGACTTCTAAAAGGAAAAGGTGTTGAAGACTGGATGGAGTTTGGAGCACCCTGGTCTAGTGGAAGGTGTCCCTGCCCATGGCAGGGGCTTGGAATGAAGTGACCTTTGAGGTCTCTTCCAACCCAACCCATTGTGTGGTCTATGATTCTATGAAAGGGGGTGGGGGACCTGCAGGCTTGACCTGGAGACTCTGTGAGCCTTGGAAAGCCCTTCCCAGGTTGTCCCCTGGCACCTCACCTCAGTGGACTCCTCCTGCTCGTTTATGACGAGGAAGGCATCCTCGGTGGCCTGGCGCTTGGCATCGGCGATGGTCTGCTCCATGCGCGCCCGCTCCGACGCGATCATCTCAAACGCCTTCTGCTCCGCCTCAGCCACCGCCTTCTGCACCTCCGACATGGCCTGGCGCTTCACCTCGTTCACAGCTTCTTCTGGAAGGAAAGAGCAGCCTCATCCATTCACCCCGGGAACAGGGGGAGCCTCCCAGAGAAACACAGTTCCAGCAGCGTGTTCCCAGCACCCTGACCGCTCCTGGGAGCGGCGAGGCTGGGCTCAGTCCCACGGGATCCCCACTGGCATCACAGAGGAGCAGAGCCCTTTGGAAAAGCCAGGGTGGGGATGTTGGCAGCCAGATGTGCACATCCCAGGGCGTTCCTGCAGCTGGGCTCCTGCTGTTTCTGCACAGCAAATCTGCAGCATCTGTGTTTAGCGCGAGCGATCGGGCAGGAGCCCCGGCCAGGGTCACTGCAAACACTCACCGGCTTTTTTCCAAATCTCCTCGGTGACGTAGCCCGTTCCCGACCTGCTGCTGAACTCCCGCAGGGAATCTGCTGGAATAAGGGACACGGAACGGTTGGCAAAGCCTCGTCCCACCCAACTGCCGCTCACGTGCCCAGTGGTACCTCAGGACATCACGGGGCAGGGAGGGATTGACCAGCTAAAACTCAAAGCAGAGGATCCCTACAGTTAAAGCCATTCCTCAAACACTCAGATGATAAATTACAACATTTAATTAGCACCTTGCATAATTTATGACACTGTATAACCTATCTTCTGGTACTCTAAAACAACAGGCAATGCTTATAAATGTACGTTATCCAACTTCTGCACTGTCCACAGGCTGTGAGCATCAATCTATAGACCAGCAGTGTACATTAAGCACAGCACTTCCCAATCCCAGGGCAATTCAAAGGCTTGAACTGATGCACAAACTGTCCTCCCAGACACTTGGAGATGCTGCTCAATGTTTAACTGCACCTTCTGAAAGGAGAAATAGAGATGAAAATTATCCCTAGGTCCCACAAGGGGAGGAAGCAACAGTGTTCCAAAGTTATATAAAAATTTTAATTATATCACCTTTAACAACATGGGACTGGAAGTGTATTAGTCATGATATACTTAAATATAGAAGGGCTAAAAGCTGGCTGTGCCCCCCAGGCCATCACACACACACACACTGCTTCTCAGACTTTGTGGCAACTGGAGCCAGGGGCACTTGGATTCCTTGCAGGAGGATTCCCTCTATATTTTGTATACAAACAAGTAGAATATACATCAAATTGACATTTACTCTTGCTAGAAGAAATCCATTTTTATTACTGAATAATCGGAGGGTTTTTTGTCCCCAGAACCTGATTTGAAGCAGATTTGTTAGGATGGAAATCAGAATTGCATTTAAATAAATCAGCATTTTAGACTTGTTTTTTGTATAGGGTCAAACCTCTGGATACTGGAGGGGGAAACTAGTCAGCTTTGATACAGTTGACTCATGATACAAAAAACAGAATTAGTAACACAGGTAGCTATTACACTTACAAAAGCCTTTGGTATTTTTAGAATAAATAGACCTTGACATTTAAAAATCCTTCCGGCAAGAGGGACTGGAAGGAGGAGGGTGGTGGAGACAAACACCTCTCTCCTGCCTTTTCACCCCCGGGTTTATCAACTTTGGCCAGCAGTGACAAGGGAGAGGCTCTTCCAGCATGACCAAAGGTGCCTTTAGATATTGCCAACAGCTGCTTCCAGGAGCTTCCCTGCGTTGCTTCTCTTCAAAGCCTCGAGAAAAATACTTAAGCAGCGCGTAACCAAACTCATCCCACAACTGGCATAAATAATCCTCCCTCTGTGCCCGGTGGAGCTGTGGCAGCCAGACCCCTCCTCACCGCTGCCCACGGAGTCGGCGCTGGCGGGGCTGTGCTGGCGGCTGAGCAGCTCCGTGCCCGCCTTGCGCGGCTCGGCCGTCTCGGAGCAGCGCCGCTTCCAGTAGTTGAGCTCCTCCCTGTCGGCCTCCTGGCAGCGCCGCAGCACCGCCATGGAGCGCCGCGTCTTCTCCACCATCTCCATGATGCAGTTCAGGGCCTGCGGGAGGGAAGCGTTCTCAGTCATCCCGGATGTCGCTGTGGAGGGACCATCCCAGGCAGATGAGACAGCAGCGAGGTGATTTCCCAGGATTTGGGATGGTGCTGTGCCCAAGGATACAGCACCAGGTGGGGTCACATACAAGAGGTGGCTGAACATCTCCAGGCCATGCTCCTAAAAGTGGAGAGGAAAACCCCACCACTTTTCTACGGAATTAGGGTTGGTTATGATCCTGGTGCCAGTGCTGCACTGTCACAGCCTCATTCCAAATATTCAGCTACAGGGCCTTTGCTCCACCCAAAGCCCATCCCCTCCAAAAACCCATTAGCTTTAGACCATGAGGTCTCTCTGCATTTATGATCAAAGCTGAATTTTAATCCCATCTCTTTGAGGGAAACAGCAGTGAAGTGCCTGGAGGAGCTGCCTCGCTCAGAAGGAAAAAGCTCAGCATAAAATCTGCCAGAAGCACCAGGTTTTGCTGTTGGTACCTTTTTTGGTCCATAAAAGGCTGGCACCTCAGGAAAAAAAAAAGTCTTAAAATACAGTAATGATAGGTTTACTCATTTTGTAAGTCCATATCCTGACTGCACTTAGCACATCTGTGCACTTCTGCTGACCAGGGCTGGGGCAGAAAGACCCCTGTGGGGATAAGGCTGGGTTTGGTTGCTCACCCAGCCACGGCAACACCTGGCCACATGCTCTGCAGGAGAAGCTCCCCAGCTCCAGACACTTCATCCACACTCATTTTAGTTTCCACTGGCCACGGGCAGAGGAAACCTGCCAGGAAAGTGCTACAGCTCCTCTCAGCCCTCCCCACCATCTACCTGCTTGTTCCTCCACCAGCCACCAGGAGAGCCTGGATATGGGATCAACAACAAGGAAATCACCAAGTGGAGCAGGTGGAACCCCGGGTTGCTGCTTCTCACAGAGCTTCCCACACCCCCTGCCATTCCTTACGTGATCGAGATGCTTCCACTCATCCGCCCACTCCCTCTCTGTTAGGCGGTGATCCACCAGCTCGTCCTGGTAGCCTCCGTTCAATCCTGCAACAAGCCACAGCCACAGAGGGATTAGATGGACCAGTGGAGAGAGAAGTGGCCCTAAAGCAAGATTAAAGAGCTCTATTTCCAGCTCCACATAGCTGGGATTTTAAAACACATCTCAAGGTGGCAGCTCTATAGGGGCAATTCCATGCTGGTGCTTATTTATCCCCATCTGCTTCACTGTCTGAGAAGTGCTACAATCCACTTGTGGCTCCAGCTCTGACCTGCTTGTGGAGCTGGTTCTCCTGTTATAAACTCACAGCAGCTCAGAGCCTGTGATTCACGCTGTCCTGTTGGAAATACATCATGCACCTCCCACACACCACTTGGAGAAACAGGGCAGGGGGTCAATCTCTGCTCTCCTGCTTTGGAGATCTTGGAAAAGTTAATTTCTATTTCCCTGCCCTCTCTTCCTGCCTGCTGGGTTGGCTACACTCAACTCACACATCCAGTCCTTCCTCCTCATCCTCAGTGACTCCAGCCTTCACAGAGGGAAATACAAACTCTCAATCTTCCTGTTTGCAACTTCCCATGGGGAGTTGTTTCCTCTGAACTCCCTGCAAAGACTCTGCTGTGAGGACATGCCCAGCATCACACATCTCTGGGTATGAGTGGCCAAGTAGAGACCAACACCAGAGCTCAACCCTCCAGGCTTTCTCACCAAGCCCGCTGTGCCTGTCCCGGATCTCTCTGTGCTCCAACATCTTGCTGGGGTCCCTGTAGAGGTGGGAGGTGGCAATATCTTCCAACGTGTAGTGCTGGAGGGGTGGTGGGGTGGGGTGGAACTGCCCGCTGGGGTTCATCAGGGGGATGGTGAGGGCAGGGCTGTGGCGGGGCGCAGGGCTGATGGTGCAAACCCTCTTGGCTGGAGGCTCTGTCGGCAGCGGCTCCCTCTCAAAGCTGCTGTCTTCCCTCCTGCAATCACACCAGCAGAGACAGGCATTCCTTAGCATCCCATAAATACACTCAAAGATGCAGATTTGCAATCAGCAGGGTTTGGGCAGCAACGGTTTTACCAGGGGGTAAATGCACAGAGCTCAAACAAATGCGCTCAATTTGTGAGGCGATGCACAAAGTGACCCCGTCAAAGCAAAGGGTTCAAGATGCCTGAGTGTTGTGATTCATCTCTCTGAGCATGACCAAATTAAAATTTCACAGTTTTTATAAATTTGAGGCATGCTCCACATAATTGCATAACAACTTTTATCTTGGAATAAAACGTGGTGAAAATGAAGCGCATCCTTCCCAGCTCTGCCAATGCCTCCATTCATTGCCTGGGAGGTGGGAAACTGCTCAGCTCTCCGGCTCAGGCTTTTCAGTGCTACCCAAAAGTCCCTCTGGGACAGAACCTGCCTGAAAGAGGAACCCAACCTGAATTCACAGTGCAGTAGGAGCAGTCATTGGAACAGCCAGAACAGTTGTTGGGAGCGATAAGATCCTGGATGCTGCTTAAAGCTTTGTCAGCAGCAAAGATAAAACAAAAGTCACGACTTCAGCATCTGAGCAGAGTGACAAAAGCTGTTTTTCACCTGTCTGGACTGTGCCTCTTGCCATTGCCGTTGACCTCAATGAGCAGCTCAGAGGAGTCAGCGGGAGATGTGGTGTTGGTGTTGAGCAGGATGTGCTCGTGCTGTGCCAGGTACTGGGAGGGCGTTTGCTTGGCAGCACGGGCACAGTGCAGCAGCTCCCGCTGCAGCAGCGGGAGGTTGGCCTGGAAAACAAGCACAGGGCTGGATTACAGCAGGACAGGGGTTTCCAGCTGTTCCAAAAGGTTTGGTCTTCATTAATACCTCAGAGCAGTAACACCTGGGACCCATGACCCCCACTCAGGATCCTCCAGCTCCTGGTGTCTGCACTGTCAGATTTGCCCGTATTTTCCTAGGAGCCTGATGTTGGTGGACCCAAAATCCAAGTGTTACAGGAAGCACTGTGTGCTTCCAGCATCTAGTTACCCAGAGAAATTGTGGAATCCCCATCCCTGGAAGTGCTCAAGGCCAGGTTGGACGGGGCTTGGAGCAACCTGGTCTAGTGGAAGGTGTCCCTCCCCATGGCAGGGGGTTGGAATGAGATGAGCTTTAAGGTCCCTTCCAACCCAAACCATTCTGCGATTCTGTGATTTAACCATCCCAGACAGACTCTGTGTGCCAGCACTTCAAACATTCTAGATCTGAACATTTGCAAATAAGATTATAGGCTCAGAAGCTGCCACATGGAGCCCAGTTTGCCTCCTTTATCTCCAGCACACAAGCGGACATATGCGGCACACGGCACAACGTCAGCCAGTCCCACACGGCCACCGCTACGCTCTCTGCAGTCTGTCTTGGACTCCAGCAGAATTGCTGTGGTGCTTGCAAGGAGAGCTGTCCCAGCAATGTCACACTGCCAAGAGGCAGAGGCAGGCACATGGAGTGTCAGCAAGCCCCAGCAGCTCTCTGTCACCTTCAGGAAGGGGATCACAAATGGCCGCAGGGGGAAGTTGGTCGCCTCTTGCAGCTTGCAGTGAAATTCCTCGATTGTCACCGTTGAGTTCTGAGAAAAGAAATTAAGAAATGAAATGGCAATTTGTTCTTATTTTTAGACATGTGGGAAACGGCTCCAAATGAACAGAACTGGGAGGGAGACAGCATCTGCCACTCCAGGACTGACAGTGTTTGCATTGGATCCTGCTGAATGCAGCCAGCAAGGCTGAGGCCAGCAAAGAAGGAATGCTGCACTAGGAGAGGGGTGGGAACTGCCTGGCCCAGCACCCTCCCATCTCCAGGATGGGAGAAAGAGGCTGACTCCAGGGCAGCAGGACCCAGCTGGCATCTATTCATGCTGGGGCAGGCTGTGGAGAGTCAGACTTCAATCCCAGCTGCTCAGAACTGCACACCTTCCTCTCCTTCCTCCCTTTCAGTTCTCCTCATTTAACCTATCCATGGAGTCTCATCAGCATTCTGCTCACCGTGGTCCTCTCCTGGTCCAGCCCTGCATCCCCCAGGGCTGCTCAGGCTGGGGAATCCCAGCACGGGCAGCATTTGATAACCTGCATGTACAAAACTCACCCCTGCAGCAATTACCACAATCCGGGCTGAGAATGACAGCCAGAGGGACCTGGACAGCTTCTCATTCCCTCCCCAGATGGGTAAGCTAAGGTGCTACCCTATATCCATGGAATTAAATACGCTACAGAAATGCAGCAGCAGCATTTTGCATTGCGTGCCTAAGCCCTGGGAGTGACCCTGAGGACAAGGACAGACTCAGGTTTGCTTCCAACCCTGGAAGCAGAAATGCTCCAGGCTGCTGCAGTCTAGCTCCCTTCAGTGCCTGCTGAACCTCAAAAGAAATGTGCCGAAAAGCAGAGATCAGTGCAGGAGCCCCACTGGGTTCCCCACGGGACCACAGCTGGCCAGGGCCCCAGGGCTCCAGGGCCTCAGTGCAAGGTCAAAGAATGGTTTGTGTTGGAAGGGACCCTAAAGATCATCTCATGCCACCCCCCTGCCATGGGCAGGGACACCTTCCACTGTCCCAGGCTGCTCCAAGCCCTGTCCAACCTGGCCTTGGACACTTCCAGGGACAGGGCAGCCACAGCTTCTCTGGGCACCCTGTGCCAGGGCCTCCCCACCCTTACAGCGAACAATTTCTTCCCAATATGCAATCCAAAAATCCTCTTTTTCAGCTTAAAGCCGTTCCCTCTTGTCCTGTTACTCCATGCCTTCGTAAAGCATGTGGAGTATCATGTCTAATGCACTGGACAGCACTTTTCCCAGTTATTCTGTGTAAGTGCAAACACTGGATACATTCTGCAGCCAGACCCGGTCATTTGGGTTTGAAGGGTGTTCTCATGGCAGGGGTTAGGAATGAGATGATCTTTAAAGTCCCTTCCAAATCAAACCATTCTGTGATTCTATGGTTTACAGAAAAGCTTTGTCCAATTCCTTCCAGGTTTCTTTAAGTTTAGCAGCACACAAGCTCGTGCCTAAGCCACTGAACCGACAGCTTTTTGAAACACAGCAAAGGCAAGAAAAAAGAAGTCATTGAGTTTCCCAGGAAGCACAAACATAACAGAGCCTTGCTCAGCCACCAGCTCTGCTTGCAAAGACACAGACAGACAACATTGTGTGTCAGGACCTGGGAAAAGCCAGGCAGCCCGGGATGGTGCAGGACTTACCACCAGCGCCAGGACAAGGGTCCGGACCTTCTCCCCGATCTCCGGTGAAATGTCATTCCCAAACTGCTGCAGGGTGGTGAGGAAGCGCTTCAGCTTGCTGAGCTGCCGGGCTCCACACGTGGCTGGGAGCTGCTGGTTGGTCAGTGAGGAGGAGGACGATGAGGAAGGGCCGTTGCTGAACCTCTGGGGTGGGGATGGGGCCCCGTTCAGCGTCGGGGGGGAATGGTTTATTCCATTGGGCACTGCAAAGGGGAGACAGAAGCGATGCTGAGCGCCAGATGGGCACATCCCTGTGGTCTGGTGCTTAAGTGGATCCATCCTCCAGCCAGGAGGCTGCTGCTGCTGCTGCTGAGGGGCAGCCCAGGTGGCTCCACCTCACCCGAGGAGGGCTGACAGATCCTGCCCTGCGCCTGCCATCCCTCCCTGGGGATTCTCACAGGGAGTTTCGCAAACACAGTTGTTTTTTCCAACCTGGTCCCATCTGCAACTTTGCCTCCTGTCACTGGTGAGCATGTCGAAACAGACTGAAGGGCTGGAAGTTTGGGAACTCAGCAAGGGATTAGGATAAATTGTTGACATCCCCATGCTGTGGTTGCACAATGTCGAGTCCTGTCTGATGAGCAGCTGTGCACTGAGGCCCCAACTCGGTACAAACCCAGAATTTCAGAGTGAAAAGCACATAATTGGAAATAGAATCAGAGCTGATCCACTGGGTGTATCCTTAAAAACCCAGCCCTGCATCCCTTACGGATTTAAGTGCTGACAAGGGGGCCACAAGGTATAAAAACCATTTCAAATGATGGTGCTCATAGAAGCTCTGAAATCACCTGGCAGAGCTGCCCGTTGCCTGAGGGAGGAGCAGAAACATGCGAAAAAAGATACCAAAATTTCTGCTGCAGCTTCACGAGGATCACACCAAATCCTGATGAACCCAGTGAGGGGTTTTTCAGAGAAGACAGGAGGTACTTGAACAGTTAAACCACACTGGGGCATGCCAGGGTCGGAGGCTGGAAAGGCTCCACACACCTGGACCTTCATGGTGAGCACGGGAGGGAAACTCAACCAGAGTCAGTTAAGATGCAAGGAAAGATAAGGCTACAGAAACCATCAAAGGTGGTTCCTGCTAACCAAGAGGTGACAGCCCTCACAGACAGACAGATGATGAGATGAAGGTGAAGGCCAGCACTGAGAGGATGGAGGTGCAAAGAAAATGTGAGCTCATGCCTTTTGTTATGGAGCAAAGCAACCTGAAAAACTCCTGTTCCCACTCCCAAAGCAGCAAAGCAACAGGGACGTCAGGATGTACCCACAGGTACAGCTCCACACAGAACACCAGAGCTGTGTGAAAGGCAAGGCCTCTGGTAATTAGTCATAAAGGCATTTATTTCACTATAAAAGGGTTATAAATAGGGGTGAAGCTGCCAAGAGAAGCTCCTCTCAAACAGCAAAGGCTGTGCGCCTCCGTGCTCTGCGGCGGCCACAACTGAGGCACTTTCCCCCTTCTCTATTTCACTTCCTCTTATTCTTTCAGATGAAAGCCTGGGAGAGCAACGGGCCCTATTTATACCTCAGGAGAAAGAGGGGCTGTGAGACACCCCTGGGGCTGCAGGGGACCCTCGGGAGAGGCTGCCAAGGAGGGAGCAGAGGATGTTGGTGGACAGGGGGATGTCACGGAAGTGCAGGGGGGTCGGCTCGGGGCTGCCGTTAGACACGGCCCCGTAACTGTGCTCTGTGTTTTTGGGCTCACCCCTCCTGACCCTCTGCCAACGGCATCACCGCAGGGCAGCTGGCAGTTATCTGATCCTGCACATCACCAGGATCTGCTCCACCACAGACCACACAGCCGGGCTGGCACCTCGACTCCCAGGTGAGAGCACAGCACTGGAGCAACTGAGGCAGTGTACTAAGACCAGTGGGATTGCTGGTTTGGGGACAGCGGGATGATAAAATTCCTGGGAACAAAGTCATCATTGAAGGCTACTCTTAAATTCTGCCTTAGGTCCTACATAGTCAGAGGTTTCGCTGCTTCTCCAACCCTGTGTCAGTGATCCATAGGCAAGCATGGCTTTGTCCCAACTGCTCCAGCTCACCTGCTCAAGCCATGGGCTTTGACAGGGCAGGTCACACCCACACCGAGTGACCAAGACCCTCTGGTGCAACTGAGAACGGAAAAAGCAAGAACAAACTTCACCACAGGTCGCATCTCTCATCTATCTTGAAAAGAGGCAATTAAGTCATCTGCAATCAGCAGATTCAGGCTTCTTGGACCTTAACAGCGTGCCAAGCATCCTCATTGGAAAAATTAATTTCTGTCACTTTACTAATGGTCTTTTTCTGCCTGAGCAAAAGGAGAGCCATTAAAAACGCCTGAGCACATAAAGATGGGGACAATGTGTCTGGCGGGATAACCCGGTGATTAGTGCTGCTGCCAGCACCATGCAGCACAGTGTGTCCTCCAGGAGGCTGGGCTGGAAATCTCTGAATCCCACTGCCAGCATGGAACTCTGAGATAGCCCAGACACCGTCATGGACAGTAAAGCAACGCAGAACCAGCTAGGGAACACTCTGTGCAGGGAAAAGGGGTGAGGAGAGCATGGAAAATATGTACATGCCACGTGTGGGGGTCAGATAACTCCATGCCCAACAAAGTAAAGCAGCTTTGCTCCGGAACAATGCTTTTAAAAAGACATTAAATAGCTTAAATGTTGGCTAAAGAAGGAAAAAAAAGACCCTTTCTAGGCTGTAAGAAAAGGCTGAAGGTCCTTTCCATCCATGGAGTCACCTCTGACCAACACTCAGCTAGAAGAAGTGGGTGCAAGGCTGTGCTATGGCTGGGCAGGATCAAGACTGACTGAGGCTTAATTGGAAAGATTATAAAGAGAGGATGGAGAAAAGAGAATCTGGATGGACAGCAAGGAATTTTCAAGGCTGGGAAACTGAAAAAAAAAGAAAAACTTTCTAATCTCAGCTGCAGGAATGCTGTCTGCAAAGTGAGATATGGCAGAGTGGGAATTAACTCCTCCAAAAGATAGAGAGGAAAGCCCAGCTCTTGGCTTGCTTGAAGCCGACCTGATAAAAGATTCAATTTCTTAAGGAGTTTATGGTGGAAATCAAGGCTGCACCTGCAAAGAGAAGGACTCAAGGCAGCACCAGCAGCAAGGCAGGAGCAGGCAGGGGGGCAAAGGGGGATTACACACCCTGTTTTATGTCCTGCGTGCATTACAGAACTGCAGGAAAGCCCCAGTCCTGCCTCTCTCAGAGCCAGGCAGCATCAGCTGTGCCCTGGCTGAGACATCCCCGGTGAGTTCCATGAGCAGAGCCTTCCCTCCTGGCTAGAGCTGGTCCCAGGAAAGCAGCATTACAGGGGTCTTACGTGCAGTTGGAGTGAAGGACACGGGCCGGGGGCCGCCGGGGTTGACGGGGGGCAGCGGCGGCATGTTGGGAGGAGAGGACCTGGACTGTATCTTCACTTCCACGGGCGATCCGGGCATCACTGGCACCCTCTTCTCACCAGCAACTGTACCAAGAGAAGGTGGCAAGGCTTAGTGACAGTCACTGACACGCATTTCCCCGCCCAGCACGCTGGGAACAGTTGCAAGGGTGAAGATAAGAGCTGGGGGAAGTCATGCAAGGCTCCCACGCTGCACGGCCCCGAGCTGGAAACAGGCACCTGGGGTCATGCTCGTGGTGTCTGTGCTCCCCACCCCAGCCTCCTGACTCCATCTCCTCACCCCTCACGCCCCAAGATGCTGTTCAAAACATTTCTGTCAATTTGCTTTGTGCCCATTTCAGATCTCTCTGATACTCCCCAGATGTGTCCACACACACCTTGCTGAGCCTTTCCAGAGGAATCGCAGCCTCTGGAAGCCACGCAACAGGGAACCTGGATTTGTGCTGGGCCAGAAGCGACTGGAATGGGCCTGGGGTGGTAGAGATGAGTTGATATCAGCTACTCACAGCCCCTCTCCTGTGTGCAGTCTCTAGTGTCTAATCTATCACCAGCTCAAACTGCAGCTTCCTTTCAAGCCTCCGAGGGACGTCCCAGCTCAGGGGAAATGTGATCACCCTCCCAGCTCCAGTGGCTGGGATCAGCTTCACAAGACAAAAAGGAGGAAACATGCTAGTGTAATAGGGGGACACTTTTTTCTTTGAGTGGGGTGTTTTGGGGTATTTTTGGTTTTTAAAACGCAGACAACTCAGCACACAAAGGCTAAGGATCTCCAAAGCACAGCTCCCATGGGAGCCAATCCCATTCCAGGGGTGCTCTGTATTGCACTGCCAGCACCTCCAGTGTCCACGACCTCAGGCAAATCACCCCTCTGAGATGATGGTCCCCACTCCCTGCTCTTCAAGGTGCCCCTCCCCTCGCTCAGTTAACTCACTAAGGAGATGTGAGCAGCTTGTTCCACCCCGGCCGGGTCCCCAGCATGTCCAGCTGCACCCCAGCTCAGGCTGTGAGGGAGCTCAGCTCAACTTCCACCTGTCCAGTGATGCAAGCTGGGCTTGGGACCATCACCATCTAAATTTGTTATCTACAATTCTTACCAGTATTTGTCAGCTGCAAGGAACTCAGCTTTTGAGCCCAGGCAAACAGATTAAATGCTGCATTCCCATAGAGCACTGAATAGGTGGCAAACTTCTGCACTGAAATACAACACAAACCTGCTACTTCTCGACTCCCAGCAAAAAACCCGCTGCTTTCGAGAGCAGAGAAGACACAAACTGGCACCTGAGCCCTCGTGTTGCTGCCTGGGATCTGCTCTGTCAGCCCCAGCACGCGCTCTGCCACCGAGCTGCCTCATTTATTTTCCTTATGGCAAGTCATAGGGAATGCCAGCGAGGTAACAAATGAACTTCCCAGCAATTCTTTCTGCTGTTTGCAGGAAAGGGAAGCAGGGATGATACACACTGAAAATCCACGTTTTCCTGTCAATGCAGGTGGAATAACTTGGGTTGGGATCGCTACAAAACCCACGTCCCAGAACATTTGTGTCTTCATTTATCTAAGCCTGCTTTCAAGAAAAGGAAAAAATTCTAGGCTTTGCTTTCATGAAGTGGGAGATACTGAAGCCATGGGAAACTACCATTAATTTCAACATATAATAACTACATTAATCCCATATTGCAAACTATTATACACGTGGTCCAACTGCCATACAATTGAACCCTGATGTACAGACTCTCCCTGTCATTCCCATGCATGAATATAATATTCAAATGAATAACCACGCATTGATGTAGGAATATGACATCATTTACATACGTAGGCACCTATTCCAGCAGGTGAGTTTATCAGCAAGAGCAGGGGAAACCCCCTGACTTTCTTTCCTCTCTACAGAAATGCAGCAAAACAGTGAGAGAGCTGATTTTGTGCACAAAGTTAGGGGTATTTCTACCACAAAAAGTCTGAGTTCCCTCACCCAGGCAAGGAAGGGAAACATTGCTAAATGACCCAAATTTTTCTATCAAAACAGCATTAATTGTGCCTCTCCAGCACTTGGTGTCAGCTGCCCGATGACCATCCAGGCACCCACTGTAACCACCTGTCTCCTCTTCTTCTCCCTCTTCCCATGAAACCCCCTGCCCCATGTGTACATGGCCAACCTGATATTGCCGTACTCTGGAGAGCATGAAATCCTTGAGTTTCCTCCAATTCCTTCCTAAAATGTTCCTAGGGCACATTAAGAAAGCAGAACTAATTTGGTTAATTTACAGGGAGGGAGATAAATTTCACATGGAATTTATAACCCCAAAATAAAACCAGCTACTGTGTGAGACACCAAAACTGAAGCCCACAAGAAGCCAACACCTTCTTTTCCAGGCCCACTCCAACAGACAAGAAGCAAACAGGATTGTTAAATTTAAAAGCTTCCTGCTAATGACCTGGGGCATCTATAAATGCAGATAAAAACCATCATTCTGGAGCTCTTCATTTTTAGCCTAAACACGTCCATTTAATGAGAATCATGTGAGCAAACCAGGCTGCAACCAAGGGCTTGAGTCAGCCTCAAGTTGACCTGGGGCTAAAACTGAGCCAGTGAACTGCTCCCTGGAGAAAGGCTGCCTTCCTTGCCTCAGTCTTTCACTTCTACCACCTGGAAATATTTACTGGCTCACCAAGAGCAGATTTTCAGCGCTGCCTCCAGATGGGGCAGGATCTGGGGAGGATCTGGGGCAGGGAGGATGCAGAGATGCTCCTCAAAACATGTGCAAGTCACTCAGCTGTATCACTCACCTAAAGAGTCAAATGCCACCACAGATTCTGGATGATACTCTAACAAGAATAATTGTTGTCAATGAATGCTCCAAGTACCAGAGCAAGACACCTGCCCAAACTGGAAAAAGTGCACTGTTTTCCTTCAAAACTCCTCCTTCCAAACTTTACCCGGATTACAAACCCAAATGCTGTTGCTACTTCTCAAGCAGTGCCTGCAGGAGCAGGCCAGACATGTTTATGGCACAACACTTCGACTGCCAGGCTGCCAAATGTCCAAACTTTGCAGTGACACGTGCTCAGGTTTGCCCCAGAATCTGCCCAGGGTAACCAGGGAAAGAGGCAGCAGCGACGTGGACACCTGAGTGGGAGAGCTGCCTTCCCAGCCTCAGACACAGTGGAATTTCACATGGGAAGATGACTCAGAGAGAACAAAACCCAATGAGATGCTGTTTTAGTCTTGGCTCCACGCAAGAATTCCATCTCCTCCCAACAGTGGCGGGCTCTGCAGCACAGATTTTGCAGTGCTGAGTTACAGATCTCAGACGCTCGAGCTGCCGGCTGGGCACGGGCAGCTGCAGGCACAGACCAGGCTGTGCTCCTGCCCTGTATATTCATGTGTCCCATTTAAGAAGCCCAGGTGTGCAACGGACTAGAAAGCCCCAGAGCTGTGACTACACCTGGAGCCCTCCCTCCCTCCCTCCCCGACACGCTGCGGGCCCTGGGTTCATCTGCCTCCGCTCTGGCTGTCGGTGTGCACCAGATTTCCTTCGTTGCTCCAGTTCCCATCCTGGCGTAACAAATTAAAAAGGAACATATGTCAGGATTAAGCGCAGCTGATGATTTTCCTTTCTGGAGAGGAGAAAGAGCAAAGTGAGACAATGGGACAAGATGGCAAGAGGAAAAATCTGGGGTCTCGAGAGATCCTCAGAGAAGTCCCACTCCTGCATTCCCAGCTCTCCAGCACCACAGCACATTTCAGAGGGGGCAGTTTCAACACCAACTCAAGACAGATTTCATCTTATTTATTTTCTCTAAAGAAGTCTTCCACCTATGGTGTTTAGTACGAGGAGTGTTGCTGTGACAGGTAACCTCTGATGAATGGCCAGCATTTACTTGCACTATAAACTGTATAAAGAAGCCACTTTATTAATCTCTTCGTGCCTGTGGGCTTGAGAAAAGGAAAAAGGCACAAGAAAAAAGCCAGCAACAAGTTAGGGAGTATCTCAAGTACACTGGAATTTAAATTTATCCTTATATTCCTCTGGCAATTAGAGAATAAACTAAGTGATGAAAAAGAAGTAAAAACAGTGCATGAGGAGAAGGGGATGTTACCTTCTCCAAAAAAGCAAGATAAGGAACTGGAGAAGAGTGACAGCGAGGCAGACAGACACAAATGGTCTCCTCCTCATCCTCTTCCCAAAGTTCAAAATATAGTTCAAGGCAGTATCAGGAGGTGCTCCTCTCTGCTCAAGAGAAAGCCTTGATCTAGATTCCATGGCAGAGCCATGGATTTGCTGAGACCAAGGGAAGAGAGAAGAGCCACTGCTATAGTGCAGAAAATGTGGATGCTTTATATGAATTTACACTGTAGAGTCTGCACAGGCACAATTTAAACCAGTCACCTCCCTGAGTGAGCACATGGACTATGGGCAGGTTTAAACCCTGCTATCAGTTCGAGACAGCAAAGCCCTTCCTCCTCCCTCACGGGACATGGATTTAAAGCCTGTGGCTGGGTGTTTGGAGGGCTCCTACAGCAGGAACGTGGATATCTTCAAGCCATTCCTGCTGCACGGATAGGATTCTCCTTGATTCCCTGGCAGAGAGTTAAGGAGGAAGGATGAACCCGCCTGTGCTGGCAGTGACCTTGGAGCTCTCATTTGTAAATAAGCTGCAAAGAGTCAGAACTGTGTCTCACCAACCCATGGGCCAGACTCGAGCTCTCCAGCTTTCTGTAGAAGTGAAACCATGAAATATCTTGGAAGAAATAAGAGAAAACCACATGAAACACGAGACAGCCCTGCAACACCAGCAGCTATGCCCAGGTAAGGGTTTGCTTTCCCCTTTGGCAGCTTGCAGGACAGAGAACAGGCTCAAAATCAGACCTTGTCAGCAAAGCTTTGACCACTAAGTGGTTACACTGCAAATCTGTAAATTAACAAAGATATTTTTTGAGCAAAAGGCTGTGTACAAGGGTTTGCCCAGTGGTTCAGTCTCAGGAGGGAAAGCATGTAATGGTTTCAGACAGAAAGAAGAGGCTTAATCAAAGCAGATTTTTTCAACTTTCATCTAGAAGAGGCAGAACACATTCATAACCTAAAAAGCCTCTCCTCACCTCAAAAAGTTAAAAGCCTCAAATTCATACCTACCTCTTGAGAGCAAGGGACTGGAGAACTGTCCCAGTAATAGCAGCCAAGGTTAGGTCCATCAGGAAAAATTCTTTGGTCACCCACGAGTCAAGTCTGAGCTTGTTCCAGAGCCAGTGGACAAACAGACACTCCAAAGGTGATCCAGCTACCCGAAAACATGCCCCAAAGCAAGGGAGATCAGCCACAATCCAGCCACACCTCTCTTTCCACTGGCCTTGACATCTCAGGTGAGCACTCGGACTAGAAGCATGAACTATAGATCGCCTACAAGTCAGCAAAATCCCTTCCTACAAACAGTCCTTGGAACTTCTTTCCCCACTGTTTACACAGATCAGAGTTCCTGGTTTAAGACAAAGCAACGCCAAACTTGGCTAAATGGATAGAGAGGCCACTGGAAAGAGGGAAACAAAGGAGGGACAGACCTTTAACGGCCGCTTCTGACCCAAACTATTCTGTAATTCTACAAGCAGCTCAATGTATCATCCTGGAGGAAAGGCCAGGGAATTGCCCAAGCCCACCCATGCCAGCCCCGACATCCCCAGTGAGGAGGATGCGCTGCAGTTGGCTCGTCACAGGGTCCCTGTTGATCGTCTGAATGCAGACGAGAGGCAGCATCAGTGTAACCTGACCTGATAATGTAAATAGGGTGAAATGAAATATGGTTCGCCACCTCCCCAGCTTTGGCGAATGTTTATTTTGAATAACATGCTTATCTGCTCCAACTGCTCACCATCTGTTTTCAGTCTCCACCAAGCTAATATTTTTCACATTTAGGAACTGAGAAATGGGAAGAATTACATTTAAATTTTATTAACATCTTTCCTCTGCTCCAAGGTTGCCTTTCCCTCCCCTTGATGGCTCTAAGCCATCTGTAGAGCACCTTTGCATTTCTCCAAGGCATGCAGATGAGAGGTGATCTACATGCAAAGCAAGAGCATCATTACTCAGGCTTCCAGAAGATGCCATTTACCGCTTCTCCACTGCAATTCCCTCCCTCACCTGCTTCCAGACAGCTTCCCCCAAGCTCAAACTCAAATCACATCGTCAAGGGAAAAGTAATATTTTATCTTTTTGCAGCATCGCTGCATCAAAAAGCGATGGAGGGGGAAGACTGAAGATAAGCATCAGGAACAAGGCAGCCAATACAGCAGCTTTCAGGAAAAAAGGATGGTTGGGTCTGTCCCAGTCTGGAGGAGAGTGAGACATTGGGAGGTTTGTAGTCAAGATGACTTCTCTAGACAAATATTGACATTTATTTGCATGTGGGGTGGTTTCTAGAGGTCTTTCTCTGCTTGAGTCAACAAAACTCTTACAACCAGAACTGGGGGACACGAGTGTGTGGCATAAGCAGGTCACCAGCAAGGGCTGGTCACACAAGGTCCTTCTCCATCCTCCTCCCTCCATGCCATGGAGCTGGCCAGGATGATACTACAGCATCTGTGGCAGTGGGTAACTCATGTCACTGCACAGATACGTCCTCCATTCCATGTGATCAGCCTATTTTTACCCCGTTTAGCTCGGGTTTATGGCACATGCCAGCTCCTGAGCTGTAAGATGCTGTGGGAGTGGAGAGGGCTCGGCACCTCGCGGGAGAGCCTTGCATCACACAGGAGGGAGCTGCTGAGCCTGGGATAGGCATTTTATAAATCAAAAATAAACGCGTGTATCTCCATTGCCATCTAGTCCTCTCCCACACACAGCTGTTTCACTTTAAATCTCAGTTCAATGTGAAACTCAGATAGAAAAACTTGAAAGAGCAAAGTATGTTATCGTTCGCAAGCAGTCCAGAAAGCAGTTAATAAGGGAAATAAGATTAATAATTTATTCCTGAAGGCAGACTGCAGATCTTTATCCGTCTTGCCCTTCAGTGATTTTTATAAAATCCTATTAATGTGCCTGGCTCTACGAACTCAGCGGTAGCACAGGTTGGATTTTGGAGCAGCTCCCACCCAGACAAGGTGGCTGCAGCTCCAGCTCTGCCTGTGCCATGGCCATGGCAGACCCATCAGCACAAACCTGCCTGCATGGCATTCCTGCCTCCTGAGCTCTGCTTTCCTCTGGGGCCATGGACTCAGGCCAGGATCAAACCCATGGATGCAGGATTCACCCCACAAACTACCACATCCAACACGCCCCACAGCTGTTGTACATCAAACTCCCAAATCCTGGTCATCTTGCTTCTAACAAGAACAGAAACCACTCTGTTGTGGTAATCCCCACTCTCCTGCTGTCTTTTCCATGAAGGAGGCAGGGAGTAGTTACTGGGAGCATGAAAGCTGCCCTGACAGCCATTTCCATCCAGGAGCTGGTGCTGCTCTAACCACCACACCACAGCCATTCCCTTCTCACACCACTAGCACCCCTACAAATAAGTTTTGGGGACCCAAGTTCATCCCTTGATGTCCCTGGCAGCAGCTTTTGCTCATCACTGTCTCAAAGGGATGCTGTGAGCTTTGCCAGGGAGCTCATGGTGCCCTAGGGCACAGAGCCTTCCTCATCCTCACCAGTTGATTGCTCTGCCCCCATCAGAGACAGCCACCCTGGAGGGAGGGATATACTCCTGGAATATAGCCCAGGAGAATATATTCCTGGAAACCAAGGCCTGCATTGCAGTTTTAGGACAGGAAGCACTTTGGGGATGGAGGGGAGTGATCCAGCCTCCCCAGACCACCCTATTGGCTGGGTTATAACCTGGGACAGGGCACTCATTCACCAAAACTAGAGCTGCTCATTTGCTCTGGCTAAAACTAATTCATTTGCTTAGTTACTGCTAAGTATTTTGGTACTTTTTCATTAATTCATTGTTCCATTTACATTACAGAATCAAGGCTATTTTTTTTTTTTAAATCACCCACTCCTATAACAATATTAAGAAATATTTCCTCCTCCGCACTATTTACTCCTTGGGCTAAAGCACTCGGAATGAAAAATGAAAGCAGTTACAGATATCAAACAAGCAATTATCACAATCATGGCAAAAAATTAGTCCTTAAAAGTCTCAGCCTGCTGCAGTGCTCTCTAAAGCCTCCGACTCCGAGTGAAACAACGGTGGCGGGAGCAAAGTTTCCAGATGGGAACATCTGTGTCTCATTTGCCGCAGGGAAGAAAACACCAGGAAGATTAACGGCTCCCGAGGCTGGTGGAGCCCAGACACAACACGTACAGAAGGGATACCATGGAGAAAGGCTTGGAGCAACAGCCTGCTATCAAAGATTATTTTTTTTTTAATTTAATGATTATTTTGCAAGGCTTCTACACGTGGGGAAATGAGACGTCAGGGCAAAAGACAGCTTGAATTTTACTTACTGTAAATGCTGTGTAGAGCGAAAGCAAGACTTGAGTTAATCATGCTTATATTAAAAAAAATAAAATAATTTTACCATCTCAGATACTTTTTAGATAGAAAAAGTAATTTTAAGAGTTGGCTTTAAGGGGTTACACCCCCAAAAGGTCTGAAATTGCTCCCTGCCCAAAGCGTCAAGGCCATGGATTTGCCCCTCTGGGGGCCAGTGAACACCAAGTTTACACCAGAGAGTAGGAAGTGATCCAACAAGAGGGAAACTCATGGCTGAATGACCAAATCTCCCCTGGCAATGGCAGCAAAAGCCTGTTTCCCTTAGGAGCATTCCTTAAACTCTGCCACAGTTTAGGGACCACATTTCCGAAGGTGGGCAGGCGTGTAATCCACAGGTTTTATAGAAGAACAACTGAGCACTGTGATTTTAGGAGTGCAAATCTGTTTTTCATTCTGCTTAGGCTAAACACCATGGAGTAAATAAAGCTGGAACTTTTGTACCTGTAAAATTCTGGGAGGTCCAAAAGAGGGGAAACACAGTGAAACAAGCTCTAAGTTTAGAAAGCATTTTCTAAACTAAAGGCTTCAAGACAGCCTTTAGGACATGATTTTATCTAGCCCTCATAAATCCTTTTAAAACTTGGGTTGCTGGCCATTTAACAAGCAGCTCCACCCTTCTGCTCTCCAGATGAAACACATTCGCACTGGGCTCCATTTTGTTCCCTCCTTCTCTGACCCAGCAGTACCAGCAAAGCAGCAGAGCCTGGGGAACCGTGGTTAATTGGCATCCTCTAATTACTAATTAGCTCCGAGGGGCTCTCTGCAGCTCCGAACAGTCAAATAGGAATGCATCCACTGATTTAAACAGGCTTGGGAAAAGCAGAGCTGCAGGAGCAGGCTCCTAGGAATGACCCAAGGAACTGCAAAGGGAATCCACAGCTCCCCATGGAGGATCCAGCATGGGGCCACCACCACTGCAACCCTTGCTGGGCTCTGGAGGAGCCTCAGGGAAGCTACAGGGTTGTCTCACCCAAGGGGAGCATTCCCAGAGGGTTCTGGCTGCTCTGCAGCTTCTCCCGCACAAGAGCCTTGCACATGGATGCTGCAAATAGAGGTGTCCGAGCAGCATTTGTGGCTTAAAAACCCATCATCAGAAAAGATTTAAGCCACAAATTCATCCCACCACCACTTCACAAACTCCATTTAGGACCCTGAGCCTCCTCACTGTCCAACTTTACCCTTTAACAAAAGAGCTGAGGAAAGGGCAATGCACACAGAGCAGATCCCAGCAGGAGCCAGCAGTGAGGCCACAGCTCCCACTCTGCAGCACTGCCCTTCTCCCTGCTGAACTGCTCCAGGAAATCCAGGTGAGCACTGCAGCTCTGGCATTCCCATGGCTTCCCCAGGAGAGCCCCCTTCCCAGGGGAATCCTGCAGCTTCCACACTGTGAGTCTGGTTCATTGCAAAAATGATGGTCACCAAGTCAGTGACCCTCCTTTTTCACTGCCTGATGTTTTACATCCCAGCTCTCAGTTTCAGTAAGAAAAGTTGTGGAAAAGGAGGGCATTTTCTAGCCAATTCCATATGAAATTTAGGAGGTGCTGAGAAGGATGCTGTTTCTAGGTCAGCACAGTGAGCCCCTTTGCTGAAGGCTTCCCATCAGCAGTCCCACTCTGCTCACTGTGGGATGAAACCCTGCCTCTCCAAGGACAATCATTTTGGGAGTTTCCTCTGAGAAAAGCATCCCATCAAGCAGCGGCCACTGCACTTCCCAGTGCATTTTAACCCCAAGCAGCTGATGGTGTGACACCCCTTATCACAGTGCCAGGTGAGCTCAGATCCCAATCCCACAGCTCCAGCACTCCAGATCCTGCCCACCCTGGTGCCTCTGCTCCCAGTTAGCTGCTGGGAATAAGTTTGGCCACATGCAGGACAAGTTCCTACAGGGATGTGAATGGCCTGCACAAAAGCTCCCACAGATTGTTACGAGGGCAGCAAGGTTTACTCAAGGTTTTTGTCATCAGAGACCCCAGAAATCCTCCAGCCACAGCAGCTCCTTTGGGAGAGACAGCCCTGTCTGTGCAAGCGTGTCCTTTTCCCTGGGCATCCCTGAGATGGGATTGCACCTCCACAGTGATCCTGCCTCACTGGGTACAACAAACACAGGCATTGTCCGTGACTTGGACAGATCCCCACTGCCAGGGATCTGTACAGCAGGGCACAGACAGCCTGGAGCACCTCGGAGGTTTTTGCAACACAAGGAAAAAGGGGAACAGCCTGAAAATCATTAAATCGTTTAAAATAAAAGGATTAATTGGAACCCACCTTAAAATCACCCAGTAACTGAAGATTTGGGAGCTTTAAACCTGATTACTAAAGACATAGAGGAGGAGTTTTAAGTGAAGCTTTAAAACCATTTAAGAAGATATCCCTCTCGCTGTCCTCCATCTTCCAAACCCTGATGCTTGATGGTTTGGTCCCCAGCACTATAAATCAACCTTAAAACCAGCACTGACCTCAGAAAACAACCAGTACTGAGCAAATCTGGATTTCTTAGAGGATCACGAATATCACTGAGCACATGGGGATCTGGGCTCATGAGAACAGGAACAGAAGGTCTGGGGTTTAAGGGTAGGGGTACCCAGTGAGTACAGAGTACTCAAAATGAGTAAAACACAAACTGGGATAAAAAAGTCTCTCCATACCAGGCAGACTCAAAGCATCAGTGCCAGCAGCTCAAGCACCACTACCAATAACTGTAAATAACAGCAATTAAAAAAAGCAAGGTCACTTCTGAAAGAAGTGAGATCTCAAGGCAGAAAACCACATGTAATCCATAACAACCAACGTGACCGCAGAGAGGCACAATAATACCAAGGACACCCAAAGCTATTACAAAAGCCTGTATTAAACTAGGAAAAAAAACCCCTAACAACAAACCTGTTTGTTAAACACAGAGCAGGTACAAATCCTGACCATCTGGAGAAGGAAGCAGTCCTCAAGCTCATAGTCAGAGGGACCAGTTTAGATGAAAACAATGGTCATTTTAGCAAAAAAAACCCAGAAATCAAATCCAGTGCAAAACAAACCACTAACCAAGTTCTACCGTAAACCCAAAATGAAGCAACCAAGAAAGGATACAGAAAAACATCCCCCTTGGGTCCCTGAAGTCATACCATTTCCAAATACAAAGCAGAGTCTAACACGGAGTCTCCCTTCTCCAGACAGAGGCTGAAGAGCAGAAGCTGACCACTGGCAGCCAGCTCCAGGGCTAAAGTTCCACCAGACTTCATCCAAAACTGGGCAAGTTGTCCAAGAAATCAAGGAGGAACTTGGGAAAGATTTGGGAAGTCTCTTTCATCCTCATTATTTACAACCTCCTGCAAGTGCCAGAGGGGGCTCCATCCCTCTGTCAGTGGCTGCAGGGAAGGGTCAGAGCAGGGACCAGACTGTGCTCTGTGGGGACAAGAGGAACAGGCAGGAACTGATGCCCAGAAGTTCCACCTCAACATGAAGAACTTCTTTTCACTGTGTGGGATTGCTCGGAAAGGACAAATATCTCCCTCGCTGGAGGTATTCCAGAACTGTCTGGACACAACCCTGTGCCATGTGCTCTGGGATGACCCAGCTGGAGCAGGGATGTAGGACCAGAAGCCCCACTGTGGTCCCTTCCAATCTGAGCCACCCTGAGATTCTGTGACCAGGAGTTCCCTTGCCCCACAGCCAGGGTGGCTTTCCCAGGCAGCGCCGGCACAGTGCTGGCAGTGCTGCCCACACCAACACTCTTCTCACTGCCCTGCTGATTTTCCTGAGGTAGCCAAGCCTCACTAATGACTCCCCAGCTCCCTGGCTCTGTGGAGAGCTCACTTCATTCACTTGGGCGCTAAGTGCATTCCGTGCTGCCCAGCTAATAGTCCCTGCCATCAGTGGCACACACAGGAGCCCTGCCAAGATGACAATTCTGCCTCTTAAAAACACTCCTCACACCACTACACAAATTGCTCTTCCTCTGTGCCCCAAGCCTGACCAGCATGTGGGAACTTTCCACCATCCCACAGAGCTGGAAGCACAGGAGGAATGCATTTAGGGATGTGTTTTGGAGGGGTGTAGGGGCCTGATGATGTAAAGGAGCACCGCAAGCCAGCATCTCCTGCAGAGTCCAGGCACAGAGATGGACAGGAGATCCACCAAAGTTCACTATTTAGAATCATGGAACGGTGTGGGTTGGAAGGGACCTTAAAGATCACCCTGTTCCAACCCCCTGAACACCTCCCACCAGACCAGGTTACTTCAAGCCCTGTCCAACTGGGACATGAACACTGCCAGGGATGGGGGATCCACAACTTCTTGGTCTGTTCAGGGAATGATCCCAGCAGAGATGGATGCACAGCAGTGACTGTTTCTGCTGTGCCTCCTTCCCCTCCCTCTCGTGGGCAGCAGAGGTGGAGAATTTCCATGCATAACCTCTGGAGATTCAGTGATGCACGGGGACTGGAGAGTGAAGGTTGGCTCAGCTGCTGCTGCACTTGCTTTCAACCCATCACAGTGCAACACAGCACAGACAAGACTTTCCAACTCATCATTCTTAGGGTTGTCCTCAAGTAGTTACCAGTAACCTGCATTAACCTGCTCCCCATCAACTGGAGCACGGGGGAAAGACACAAACCCAAAAAGCTCAACTGCCAAAATTGCGAGACCAGGGCACAAAACAACCCAGCAAACCCCCAAGTTTGTTCTGAATTGCCGTTTTCCTCCCCTGGTCACAGCAAAGCCTGTGACATAGAGCCTATAAATTTCCTCTAATGATGCAGCAGTGAGGCAGAGCCCCATCTGTGCCTGGGCACAGGTGAGACTTTTCACTATCGTGTAAGTGCAGGCTGCCTTTCAATTACACTCACCAGCCCATTAGGCAAATTAGATTTGCATATGAGAGGATAACTAGAAAGTCAAGAAATAGGCCCTGAAGGAAAATACATTCTATAAGCTACATATCCCAGGGAAGATGTGGACAGGGAGTTTGCTGTTCAACCCAGGGCTACTTTAGGTTTTCACGGTGTTCAGGTTTCTCTCAGTGCTGGCATGGGTTTGAGGACAGCCTCTCCACCAGGGAGAACTGAAGCCAGACAAAGACACGTGCGTTCCCTGCATTCTCACCTCCCTAAAAAGATGCCCATTTCTGCAGGGCTTTGCATCATTTGCAGGTTCTGCCTTGCAGTATGCTGGATAGGAGATTAAAATATTACTGGTGTGAGAGAATTTCAATCGATTCCACCTGGGTTTCAATAATATATCACCAAACTACAGATTTATTTCCAGCACCCTAAGAAGGTCCACAGGGACATGATACCCAGTGGGATGGCATTACACTGGTGTCCCATGTCACAGAGGACATTCATGTGGACTAAACAGTTCTGCTCAGGTGATTTTGAAGAATTCATCTGCCTGTACACACTTTTTTTTTTCCTGGTGAGTGTATGCAAAACAGAGACAACCTAGCTCATCTCCCAGAATCCAGATGGCACTTCCAAACCTTGTCTGTGTATCAAATGTTGTTTTTTAGATCAAGTGTCCCTGGTTGACAACACAGAACTTCACGATGCTATCTTTAGAGAGGCTTCTCTGCAAAGAAACACCCTTGGAGCATACGTTGCAGGAATATGCTAATGTGGCAGGGTGTTTTCAGCGGCCACAAATGGATCTGTTCCTGGGAGCTCAGACACCCCACAACAAGCTGAGCCTCGCTGGAGATGAAGGGTCACCCAGCCCCTATGGAAAAGATGCACCAGCAAGTGAAAAATTGCAGAGAAAGGTTAAGTTATACCACTGGAGAGATGCAGGATGAGCTCACAGCAAGGGCACTCACACAAGAGAATGATGATTACCAAAAACTCCCTACTAAACAAGTGAAGGCAGCTCAAAACAGACAGCAAAATCCGAGACTTTCCATTCCTTGACTTCTCCTACAGGTTTAGAGATTCTTACCCTATTTCCTGTTCAGCTAAGTGCATGGATCTTATAAAAACCCAATGATTTTCTTCCTCAAGGTCTTCACTTCCTCCCCCAGACTGCATGCAAAATAAAAGCAGCACATGCAAAGTAAATTCTTTAAAACCAGCCCATTAATAAAGAACAAAAGTCTACAACACTTGCAGTTTCACATATTCCTGAGATGGTCACGTTATCCTCAATGAAAAAAAATAGTATCAGTTGTTAAAAGAAAACACCAGCCTCCCCCAAAAAACCACCCTGAGTTGTTTTCTATTCTCCTCAGCTCCAAGAACAAGAATCATCACCTGCATGTGAAAAAGCATGAAAAACCCCAACTTATACACACTCCCCACTAAGCAGCAAAAAGGCTTAACAAAAACCAAGAAAAACCAAAGAAAGCTGCAGAAACAGGTTATGATCCAGCTCAACCCTGGGATCAGAAGGTGACACCAACAGCACCTGAGGTGGCAGAAATAACCCCTTGCGCCCGCTGCTGAAAAGAACATTTCAGAACAGTGACATCAGGTAAAGCAGCAGCTTTTGAAGAAAGAAAGTGATCCAGGAGGTAGCTCCTTCCATATTGCAGGCGCTCACAGTAAACACCATATGGCCTGTTAATTTAATTAGGGAGAAGAAACCCCCTAAGTTTGAGATTTGACTTTGAAGGGTTTAAAACAAGTCTGAGGAGAATTGCTTGAGATACTCCATTAGGTTGCCTTGCCTCCTTCATCTACCTTCTGACCCACTGGACCTGGTGGCTCTCCCCAGGCTGCACAGCACCCCGAAGAGCTGGAATGTTTTTAGAAGTCCACAACCTTCACCACCACTGTACCTGCACGGATGCTTCCCAGGAAGATCTGGGTGGTCCATGCCAGGCAGCCAAGCCAGGAGAGGTCTGGATCAGGAAGGAGGTACGTGCAGTAAATAAACCACGTACTTCAGCTGAACATATCTTCCCAGATAGCAACCAGCATTTTTATTTTAAATCCTCACAATCTACATTGGCAGGTCCCCCCTGTCAAAGAGAGGATGGAGCTCACGGTGAAGGTCAACCTGACAAATGCTGGAGCACTAATGGGGAGACACAAAGCCTCAGGGCAAGTCCACTCCCCATCCGTAAGTAAGTTTGCATTTGTAATCTCGAGATCAACCAACCAAGCTCCAGCTGTCCCCAAAGACTTTTGTATCTGAGCAAAGTCTCACTGCAGTGTCTGATTCCAGACTAGCCAGGAGACTCTGCTGAATAAAACGTCATTCTCCATTATGAATATATCCTCCATATCTCTCTGTGAGGAGAGAGGGGCATTTCTAGGATCATTTCCAGCTAGAAATCCGTATCTGTACCATGATGGGACACTGCAGCACCACTGTCACGCTGCCCTGCCAGGTCTCAGCACGAACTGCTCAGTGCATCACCAGCAGAAACAAGAGAGGTCCCTTGGAAAGGGCTGCTGGGGCATCACCAAGAATGCAAAGACACAAAAGGTGATGATGCCCTGAGGAATGGCCTCCCAAGCTGTAACAGCTCAGGCTTACAAGGCTCTGGTGGGCTCTCACTTTCAGCAGCCCCCTGAGGCCCAGGCAGCAGCAGGACCACCTTGGCCGTGGTGGTCCAAGAACCATCATCCCCTCATGAGCTGCTCTGTCAGGAGCCTCCGGCACAAACCTCATCAGCACAACCTTTAGGGAATTCCAGCTGGGTAAGGGAAACCCAACATTTCTCCAGAGAGGTGCGACCGACCGACCTCAGGCCTGGGACAGGGCTTTGGCACCCAGGCTGCTTGGGCAGAGGCACAGAGGGAAGCTCCACCTGATGCCTCCAGCACGGGCACAAGCTGCCACCCTCCTCTATTCCTCCTTGGCACAAAGTAGGTCAGGGCTGCGTGGGCCGATCCCACGTCACAGGACACGACCCACCTGTGCTCCCCACTGGAGATGCTCTGTGCCTCTGCAGAGCAGGTGCATTCCCAAGGCCCAGCTAGGGCAGCAAGGGATGCTCCCTCCCTCCCTCTCTCCTCTTACCAACTGCAGCCCATCATGTCTTGAGGAAAACCCAGGATGCTCCATGCCACTCTGCCAGCACTACCCCAGGAGAGATTTTGGGAGGTTTGGGCTTTCATGGAACCTGCTGCCCTGTAGATAAATCGTACCAGGAGAAAACCACATCGTTCCTAGAAATCTGTAACCTCGGTGTAGAGTTTCTCCTTGGCTCCTCTCAACAGCTGACTACACTCACAAATTAACATCCCACTTGTTCAATTATGTTTTCCTTTTCTATCCAGACCCAGGTTGGGATCTGTGTGTCCCTTTAATAGGTGCATCACAGCAGCATGCCAGAGTTTCCCATTTTCTAGTAAACCCCCCCCCCAAAAAAAACAAGGGCAAACCCAAATAACAAAACATCTAAAGCCCAGCAGACTTCTTCCTGCTAGCAAGGAAACCTCCTCTCAGGACACTGCAAAGATTTAATTTACTACCAATTGCCCTCTGGTTATTTTACATTTATGGGGTGGGGGCTGAAGAAAGGAAGAAAGCAGAGAGGGTGTAATTAGCTTTGCTTGTAAAATGTTCATCCCAGTTGTAACAGCAACTGGAGCCTATCGGGAGCTTAATAGATTTCAGGGTTTTGTTGAAGCTGAAGGGTCGGGGGGAAAAGGGGGGGGGGGATAAAAAAGGGGAAGAAAAATATTAAAAAAAAAATCAATATGTGGATCCTACATCTTGCCACAGTCCCATATGGAAGTAATCAAGCACAAGGGTGGCAGCTGGGGCCAATAACAGTCACCTGCAGTTGAGGGACGTGGGGGTTTGGGATGGGTTTTTAATGCTAATTTCCTGGAGGAACAATGCGGGAGCGGGCGCGGAGCGGCAGCCGAGGGCGGCTGAATGGGGAGCACGGGGAACAATGGCTGCACCTGGCGCTGGGAGCAGCGCACGGAGCCGGCACGCGGCGGCAGCGCCCGGCACATCTGTTCCGCACAATGCCCGCTCCCCCCGCACTCACAGCCTGCCCGCCTGCAACAGGTCCGAGCTCTCCCTCCTCCCCGCACGGCTGTCAGTACTTTCGGGGTTTCTTGGTTAAAGGGATGGTTTTACGCAGCATCCCAGCGGCAGGTTGAGGCAGCCCGTTGCCACAGGGAAGGCGAGAAAAGGAAAACTGACTCTTGGCTTTGAAGATCTGCCAAGTGTTGGTTCTTCTAAATGGTCTTCTGGCCACTTGTGACTGTCCTCCTTCAATACCCCAAGTCGTGCTGCAGCCACCAGAATCCCATGGCCAGGAGCATGCGGAGGAAATTCAATACGCATTATTCTAAAACCTTAAGCTTGGCTTATAAAAATGCCACTGCCCAGCCCAATAAAAGGCATGATAGTTACACTTTAAAATGCTTTGAAACCTCTGAAATCGCTATTGTCCTGTCGGACATAAGCTGCTGACACACAAAGCAGTGCTAAGGTCAAGGTCCTGCCTCAGAAAATTGCTTGCAGACCCAGGAACTGAACCCAAGCCTCTCCGTGCCGCACTTTAACTGTGGGATCATCGCTCACCGTTTCTTCCTGGCTGCTACTCCCACTCTAAACAAAGGTTTCTCCAGCCGTTCCCTGAATGCTGCATGAATTAAGGCAGTCTCCATCATAAAAATAAAAGTTGAACAGACTCCCAGAGACCTGCAATGACGCTGCCCCCAGGGACTGCTCTGGAGTGTCTGTCGAAACACATTTCATACCTAGCTCCTAACAAGCAATCAGATATGGAAATAGTCACCAGATAAAGGCAAGCTTATAATCCAGCCCAGAACAAGTATGGGTAAGCCAGCTCTTATAATGGGAAAAAACCCAACAGGCAACAGATTACGACCATCTCCTGCCTTAAATCTGCTGCATGTGCCCAAGTGCTCAAATGACTGTGTTCAGCTCTCCAGCTATACTATAAACATCACACATACACGTCAAACAAATCTTGTTTTTTGTCCAAACCTTAAAAAAACAGATCTGGAAAAAAGAAGAGGCCACCTGGCTCCCCCACCCCATCCCATCCCATCCCATCACTGTGGGAGAGCGCTGCCTCCTGCTAAATGCTGCTGGTGGTTACTGCATTTATGCGTCAGTTTGGGGACTGGAGGGCTGACTGACTTGAAAACTCAGCTTCTGCAGTCAAACTACACAAACCTGTCAAACCAGTGATAACCTCTACAAGCCAAAACCCACTGTGGGCGATGCCAGACAAAGCTCTGTAAAGCAGCAGTAAAATCATTAGGGACTCACACTCGATGCGACAGGCGAGGCAGCATTAAGTGAAACCCCGCTCTCTTGGGAACACCGGTCCTGTAAGACTGAGAAGAATAAACCAGAAAAAAAAACAAACCCAAGAGCCTGACCCAGGGTTCACGTGAGCAAAGCTCCCTTTGCTTTGGCGGGTTTAAACAAGCCTCTGCAACACCAACAGATGCAAGTTGCAAAAATAGCAGCATCTTGGAAGTAAGCAGGGGCTGTGGCTCCAGTCCCTGGGCAGAGCAGAGCCTGGCTTGGCAGCACTGGTTTGGCCTTTTCACTATTAAATGGAGTTTCTGCTCTTTTCCTCAGGGCATTCCCTGTGTAATAGAGTTCTCAGATTAACGATTTATTCTCCTTGCCTTTAGCAATTCTGCTCCTTCCTCAAACCCTTCAAATCCTTCCCTTGGCTTAGCTGCACTTTCCTGTTGGCGGTATTTGCTCATATTGCCTTTGCTTTACTTTTTTTCCCTTGTTTCCCACACTGGAGTCTCTTAGTTTTGCATTATTTGTGCGTTTCTCTAACTGCTGGACGTGCTGGGGTAGGGCTACGTGGCTGTGAAGGGCACACACTCATTTAGGTGAAGCCTAAGTAGTTCCAAACATCAGACTAAACATCTTTTCCATATTAATAGTGAAAATCACGTAATCCAGCAGACAATAGCGGGGGTAAAAAAAAGTGTCTTCACTTGGATGTCCTACACCATTTCTATAAAATTGTTAGGGCTGGTGACAAGAGTTTCAAGCCACCCTCTTCCACAAAATACAGCCACCTCTCTCATCTAAGCACTCGGCTCATCAGGCACCCTAAATGCTTTTAAAAATAAAAGAGCCTGAGAGAAAAAAAAGAAAGTTTCTTGCAGGGCTTGAGCAAGACTCTACCAGATTAGTTGGTTAATGGCCAAATTGTGCTGCCCCGATGCCGGCAGAACTTCCGTTTGCTTAATCAGGGCTCGACCTGCAAGGAGACCACAGGAGCAGCTGCTCCAACACCCTGCGCCGCCTTCACAAACTCGGGAAGTCTCCTGGAGAGCTGCAGCAGAGGAGGATGGCTCTTTGCTCCCAGATATCATCACACCCTGTATGGCTTTGCTGGACATTTCTGGTGTTTCAAACTCCTTTGTGCTGGTACACTTTGAGACATTGAAGTGCACACACTCCTTCTGTCTCCTCTCCAGGGACACATAGGAGGTGTTTGGTGCATCTCTAGAAGCAGACTTACAATATATAATATTTTTTAAAGCCTCTACCCAAATGCTTGCATGCTGCAAAAGAAGGAAAACCTTAAGGTTTTGGCCCACGGAGTGGCCAAAACTGGCCAAGCACAGAGCTGCAGCCCAAGCACCCTGCCAGGGAGCCCAGCCAGGCTCTCCCCCAGGAAACCCTGTCATTTGGCATGTTTAAAGCTAACCCGGACAAAGCAACACCAAAGGGAATCATCCTGCACCAGACAGCCCAGCAAATATTCCTCTCTCTTCTTCCAGCCTGACAGCAAGCGATGCTCAGCCACATTTAAGCTTCCCAAACTTTGAGTGCTGATTTTCGTGCACCTCCTGTGGCTGGGCAGGATTTCTCCAGCACATAAAATGGACTGAGTATCATTGCACAGGAGCTGAGTGGTGCAGGGGGCAGAAAAAGCTTCTAATATTTGGGGGATCAGCTTAAACATGTAACAGAGAGATCTTTACAACAAGCTGCACCAGAGGGTCAGAGGAACAATTTCAACTGCTGAACCTTCCCAAAAGACAGGGAGGGGGAAAAAGGGCAGGTTTAAACTAAATATGCAAGATCCAGGGATTACAACAGAAAAAGAGAAAATACAGCCTCTCTACAGCCCGACAGTGAAAATATATAGGGGAGGTGTGTTCTGGTATCACAAGATTGATCTGGGGGATTTAGATGCTAGGAGCATCAGTTGCTGCTCAAGGAGCGCAAAGACAAAAAGGGAGCAGTCTCTGCCACAATGCAGAGAAGCCCTGAAAACACGGGGAAAATTAAGGAAATTTGGGAGCCAATGGAAGAAATCCACCTCTGCAGTTTACCCCCCACTCCCAGCTTCAATACCAGCATGCAGAAACCAGAGTAAGCCTAGGCACAGCAGAAAAACACGTTCTGCTAAAACACACAAAACCCTTCCTGCTTTGCCATTTCCCCAGAAAACGCCAAATCCCAACCCTCTGCTCATGGAGGGGGGAGGCGGGGGGTAAGGAGAAAAAAAAAAAAATACCATTCCATAGCAACACGGAACGAGCTGTACCGCAGCTCTCCTCAGAGAGAGTTTAGTGTTTTTTCAGCTGCAGAATCCTCTCGCATGCAGCCGGCTGGGCTATTGAAGTTTTCCCCAGCACTGCAGAGGACCGAGGCAAGGCTGGCAAAGCGCTGCGGCCGCCGCCGCTCCCACCCTCTCCCTCTACCTGCTGCCGAGGTGGAGGCTCTCCCCAGCCCGCCGGCAAAAGCCACGGCGCTCCTCAAAAACCTTCCTGGCGGCACCAGGGCTGAGCATCCCCCCGAGCATCCCCCGCGGCCCCGGATACGCCGAGCGCTGTTTAAAAATAATCCCGTGCCTTGCTTACCCTACCCAGCGAGGTTGAAAGGATCCAGCTGCTGTGGAATACACCTCGTTTCTTTGAAATAGAAAGAAAAGCGCTCTTCCTCCTTCTTCCCCTCCGCCCGTGATCTTCGAGAGCAGCCGGAGCCCAGCCTGCCTTCTCCTTTCATTAGCTGGACATGTGTCAGGTCCCGCACATCTGCGATTTCTCACTGCCTGGAGCCGCCTGTCCGATTCCAGGGAAACACAGATGGATCCCAGATGGGAAGGTCCTGCCAAACAGACCAGCTCTCCACCTTGCCAGAATACCCAGCTTAGAGGCACACACCCTCGGCTCCCTGCCTGCTCCCTGCCTGCGCCGCGCTGCTGCCAGGCTGCTCGCCAGCTGATGTCACCAGGCACACACCTACCAGCGCCTCGCCGCCCGCCTGACATTAACTTGTTAAATACACGGAATTTGTTTATGGCCGGCAGGAACAGCGAGACAGCGGCAGGAGCAAAAAGAAGCTCCACCGCCCCAAACCACCCTCCCCAAACCAGCCCTGCCTTGTGCAGCACCGGGGGCACGGCAGCCTCTGTCTCAGCCCCGGCTTTTGAAACCGGGATGAGCTCTTGGGTAAATCGGCGGATTCATTTTCCGAAGGTTTCCCCACGCACGTAAATCTTCGCTGCGAACTCCCCCCCAAGCCCAGCGCCGGAGTTTGCGGCGCTGGAAAGCTGGCATGTGTTAGCAATTAGAAGCAACAACAAGATAACAAGACACTGATGTTGCAAGGGTACCAAACGCGGACTGGAAAATTCAAAGGAAGAGCAATTAAACGTGTAACATACTACCCGGCTCGAAGAGGAAGTGTTAAAGGAAAATGTAAATCCGAAATGTTTTATACCGGGAGTAAACTCCACCAGAGATCCCAGAGCAGTGAGGGAGGCTCGGAGCAGGAACCCACTGGGCACGACCACATTTGGACCATTTCCCCCCCTCCCATTAATGCACAGACGTGGCAGCTCTGCCACCTACAAACCCCCTGGTAATCCTGACAAGCTGCTCCCCGAGGTGCAGCGTGAACAACAGATATTAACTGGAGGCCCCTGACTAATCCCATCAGCCCGGCACCATTCAGCACCAGCCGGGCGCTGGGCAAACACGGATTTACACAACAGCATTCCCGGCCACGCAGGCGGGCATCCCTGGCTGCTGGGGTACTGCCCCAAGCAGGGGCAACCACCCCTCCAGACTGCCCTAACTATCCTGCTCCACAGCATCCCACTCTCAGCTCCTGTAAAACCACCCCAGGAGGAGAAGCAATGTTTGCATTTTGCCTGCAGACCACGCACAGGCACATTTTAAGATCTCAGGAGGGATTCACCGCTCCAGTCCATACAGCTGAGCAGGTTCAGGTCTTGACATCCTTTCCAAATCTTTGCAGTCAACACCACCTTTCCCTCCAGCTACTTGTTTTGAGAACCAGGAACCTCAACGCTTTCCCAGTACAGCAAACTAACAGCCTGCCACTACCCAAGCTGGGGGATGCTGGTTTTTCACAAGTCCCAAAATCATATATGCCAAATTCTCCACAGCTGGTGTAGGCATGACAGGATAGTTACTTCTTCACAGGCAGCAAAATGCTCCTTTTTATGAAATTCCCAGTGCTCTGGTAGGCTACTGCTAACTGCCAAGCCATGTCCATAAACCTTCTGGAGGTACTGTCCCCCAGCATCTCATCTAACTCTTCACCCTGGATTCTTTACTGCTTATTCCTAATTAGTTTAAAGTACCTCTGCTTCCCTTTGGGAGGGGAAAAGGCTGTAAAGGGAGCAAACTGCTTTAAAGCAAGCATTAAAAAGCATTCTGCAAGCAGGCATGGCATGAGTTCACGAACACAGGGGCCACAATCTCCTCCTGCAGAGGACAGGCCTCCCAGTATAGGCAGGATGCTGCATGAGAACGGGGGCAGAATTTGGGCAGGAGACTTTGGGCTGCTGCAGGAGCACATGAAGCTGTTGCTTCCCCGGCTGGGCAAACACATCACTCTGAGAAGAGCAGCCTGGCTGCAGGCAGAGGGGACACAGGTTTGCAGCAGCTCTCCCTCCTCCAAACTTCACCCAAGAGCAGCAATTCCACATGCTTCAGTTAGGGAAAAAAAAAAGCGAATCACATTCAAGTATCAGCACACGAATATCTGGAGCATCCCATGAGGTGATGCTCAGGCAGCAGAGCAGGTTGGGAACAGGCAGATCCAACAGTGCCTCCCAGCACTCCCTTATTCCAGCACCCCAGTCCCCACTGGAGGGGCTGCTGGCAAGGCACATCAATAAAACATTCAAGTTCAGAAAGTTCAGCTCGCTGAGGCTTCTGACACTTCTGGTGGAGGTTGCGCAAAATACTGAAGCTCTCAATATTTCATAAACTAGTAGTTCCATTTAGAGATGGAAAAACCATCTCTAAATTACACAGACAATGAAGGGAGACACAACCCAAGCAGCTCCACCAGCACCAGAACTAATAATTTTCCTGTGGACTTGCATCTCATGGTCAGCTCCCCGGCACCTCACGCTGTGAGGTCCCCAACAGGAGCTGTCCCCGGCCGGGTTGTGGCGACAGCGGTGGCTCTCATGTGGATTCTCTGATGTCTTATAAGAAGCAAGCTCATGTTGCAGCTCTGTCCCCAGTGGAGATGGTACCAGGCAGATGGAGGCAGCACTGTGCTCCCAGCATTAAGTATCCAGCATCAGACACTGCTGCTCCCTGTCCAGCCCTGTCCCAGCATCCCCAAACCAGCCTCAAACTGGGCAGTGAACTCAAAAGCTGACTTTGGTCTGAGTGTGACAGAGGAGGGGATGCTGTATGATGAACAGCAGATGCTCAAGAGATGCAGCCTGGGATCTATGGGGTCTTTGTGTCAAAGCCATCAGAGAAGTACCCTCAGAAGGCACAGGGACATCCTGGGGCTGGGGGGCTTTACGGAAAAGAGGTAACCAGCACGAGGTGCTCCCTTGCCTGCTTTTAAAATCATATTTCAGCTTGAGGACCCGAACAGTTTGTAACATTTCACTTCACACAAATAAAAGCTGTCCACAACTATGATAACTGGGTTCTAACTACCCTTTGTCAACCCATGGCCAAATAAATCTCTTAAATGTTTTTACAACCTAAAGCACTTTGAAATGTCAAGAACTCAGGTCACTGCAAGTATTTTAAGTATAGTTACAACGACTTTATAAACCTTTATGAAAAAGCACACAACTCTTTGTCACAGTGCCCACAGCCCAATGTCTACCAAGACCCCACCATCCTCAAGGAAGAAATCACCACTTCTGGCTAGAGAGGCAGGAACATGCTCAGCATCAGAGTGAGTTCTGGATTCTCCAGGCATAAAAACTACAGGTGGGATCACCTGGGTGTCCTGAGTAGAAGTCATTGACAAACCTCCTTTGAAATGCTCATGGATTGTGTCTTACACATGATCCACGTGCCTCAGCTCACCCAAATCATCCCTAAGCTCATCCTCACCCACTGGCAGAGGCAGGTCCGTGAGGTATAAAATCACAGAATCCCAGACTAGTTTGGGTTGGAAGGGACCTTAAACCTCATCTCATTCCATCCTCTGCCATGGGCAGGGACACCTTCCACAGGTTGCTCCAACCCCCATCCAACCTGGGATGGGGAGTCCATTCACACGTCATCTACTGACCCCCCTTCACTGTTCCCAAGAGGCTTGTCTGCTCCTAAACGTGAATTAAAGCAGATTTTGTAGCCCAGACATCACCGGCCCAGCGGAAGGAAACAGAACTGCAGGCAGCACAGGGAGAGCTCTTTTCCCTGGCTCACCATGCTAATCTGCTTCTGCTTTCTTCTCCTGGGAATGTTCCATGGAAAGAACGATGCAAGCAAAGTTTGAACACTGGGAGCTATTGATACCTGCTGCTCAGTGTGGTTTCTGAGGAAAGCAAGGAAATCTGAAGAATTTTTCCAGTTTCCAGTGGAATTTTTATGCCTATCACAGCCCATTGCCACAGCGAGCACAAGAGACCCGAACTGCTTCTGATTCCTCTGCTATTCCACAGATATTTCATGATGTGCCTCAGCTTTATTTTTTGCCTGCTGTGTTCTCACCTCAGAAAGAAGCCTCACTTGAATTCAAGGCAACCCTGGAAAGCCTTTGCCTTTTTAAGCTGACCACTTTCCATCGCACAGAAAAATAAATCCAAATGCACTGAGGCAGCCAAAGCCATTTATCAGGCTAAGTAGAAACCGTAAATTCATGCTAACTGGAATCTGATGGAAACCAATTGGAATCCTCCTCCTCCTCCAGGCTCAGGTCTGGCAGGAAAGTCAAACATTTTATTGCCTTCTTTATGCCTTACAAGACAGTGGAGCCAAGAAGGGACTGCTCCCTTTGAAGCGATGCTGATGGAGTTGCAAGGGAGACTCAGTGACTTGAGTTCAAGCTCAACCCCCTGAAACAGAGATTAGACCTCTCCATTCCTGGCAAATTTGTCACATTTAACAAATATCCTCTTTTCAATACATCCAATATTTGAATTAGCACATGGCAGATTATGTTAACAAGCTTAATTTGTCACAGAATCATGGAGAAAGGTTTGGGTTGGAAGGGACGTTAAAGATCATCTCATCTCAGCCCCTTCCATGGGCAGGGACACCTTCCACCGTCCCAGGTTGCTCCAAGCCCCATCCAATCTGGCCTTGGACACTTCCAGGGATCCGGGGGCAGCCACAGCTTCTCTGGGCACCCTGTGCCAGAGCTTCACCACCCTCATAGTGAAGAATTTCTTCCCAATACCCCATCTACCCCTGCCAAGGCAGTAGGAAGCCACACCCTCTTATCACTCCAGACCCTTGTCCAAAGCCCCTCTCCAGCTCTCTTGGAGCCCAGATAGACACTGGAAGGGGCTCTAAGGTCTCCCTGGAACTTTCTCTTCTCCAGGCTGGACACCCCCAGCATTCCTAGCCTCTCCCCAGAGCAGAAGAGCTTCAGCCCTCAATGAAATCCAAATCCAATCACATTGCCTCCTTCAGGAGTGAACATCAGCAGTGTTTGGCTTTTGTGCCATTTCAATCCCACCCAGAGAGGGGAAGAACCATATTAAAAGTTGGCCTTAACTGAGCTGGAAGACTTTTACACTCAGAACATCCACAATCAGACACTGCCAAAAAATCCCCCAAACAAACAGGGGGAGCAAAGATGCAACAAGGAATTAAACACAACCTGAGGAAGTTACTGAAACTACTTCTGGCCACCCATTAAGGGAGGGGACACACATCACCTAAGCAGATGATACCTTATTCCTGTGGCCACATATGTAAAGAAAATACATGCAGGAACTGATGTCCTGTCCAAAAATATCCCCTCCAAAACAACAAACCAATTCCTGAATCTAACGCTCTGATTAGAAATCCAAGCTTCTGTAGCTGTCACGGGTATTTAAACCAAACACAGAAATATGGAAAAAATGAGTAATCCTATTTGGAGAGAGTAAAATCCAGCCTGCAGAGGATTAATTCAAGTCCAACAGCTCTGCAGCTTGACAGTATTTTCCAGATCAATAGCAGTGCCATTTGATTACAGAGATTTGTTCAAATACATACATCCACTCCCCTCCAGTTGTCATTTCGGTGATGCTCAACTTTAACTGGCCAACACCCCGAGGAGGAGCACTCCTGGCTTTGGAACCTGCGCTGATGGAGCTCTGCTGCAGCTCTCAGCCACCTCTCCACTACTCCAGAAAACCCAATTACCTGTCTACAACTGACACTTTTGCCCCACTCCTTGCCGGACCATCCTCTTTAACACCTGTTTAGGGTGCAGACAGGCTTTGGAAGCCCAAATCTTCCCTTTTGCAGGTGAGATGGCGGCTTTGAGAGCTGTGTCCTGGATCAGGCACCCTGCCCCAGGCTCCCAGTGCTCCTCACCACCAGATGTGGAAGACCATTTACAATTAAGAAAGCACAGGTTAAAGCCTATCAAAGCAGCTGAACTCGGGTTTTTTGCCTCATCCCAGAGGCCAGTGTGAGCAATAAAATGCATGCGATGGATCCCAAGCCCCTTCCCTACAGCAGGGCCACCACATCCCCGTTTGCTTCCAGCACCTCCCTCCACTGGTCCCTTCCCCACCACAAGGTCTGGCTCTTCCCCTGAGAATGGTTTTTCCTTCTTTATCTTGGGCTCTTTTAACAGAAGCCTTTTTCCCAATTTCATCCTGAGCTTCCCTCTGCTCCAGTCCCTGGGACTGGACATCTGTGAGGGCTGCTGGGGCTCTGCTCCTTTCCCAGTGCTTCAGAGGAGGAAAGTGGTACCTCCCCACCACACAGCCACCCAAGGAGGGTTCTCTTCTCATTAATTAGTTGTCACTAGCCTGGTAACCTTGATTAAAAATATCCCAATTCCAGTCTCCCTTTTAAAAAAAAAAACAAACCTGAGTTGTTTTATTCATTATACCCAGCAAAACCACCAGCTCAGGATTTTAAGGAAGGCTTCCCAGTAGCATCCCGGTTTGTTGGCTTTGCAGGTTTAGCACTGAGCAGGGTTCCTTTCCTTCCAGCCTCAACCAATCACAAAAAACACATTTCAAACGTGGTTTTTGCTAGTTTCTCCTACATTTATTTTTTTACTCATTTTTCTTTGCCAGCTCCCTTCTCCTGCTTTCCGCTGACCCTTTGGACCTAACAAACGCTGGCTTTGGGGAAAGAAAAAAGAAGAAAGAGCCCAGCGCAGCCCTTTGCGCCTGGCCCGGCATTCCAGCGCTGCGCTCCCGGCTCCACAAAGTCTGATTTAGGAGCACTGCTGGGAGCTATTAGTTTACGAAAGGCCCAGCACGCCCACCCAGGCACAGGCGACGGCGAGAGGCTCCCCTTTCACCGCTGCCATGTGCCTCCCATCCCGCCCGGAGCACTCGGCAAGGCTGCGGTCGGGCTCGGGGCAGGAAGCCAAGGCAAAGGCGGCCCGGGCGAGGAGAGCGCAGAGGTCAGGGGAGGGAGCTGGATATCATCCACAGCCCCGTGCTGCCACAGGAGAAGCCATTAATTAATGGGATGCTTATTAAGAGAGTTCAGTCTTCATCCAGACTCTCCTTTTATCCTGCCCGTTGTTCCTTGTTTCCGTGTCCTGGTAACCACTTTCTTCCTTTTTGTATCCTTTTTCTGTTTCCACTACCGTGCTTTTAATCTCTTTTTCAATCTGCTTTTTTTGCCTTATTTTTGCTTCCCTTCTCCACTCTCTGCTTCCACCATCGCCTGCCTCCATCCCTTCCCTGACAGCACAGAGAATCCCCAGCAGCCCCAACAGCTGATCCTGAAAATCATCACTGTCATCCCAACCACTGGAAGCCCATGGAATCTGCTGAGCAAGCTCAGCCACCTGCCCAGGTGTCTGCAACCTGCCCCTGGTTACCCACCCAGAATTAAAGCACGCATCAGCATCCCAAAAATGTGTGGCATGAGGAACTTAATGGCATGGTCTGCCAAGAGCTGCCAGACTTCGGCCAGCTCATTATCCCAGAATGCCTGGTGTGGATGCAGGACAGAGTTAACTCCCCAAAAACCGAAGATCAGCTCAGTGGTGGGAGAGGCAGGGAGAAAGGAAAGGGGAAAACAGGCAATGAAGCATCATTTTGGAGTCATTAGGGTTTTGACATCCTCCAACCGGCTCCTATTAGCATTGCATCTGTATTTGGGTGCCTGAAGGGGAAAAAATAAAAGGAAAGACTCATTTCCAGAGGTACAGAGCAATCAGCAGGTTCTCTGTGCTTCCACTGCCTCTGGAGTGCTTGGATGCAGCTCAAGGAGGACCAGGCACAGTGAACGAGGACCTGAAATTTTATTACCTTCCCCTCCTGCTGGAAGCAGAGCCTATTTGCAGATTTACAGCTCGTGTCAACAGGAAGTTCGTGTTTACAAGTTTCCTGGAAAAAAAGCCAGCATTCCTGTCGTCCACCATAGCCTGGTGGGAATGCTGCCTCGTGGGGGAGTGCTCAGATGGGTATGGGAGACAGGAATGAGTTTTAGCCATGTAAAACATCCAGACAAATAGATAAAGCTACAAAAAAAATTTTTTTGAAGGCCAGAAGGAGAACAGTAATTCAGCAATTTGGTGGAAAATGCACAGCAAGACAGCATAGCCGTGTCTGGAAAAATACTTTTGTAGCATCTGGGATTCACACTTCAAAGAAGCAGAAGAATTTTAAGAGGATGAAAAGCTATATTCAGGCTAGCATGAATTTTTCTCCTCTGGCCCAACTCTCTCGTCGTTCCCATTACACTGTTCCTCCAAGAGCCACAGCCAAGCTCAGCTGGTCACACTGGGGTGGGCCCTCCTCTCCCAATAAAGGCATGAATGGGACCACAGTAGTGTCTGGTGGTGCTGCTGGATCCACCAGGATCCATCCATCCCCAAGCTCAACCCCAGATTGAGCTGAGGACGTTGTTTATTGCCTTCACAAACTGGAGTCCTGGGCCTAAACAGCCCTATCTTGTGAAACTTGGATTTAAAATCTACCCCTTTCAATGGTCATTAAAAAAACCCCTGAAACCAAACAAAAAAACCCTCCAATATTTGTTCCAAACTTACACAAAAGAAGAGGACATGAAGACAGCCAAAGGTAAAGCAGCCAGAGCTCTACCAGGATGCCAAAGACTCAAGTCAGTAAATATTTATTTAGGCCATGCTGTACAGTTTAGTAAAGACAGATACGGAGTGCCTAGGGTGGTATCTGATCTCCTGAGAACATGCTGCTCCCAAGGAAAGTTTCTGTCTTGACAGATGGACATTTTCCAATGGAAGAGTGATCCAATCACAAGATCCCTCTGAAGCAAACTCATTCGACAAAACACAACAGGTACAGAAAACCATGTCTCAAAAAGCCAAAGCTACCTTCTCCCTAGAGAAAGGGCTGGAGAAAACTAAGCTGACAAAGCACTCAACCTACCCAGCCTTACAAATTTCCAGGATTTAACATGCAGAAGCTTGAAACAACCAAGTTGAAGAGGAAACTCAGAACTGGTGCAGGCATCAGGTCCTTCCAACACCACCACAGCTGTCCCCAGCACAGATTTAGGGTGACCCCCTCCTCAGCCAGAGCTGCACGTCTCCACTCATTCCCTGGGTATTTGAGCTCTTTCCACATCAACCAGCAGCACTAACAACAAAATTTCCAGTAGAGTCAGAGAGATGGGGAGGAGAGAGTCATGCAAAGCTCCCAAAACTTATTTTTCCATCCCAAGTCCTTAGCAGGAAACTGTTACTGAGGAGCTGCCTGCCCTGGATCCAAGCATTTCACATCCAGGTGTCACCACTCCTGTGCAAGAGAATGGAAATTCAAAGGGAAGATTTTGCAAGAGGCTGAAAGGAGCATTTGCTGAGTGCATCACATTAAAGCAGTCAGGTGTCTTCTACCCCATACACTGGACATACAAGTTCAGACAACTTCAAGAGCCAGAAGAACCCAAATGTGTATGGTGAAGGTAATTTACATACACAGAGAGGAAAAAGCAACAGAACAAAAATTACCTTCAATCCAAATCTCAGATTTACTAAACTTAAAACTTCAAAAGTCATCAAAATCTTCATTTTCTACACCATGAGTTACATTAAAAAAAAACCAAACCCCAGAGGGACAAATAGTAAAGAGACATCTTAACTCAAAAAACCTGGAGTAGGAGATAGAAAAGAGAGATTCATCAGCAAAGCTCCTCCAAAAGGGGGTTTAGAGCTGAGGGCAGAGGCAGTTAAATGGCAGCATTCTGGAAAGAGCTGATTTGATTTGGCTGTTACTACTGAGGAAAAAAAAAAACCAACAAAACTAAAGCAGCTCAAACATACATTTACTTCCTCTTCATTTCATTCATCCTACCCAGGGCTGTGGCTGAGGTAAAGCTCAGTTTATTGCCCCCGACCCCGCTTTGGGGTGTGCTCTGCCCAAGTCATCCAGCACCTCCTGGGGCTGCTCTTAACTTCTCCCAGCTGTGTTTTCCTGATGTCCCAAACATCTCCACCTGGCTCTGCAGATGGAGCAGCTGCAGTTGAAGGCAAACACCTGGTGAGCCACAGCCCAGCCCTGCCCTGCGTTGCAGGGGGAGATCAGAGTTACAGCAGCTCCTGCCCTATCTAAGGCCGTATCAGGGTTCTAAGTGGTGTGTTTGTGGTTAATAATCTGCCTCCTTTCAGCCCAGGGAACCTGAAAAGCTCAGCTGGGCAGCTTTGCACTGACCAGCCACCAAAAAGCTCCTGAAGATGTGGAAAGGAGTGCTAAATCCAGCAGAGGTTGTACTCAGAGTAGACCACTGCTGGATGCTCCAATGACTGTACCTTTACAACAGTTGCATTTCTCACACACCAGCTTTGGGCTGCACCAACCCAACCAGCACAAGAGCTGCAGATGTGCCTGGCCCCCTGATGGGCTCCATGCTGGCAGGAGCCTCCCTTGGGATAGAGGAAGGAAGAGCCTGGTGCTGTTCACTGCTGATGTCTGACCTGGTGCTCCAAGCTCCAGCGCAAGTACTTGGAAATTCACTTCTCTAGAAAAACATTTGACAAATACCCATCCTCTAGGGAATGTCACGATGAGCAGAGCAAGAGAAGTACTAAGACTGTTTTCTGAGGGATTTTTACAACACTCATGTCAAGTAACATCTCCCTTCAAGTCAATACTGCAGTCTGAGCAGGCTTTTAGTCCAAGAGTTCATTCTTCTTGGAGACTCCTTACAACTAAGCAGCAGTGTCATACATCCACCTGGTCAGCAGTGCTGCTCCAGCATTTCTTTGCACCATTTTCCTGCAAGTTCTTGGTCAGTGATGGCAATATTTATATTAAGAACGCAAGATTATATAAGACTACAAACTGGAGAGGCAGGCAGTGCACTAAAAAAAAACCCCAAACCCACCTCCCAACAGGCTCCAGATGTCTGGACACCACAGCATCAGCAAAAGAAGCTGTTTGTTACTAAGCATTAATTTCCAAGTGACTTGAGCTGCGTTCAGTATTGTAGTCACACAGAAGAAACAATCCATGAGAGATGCTCAAGGCCACGTTGGAATGGGCTCTCAGCAACCTGGGATAGAGGAAGGTGTCCCTGCCTACAGCAGGGGTTTGGAACAGGATGATCTTTAAGGTTCCTTCCAATCCAAACCATTCTGGGAGTCTATGTAATAAGATTTTGGGGGAAAAGGAGATAATTTAAGGGTCAAATTAAATATTGCAAGGCCAAACTGACAGGAATCAGTTCCAGAAAGCCTGCAGGGTCAACTTGTATTGACTACAGAAGATCCTTGTGCAAATTAAAAGGTTTCCCTGCCTGTTTGTTTCAGTGTATGGAAAAGCTGCAAATTCACTCCCTAAGGTTCGCACTGAGGAGGCTGCTCTGTTAAATGCCAGGACAAGCCTCAGGACTGGGATGTTTGGATGGTAAGGAGTGCTGGAGGTGCAGCCTGCTGCAATTCCCCCATGTGTTCAGGAGTCAAGTCAAATCAAGCCGACATTTGTAAAAGCCCCTCTCGAGTCCCGTTTCCAAACACCTGCATCCCTGTGTCTCCTGGGTGCCCCGGCTCTCCTGTTTCTCAGTGCATCTCTGCAGGCAGGAGCAGCTCACCATGAAAATGGAGAGGGCCTGTCTTCCTCACCCATGCAGAACAGCTAATCCCAGCAGGATAATCCTGCTTTAATGAGAAAACTGTAGGACCTTTGATAAAGCATATAAATCTTATAAAAGCCCTACTACAACATTCCTTAGTCTCTGGGACTGGATGACCGACCTCTAAAATGAATTTTGCATGTGGCTGTCTCAAGCTGTGGAAGGTAACACGTGGCAGGGAGAGCAAACTGCTCCCTCTTGTTTGCAAGACACCATAAAATCTGTAACAGTGCTGGAGGCAAATTTCCCATGCCTCCGGACATGTGTGCCACTCCATCAACAAAATGCCTCATCCTCTGCCTGCCACAGGAGCCAGAGGACACCATCATCTCCAATTCCTTTTCTCCGACTCACAGCACACTTCCCAAAATGGGAATGGCCATGATACAGATGATATGCCCCACGTCCGTGGCTCCAAAGGTCCAGTGATTTCCTACAGCCCAACAAAGAGCTGGGAGATGGCAGGAACTGTGTCAGAGCCAACCTGGGCTGCAGCACAGCTGCTGAGCTCCAAGATAAACTTTCAAGCCTCTGCCAAACTGAGAATCTGTGACAGGTTTTGTATGACAAAAAAAAAAAAAAAAAAAAAAAAAAAAAAAAAAAGACTCGAAAACAATTCCTCATTACAACTTAGGTGTAGAAATTCACAGACATTTTTTTCTGACCTCACAAGACCTTGCTCCAGCATCGGAGAAGAACCCAATGAATTGACATTTCAACACTTTCTTTTCCCCTCAAGTACAAACACCCAACTGCTGAGAAAAAGCAGTGATGCTCTGACTTGACACAACCAGTCGTGTCGAGGGATAATTCCTGTGCTGTATCAGTGACTGGAATTACCAGGGCTTTGCCAACAGCTTAATGAAATGGAAACTCACGCTCCCACTGCCAGAATTTGTTTGTTGGGCTATAAACTATTTAGACGCCCTGAATATTTTGCTCCTGTGTTATAAAACAGGTGTGAAGAGGTGCATCTCCATTCACGGAGCTGCTGCTCGGAGCAGCACGGCCTTTTGGACGGATTTAAATTCCTGGTGTGCCGTGTGCACACAGGGAGATCTGTCCATTGGCTTGTCCTTCACCCAAAGGGGCTCTCAGAGCCGGGATGGGGACTGGGTCGCACCTGCCCAGAGTCCTGGACCGGCTCTGTGTGCTGCTGCCAGGTTCTCCAGGGCTTCCTGGGCCACCTTAGACCAGGAAGAGCATCAGCAGGACAGTAAAAGTGCAGTGCTGGTGGAAACTGAGGCAATCCTTACACATGCACAAGGGAAAAGGGGAGATTCTAGGCCAACGAAACGATCTTGTTTGGTACCTGTGAGACTGGAGGCAAGAATTCCTGCATGGATGAGATCGTGGTGTTTGGTGCTCACCTGTCCTTACACCATCAGGATAGTACCCAGCATTGATGGAGGATCAAGATGAGGTAAACAATGTTCAGGAGCAGTGACTGAGTCTACAAGTATTTTTTCTGAGCATATTTTACCATAAAAATATAACAGATTTCATTCCATTAATTTTATCTCAAACTTAGCTTTCTTAATTAGAGGTACAGGGCTCGAGGGAAACTGCTGTAATTATTAAATGGGAAATAAAACCTCATGAACACAGCAACTGCAATGACTGAAAACTTAAATAAAACTGCTAGAGGACAAATCAAGAAACATCTAAAAAGCACCTGCTCAACAGTCTGTGTGTTCTGATAGTTATTTACCCATTCAAATGCACAAAGAGGTTTTATTTTCCTCTTTTCCCTCTTGCTAAAATCAATACTACACAGGAAAAAAAAAAGGGGCTGTTCAATGAGAGAAATATATTCAAGGAGAAAACAGTCAGAGAAGTGCCTGGGAATGTTTTTGGAATACTGCAGTGCAAAATCAAGACTCTCCCTCAGAAGATTCTATCAAATTAACTTCTAGGTGTTCAGCATGCCTAGATAAAGAGGGAGAACCAAGCTTTCACAGAAAAAACCATCCCCTGGGGGGAAAAAAAGGGCACCACCAGTGTGTTCTGGAATGTGGAAACTCAGGTGGGCCAAGGGCAGTTATCTGAAGTCAGGCGTTTTGCAGCAGAGCAATAAATAAACACCAGTGAATGGATGCAGGTGATCCACTCACAATTCCAATGTGAGCTGATTTGCAGTCCCTGATATGGGAGTCACACGAACAAGGCACTGTCTGTGTGACACAATTCCTGACCCGGGCTGGTTTAAGAGTGGGAATGCCTCTCTGGAAGAACGTTCCCAAGGACGACACAGTTTCCCAGCATCACGTAAAGTACAGCGTGTCTCCTTACTCACCATGGAAGGTGATCTATCAGCATCTGTAGTGTGAAGAGGGAGGCAAACAGCAGAAGGAAAGCAAAGTGCTAGAAAGAATTCCTGGCTAGAATCTGCTACTTTAAATCTCCCCATGAACACGGGCTGTGAACTGCAGAATGACACACTCGCACTGGGAAAGCAAAATGGGTACAAGGCTCCCATCCAACTCGGATTTAATGGCAGAGAAGATAGATCTGCTCTTTGCGAAGAATCCCAATTGTTGATTTCTATTTTGTCTGGCGATGGAGTACAGTATTCCTCCTTCCTTCCTGCCAAAAGTGGTGGAAGTATGATGTGCTTTAAAGTAATTACAGCAGCTCATCCCAGAAGTGGCTGCATTTCAAACGAGGCAGGAGATGCACAAGTGGGGAGTGGCTGCTCCCAGCTGAATGTTGAACCTGCCTTCAGACCCGGGGATGAACAGGTTCTCTCCAAAACAAACCACCATTATTTGCTTCCGACACCTGTCCAATTATCCCCCCTTCTGGTCTGCCTAACCCTGCTGCACCTCCATGGGAGGCTGGAAAACCCACAGCAGCATGGCCCAATGTGGCACCCACGAGCAGAACATGCCTTCCTACAGGGACTTAGCTCGATCCAAGTTTTTTTGAACTGGTGTCTCTCTGACTCCTCAGCAAAACTGGCAAACATTTGGCTGTGCCAACCCTGTACCCCTCTAAACATTGCAGTACGCCTGGAAGCGCGCAGTGTTTTCATTATTGGTAGAACAGCCATAATTATCCAAATAAAACTATTACTATACTGGGCCTTTGATCATAAATAGAACTTAATGGATTTTATTACATCCCAGGAAGCGAGAGCTACAGAAGGAAAAGTATTGCTAAATGTGCTTTGCTACTACCTATCAATTTCCCCTAAACACTCAATACTTAAGAAATAGCCAAAGAAACACACTGCTCCCACTGCATAACCATCGCAAGTTCCCCTCTGAGCTCTTTCCCTTTAGCCAGCTCGCAGGGGACGTTTCAGCAGCTGAAAATTAAAGGGTCACAATATTGAGCCTTCAGGTATCAAGTTCACAATGGAAATAGCAGCTGACACAGAAAGGCCTCCGCTGAGCACGGCGGTGATAATTCTGTTGCCTCGGAGCTGGAAGCAGCTCACTTACACAAAGTTTGTTATTTAACTCAGCGAGGAATGAAAGAAAATGCCACAGCCATGGATTTATTCCTTACACAGACTCTTTCAAATCATACTCCACACCAGAGGCGCACTAGCAGCGAGTCTTTAGCTGCGGTATCCTCTTAAATCCAAATAATTCTCTGTCAAGTGCCAGGGAAGGCAGTGATTGCCTCAGCGAGGGCTGCTTGTCCTGCAGACCTCTGCAAACTCTTCTACTGGAGCCCAGCTTCCAGAAAACTTCACAGGAGCCAAACACTACCACATGCCACAGGTCCAAGAGCAAGTAACAACAAATCTGGGATGTCCAACAGCCACCAGTCCAAGTGACCTCACGGAGAAGGGCAGGAACAAGGAGGACTTCAGTGGGGCAGCCAGATATGCCAGCTTCCCATTTGCCCCTGCTCACATAATCCAGGAAAAGCCATCTTTCCACCCCCGGGGACTCCCCACCTGGCCCCGCTCCGCAGTGACAGCCCAGGCCTGCTGCTATCTCCCAAACAGATGCATTTATTCTCCTGAGAGCCTCCCACGTCTTATCTAGCTGGCAGTTTCCGAACGTCAAGCGCCAAGTCCGGCTAAAACCACTTTAAGCTCTTTTAGGCAACAATTCCTGAAAGCGTTTTGGCAGGGGAGAGAGGGAGGCGGGACGGCAGCCCTGCCGCGGGTCCCCCTGTGCTGTCCTACTGGGATGGGCACGGAAAGCAACCCCTGCACCCCACTCTAGAGAGGCTGTAAACAGGACCTGGCACAGGAATGGATATACAGTTTACAGAGATGCCTTGCTTCAAGCAAATTTGCCTCTCAACACATGGCCAAACTCTCACGCAATAAATTAACTATTTGGCAGCCACCGAACTAGCGCTGGAGCCAAACCAATTAGGGTTTAATGTGATCCCAATTTCCTATTTCTGAGACGGGGGTCGGGGAGGCGGGGGGAGAAGGGGGAAGAGGAGGAAGGGAGAGCAAAGTAAATCCCCTCCTGGTTTATAAATCCTTGCCAATCATCCCAGATAAACCTGTCACCCACAGCTCTAAATCTGTATTTGCACTCGCGTGCTCCGAGGGATGCGGTGGGAAAAGGCGCACCGGCCGGAGCCAGCCTGACTCCTGACATGTGTTTTCCATACTTGGGAAATTCAATCATTTAAAAAATATTTACCAAGCTTTGTCTTTAATTAGAAAAACATGACGACGGATAAGGCGGGTTATTGTTTCTAAGCTAGAAATGTCAGAGATCCTCATGATGTCAGAAGATAAACCCCATCAGCGACCCGCCGACGCGCTGCCAGGGCCGCAAATGTTTCGAGGGATTTTTTTCATCTCCCCTCAAAGTTCAGCGCTTTCCAGTCACAATTCATCGGTGGCTTCTTGGCCCCCACCAAAGCTAATCAGGGAGGAGAAGGAGGAGATGGAGGGAAGGCTCCTGCAGCAGATCTGCCAGACGGGTGTTTAATGCAAAAGAGCTTGCACAACGGGGAAGGAACAGAGGAACATCTGACTTGTTTGTGTTTTAACATCCTGACTCTGGTACCTCCCCTGCACAAGTAATTACCTGCCCTCAACTAAGATAAGCAAATTAATCTCATCCACACCTGGAAACGCCACAGGCTGAGCTGTCCCCATCATTTAAAAAAGTGTTAAATTAAGTTTCTGCTCAGCCAAGACTCAGAGAAATGCTCGCTCTTGGGAATACAGCCATAGAATATAGCAGCGCACAATACTCACCTGAGAAGCTGCGTGTGCTCCAAGCAGACAACCAGGAGTTCTGCCTGCCCAGGACCGTGTGTGACCCTACAGCTGTTCCCCACACTACAGCTACCTGAATGCCTCTGCGTGATCCAACAGCTCCAGCCAGATCCGGAGAGGCTCCGCAGGCAGGATGCACAACTTACAAGTCTAAAGCAAATATTTGTCGGCCAACAAACAAAAGACAGCCAGGATGTAATGAGCTGTCGGGCCCATTCGTGCGCTCACCACTCCTGTTAAGGCGACTGAAGAGTCTTTGCTGACCAGGTGGGGGTCAGGGAGGGCCCCTGGACTGGCTCCTCAGCACTGCCCGGCTGCTGTGTGCCCCCAGTCCCACCAGTGCCAGTAACTGCTCAACCTAACCACCCCTCGCCCATCCCTGGCCAGACCAGCCCCCTCCTACACACCCCAAACACGTACAGCCTCCCTGCTTTATCTCCTTTAGGGCTTTATATCTCCTTCTCCTCCTCCTCCTGTTGCCTCCCGGCAGAAAAGGCGGGATCAAACACGCACAAAGGCCAGGTGGGAGCGTGTCAGGTGATATATTTGGAGGAACTTCCTGCTACAACAACCAGGTGCACTACTAGGAAGTGAAAGCCAACTCCCAAGAGGTCATGAGGATTGAAAAGTACGGATAAGCAGGGAGAAGCTGGTATTGATGCCACCAGACTGGTGTGTCTATCGAGACCATTTGGACAGAAGCAGCAGTAAGTCTGCAATTATTCACTAAGTATTTGTCTGATTATTTGATATCCACAGGCAAAAAAAGGCTAATCCTGCATTTTCCATTCAAAACCATACCTGTAATGAGAGAATTCTGTAGTATTTTACAAATATTTTTTAGCAAGCTTTGAAGTGTCACCTATGGCCCCAAAGCCAAGCCATGAGTATGCTATGTATCTTGTGAAAATACCCTTGCAACCCAAGGCTGAGGGCTAATAGCAATGACTACCTTAAATACCAATATAGATCTACACTGGAGAAAATCCCTGCCTGAACAGTCTGATCCTTTAAATTATCCCAGGTGTGCAAAGCACGTCACTGAGGAAAACATACGTGAAGAATTTGACCTCAAAATCCAAGTGCCGGAAAAACTGCAGAAGTTAGTGCTGCTCTCTCATGAAATGGAGTAAAGGACATTTTAATTTACTTCCTGAGGTCAGGGTTGATTAACCTGGAGTGCACAAATACAGCCAAAATGATGTCCAGGACACCTCTGTAGCTGAATCAAACAAGGGTGTGCACACACTCAGGATGTGGCACAAATAAATGGGAAGGTGACAGGGACACAGGAGGAGTTTTAAGCCCCAGACACTGGCTGGACAAGGAAGGTGGTTTTCTGGAAAAGTTCCAGGTAGATTGCCTGTCTGGGTGGAAACCCTTCCCCTGGGACTTTTTACATCAGAGAGGGAGAGATGGATTCACTTCTCACCTTTTTGAGTTTTACAGCCATCTCCTTCTTCTGAAGGGGAAGAGTTCACCTCTGATTCTTGCCAGCAAGAGGGAAACCTGAGCAGTTCCCACCCCCTCCAGTGGCTCATGGCAGCCTCTCGAGGTGCCCGTGACTCCTTGGCAGCTCAGGCCGATGGCAAAAACTCAGCTTACTGTTCCACTCCAGTCCTGCTTCCAACAGAGTCAACTCCACAAGCTCTACCCCAAGTACAAGCTCTTTTTGATCCTCAGAGTGCCTGCAAATCAAAAAACTTATTCTTTTCTCTAACTGCTTTAAAATGTCAGTTTATTTCACTCTCCTGAACACTGGCACAAAGAAAGAGGAACACCTTAAGCCTTTCATTTTACAGCATATGAAAATTAAGTACCTGAATGATCAATTTCAATTTCTGCCCATTGGAAATATCCATGTAAGAAGAGCATATTCATGAGAGCCAGTATGTGCCTTAAACTGTAACATCCCAAAGTTTCAAGGCACTCCTACATTTCTTCTTTCTTTCCCCATCATTAGTTTCACACTGAGCAGTTACTTCTCTGTAACACACACCCAAAGAAATCAAGCAACCTCCTGACATTGCCAGGACCTGTATAACACAGCAGAAATCATTGGGCTGATAACCAAAGCAATGCAGATAATTAGATTTGTAAAAATTATGAGTCTACAGCTGATTATTACTTTCTTGAGACCAAAGATAAACCCCAACAGTGTTCCTGGGCTGGCACTGGGCCCAAGAACTAAGTGATGTCTTGTGTTAGCATTCAGGCTGTTCAACAGCTAGCACTAACAGGACATCCTTACCTGATCTGTCTACAAAGGTCCTGATAACTATAGCACATATCTATGGGCTTATCTTTCTAAAGCAGCTGCATGGCTCACCAGGCTTATCCTTAGCATTCCCCAATGGATGCTGGGCCATAGACACATTAAAGCTGCATAAAAATAACACCTTAGCTCCCACTCCAAGCATTCCAGGTGCCCTCACCCTCTCCTGCCTGGGGCTATGGCCTTGCTGTCCCTGCTGCCATAGGGTCAGTGATTGCTTCCTCAGTTCTGTCACAGGACCCAGATGAAAAGCCCTGATCACAGAGTAACAGACTGGTTTGGGCTGGGAGGAACCTTAGAGACCCCCTCATTCCACCCCTCTGCCATGGGCAGGGACACCTTCCACTATCCCAGGCTTCTCCAAGCCCTGTCCAACCTGGCCTTGGACACTTCCAGGGATCCAGGGGCAGCCACAGCTTCTCTGGGCACCCTGTGCCAGGGCCTCCCCACCCTCACAGGGAAGAAATTCTTCCTCATCTTAGACATGGTTTAATATTGCAAAACTCAACAGCCACATACACAACCATACATTCCTGCCACGATCCAATAAAGTATTCAAACAACTTGCCCCGTGTTGCAGAAAGTGTCACAGCTGAGAGAGGAACCGGTTTCACATACTCACCCTGAAGCTATGATGGAGGCACAAGATCCCCATTTCCCTCAGCTTCAATTATTTTTAGCAGGATTTCAAAGGTCTGTCTGTCCTCCCTGTGCTCAGTCTGAGGGAAGCAGGGAATCTGACCAGTCTCTGCATACATCACTGAGCTGCACCACGAGCAGACACACTGGGTGGGATTTGTTTCATCCAACTCCTCACTGCCAAAGCCTAATCCAGCTCTCCTGAACTCCTCTTTCAGTCAATGAAAAAGCCCAGGCACCTCCAGTGTGGAATTTGTCTCATTCAGAGAGAGATGTCCATGGCTGGAGAGATGAATCACCTTCAGAAGCGCCTGTTTCTCCGACGTGACTTCAAAGTGAGCTTGTGGAAAGGAGATGGGGCACCGAGGGCTGGCTTTGGACAGTGGGTTTAAAGCACATGATCCCACCTGAGCTCCTTCTGTGGGGCCTTTTCTTCAGGGCCGACAAAACGAAGGTTAGGAGCCAGGTGCCAGGGTTCTCTGAAGCCACGTGGATGTGGACATGGCTCTCCCACCACGGTGGTCTCCAGGCACCTGGGACATTGGCTGGGTAAAGTCCACAGGCCTTGACAGACTGCCCTAAGGGGTATCAGCCTCACCTCAACATCTCTACACACTTTGCATTAAGCAGCACAACAAAGTATAAAACCACCCTCTGCAAACCCACCTTCTGTTACTTGGTAATTCCTTCCCCATATCGGGAATGCAGCCTTCAGAGTGGTTTCCACATTAGCATCAGCATCTATCTTTACACTGCTTCCCTACGAGCAATCACACTTCATTTGAAAATTCCTGAATTTCCTGTGCTTTTAACTGCTTTTCTCCCTTTCCTGAGCTATGACTTATCCACAGAGTCTCCTTGAGGCCATGATCCAGCCCATGTGCAATGGACATTGCTGCACACAGACATCCTGGCTCCGTCCAGCACCTCACTGCTCATCCCGGGATGGCTCATCCTCCATTCCCAATTGTGGATAAACAAGCACAGGCCACAAAAACGCTCAGGAGGTTGAAAAACAGGCTAACCACGTGCTCTCCTGCCAACCTCACGGCTTTCACAGGGCACAACACTTCTGGCAACAAACCCAGGAGCTTCGGGAAATTAATGCAAGTGGGGCTGAAGATATCCACCTTCCCAGCTGCAAGCAGGAGAGGGTGCTGCAAAAACCAGGATTTATGTGTGCAGGATTCACACGCACCCAGGTGCCAGGTCGCTGCCCAGCCGAGTGCCTGCAGTTTGCAGCAGTGGAAACACTCGTGCCCAGCTCTGAGCCGGGTATTTCACTGCGCCAGCACTCCCTGGGACATTCTACGGGCGCGTTTTAGCGGGGGGCTGCGAATGTGGGAAGTGCCAGGAGGGTGCAAACCCACTTTGGCTCCAGCACCTGAGCTCGGGCACTGCCGGACCCAGCCGCCTGTGCCAAGGGCTGAGCGGGGGGGCTGCACCCTTTGTTCCCAAAGCCCACCCAGCCTGGAAATTCCACACAAACCCGGGGAACGCCGGGCTGGGCTTGCGGGTGGCGGTCCCCGAGGCCCACACTCGGGGGCAATGAACCCGCATGCTGAGAAACACACACGGAACGAACAAACACGAACCCAACACACAATCGCACACTGTGCTGTAAAAGCGCGTGTTCTCCTCCCGCCCCCGCTCCGGGGGCTCGGCCCCGCTCGGCCCCGGCCCGGCGCTGCCTCCCGCCCGTGCCCCGAGCCCGGCTCTTACACTGGCAGCTCCCCGGGATCCCCACCATGGCCCGGATCCTCGGCGCCTCTCGCCCGGCCCGGCCCGGCCCGGCCCTCGCCGTGACGAGAGCGAGAGCGGGGGCGCGGCCTCCCCCGGCCCGCCCCGGGAGCCGGGCAGGAAGGGGATGTGTGGGGAGGGGAGGGGGGCTGTGCGTCTCTTTAGTGATGAGTTATAGCCGAGCTGAGGGGTAAAAGCTTCACAGACCCAACTGGCCCCATTCCCCACCTCCACCGAGGTCTCCCCCTCCCCCTAAGGTGTTACAGTACCTGTACACACCCCAAAGGTGTTACAATACCTGTACAACCCCAAAAGATGCTAAAATACCTGTACACACACCCCAGAGGTGTTACAGTCCTGTACACCCCCAAAAGATGGTAAAATACCTGTACGCACACCCCAAAGGTGTTACAATACCTGCACAACCCCAAAAGATGCTAAAATACCTGTATGCACACCCCAAAGGTGTTACAATACCTGCACAACCCCAAAAGATGGTAAAATACCTGTACACACACCCCAAAGGTGTTACAATCCTGTACACCCCCAAAAGATGGTAAAATACCTGTACGCACACCCCCAAAGGTGTTACAATACCTGTACACCCAAATGTGTTTAAATACCTGTACACACACCCCCAAAATGTTACAACACCTGTACACACACCCTAAAGGTGTTACAATACCTATACATCCCAAAAAGATGTTAAAATACCTGCGCATGGACCCCCAAAATGTTCCAACACCTGTACACACACCCCCAAAGGTATTACAACACCTGTACACCGCCAAAAGGTGTTAAAATACCTGTACACAACCCCCAAATGTGTTACAATACCTGTATACCTCCAAAAGATGTTAAAATGCCAGTACACACACCATCCAAAAGGTTACAACACCTGTACACAACCCCCAAAGGTGTCAAAATACCTGAGGATGAATAGATTTGTCCCCAGCCCAGCCCCAGTGCCTCAGGTGTTGTAACCAAAGTGGTTTTGCTCCCTTCTAGCACTTCCCACATTCCAAGTCCACCGCTAAACCCCATCCACAGAGTGTCCAGGGAGTCCTGCCACAGTCAAATATCCATGGCAAAGGTGAGATGTGTTTCCACTGCTACAAGCTAAAGCTTTTATTGCATAGGTACGTCAAAACCTAGAAATGCCAGAGTTTGAGATCATGAGAGCTTCACTGATAGCCTGAGACTCTTATTCAGGGTTTGTCAAGGCAGCAGCCTCATAGAATCATGGAATAGAATCCTGGAATATCCCTGAGCTGGGAGGGACCCACAGGAATCATCCAGCCCAGCTCCTGGCCCTGCACAGACACCCCAACAACCCCACCCTGGGCATCCCTGGCAGCGCTGTCCAAACGCTCCTGGAGCTCTGGCAGCCTCGGGGCCGTGCCCATTCCCTGGGGAGCCTGGGCAGTGCCCAGCACTCTCTGGGGGAAGAACCTTTCCTTATGGTGAAGTCCAATTGGCACCTGAAAACGAAGCACGGTTTTGCTCCCATCCTGCAGGGATTTGCCATTTCAGGTGTTCTCTGGGAAGCTGAAAATACGCCAGCGAGGTCAGGAATGTCCCAAAAGACCTGGGAGGAGCTGTAGGAGGAAGATACGTTCCTGCAAATTGGGTTATAGCCGGGGTTTCCCTTCCCAGCAATAAAATATGTATGTGGTCCTGGCAGCAGGGCCAGGGCCCAGTGTCCTGCCCTAGGTAGATGTCCTCACCAGTTACCAAGCCATGCTGGCACCAGTGTGGCTATGGATGCCCTGCTTCAGTCTAGGAAGAGCTCACTCCAGTGAAAGAGAGCTCTTGGGATGGGGCAGGAGATCCAAGCTGGCTGCCCTAGGGCACTGTCCATGCCCTCAAGTTGTCGCACTTGGAAACGAAAAGAACACGCAGACACCTGTTCAGAGAGAGAAGTAGGAAAAGAGAGAGGCCGAGAAGACCTCGGACTTTATTATAGATCTTCCTAATAATCACCTTGGATTGGAGGGTGAGGTTTACACCCCTCAACCACACTGGTCAAAGGAAAACCCAGCAAACATCTCCGCCCAGGAGAAAAGTATGCAAACAATAGAACAAAGTTACAAAAACATAACTATGTTTACAGAAAAGTGCGTGAGAAACTCTTATACAGAAATGAAAACATCAAAGAACTGCAAAACTCAGGGTGACACTCAAGTCACTGCCTGTATAACCAAGGCATTGGGATCTGTGAGCTCTACTGAGGGCACACGGGTCAGGGCTGCTGTTTCCCAGTAGGACCATGCTCCCAGCAAACTGGGTTTGACCTGCCCCAGTTCTGGGCTGGTGGTTGCTGGCAGCAGCCCGTGGACAGCCCAGCCCTGCAGCTCAGCACTGTTTCACTCCCGATGCTCAGGGAGCCACGGGCTCTGCTGGAGTTTGCTGGCCAGGAACAGGCATCTCTTGGGCCCAGACATCCCAGGATGGAGCAGATCCAAATTTGCACTAAAACGACAGGACCATCCATCCAGTCCCATTGTCTTGGTTTTAACTTCATGGCTTTGCCTCCTCCCCTGGCCCCTGTCTGCCAGAGCCTGCGTCCCCCATGCTGCTCTTATCTCCTGCCGGGCTGGCTGCAGCTTGGCTCTGGTCTGTGTTTGCCACCACCTCATTTCTGTGTCATCTACAGCCTTGCTGGAGCCAATTTGACACCGGTGAAGCAGAAAGGGCCATTGTGTGGGGTGCTGATAAGGGCTTTGTTTTTATTTAGCTGGCTCTTAAGGCCTGTGAAGCTCCTTGGAGAGCGGCAGGCTGGGCTCCATCAGAACCCACCGTGATGGGAGCAACTTCCCAAGACACCTGAATGTGCCAGTCACAGCCTGGCGTCTCTCTGAGGCTCACCCAGGCTGGATCTCTCTGTGTGCTGAGGGCAGAGGAGATGGAACTGCTGTGGTGACAGTGTGGGGCTGTTGCTGCCCTGCTCCGTGTCCCATCCCTTCAGAGCACCACAACCTTGAGAGACACTGTCCTGGTGTGAAGTGTCACTGCTCAGATTGAGGAGAGGGTGATGAGGACTGGGAGAGCAAAGCAGAGCACTGGGATGTGCTGAACAAAGCCTTGAAGGAGCAGCAAATGTATTTTCATCTTCCTTTCTCTTCAACAGCTTTGATGTTGCCCAAGGTGAAGCCATGGCGGGCACAGGGCAGCTCCATGACAGGGCCTGCATTGCTGCTTGGTTTCTAAAGATGGAACAGCTGCTTTGGAAACCCCAAAGAGGAGAGGACTGTCTAAATAATACCCCTGGAATACCAGGAAAAGATACACATAAGGCTTGGTCTTGCAGGCCTCAATGCCGATGGAAGGTGTAGCTGCTCAGGACAGCAGTTTTGGGGACATTTCCATAGGTATGTGTGACTTCCCCACAGAAACAGGATCATGTTTGAAATGTGGCCATCCTGCTTCCCCTCCAGCAAGTGTCTTCTAGAGAGAAAGAGGTGTGAGCAGGGAATGGGATCTCTGTGCTCTTTCTCAGATCTGAGACAAGCGTTGCCAGGGTTGTGGGTGAGACGTGGGCATGGTCTTGTAGGCAGGGTGAGCTCCAGACCCTGATGTTCTGTGAGCAAGGGGGAGCATGTCATGTAGAGATACCCTCTGCCTTAGCCTGCCCTGCAGGGAGCTCTCCTTCCCCACCTCCACCCCCCCAAATGTTAAGGCATACAGTGAGCTGAGCTTGTCTCGTGCTCTCTGGAACAACAGCCATCAAATGAAGGCGTCAGATGCAATTTTTCCTCTGCTGGTACATTGGTAGACAGAGCAGAGTTTATTTGCTCCAAGAGGAAAAAACCCACCCAGCCTTTATGAGTATGGATTTCTGTGCTGCGTCCAACCGAGCAACACCTGTTCACTCAGCTGATGCTGCTGTATGTCCTTGAAATAGGCTGGTGTATGAGAGAAGTGGCTCTACAGGCATGTGGACTTCATTTGGAACCTTTTTCTTTTTATCACTTGAACACATAATGTATTTGGGACAAGAAAAAGACTTCTCAGCCCAGTGCAATGTGTGGGGACATAGATGCTGGAGAGGTAGATATATCTGTCTAGGTATTTATATACATCTATCACACCCGACTGAGCAGCCACAGTTTTGCAAGCAGCATTTTTAGGACTATAAATACACAGCCTCTATTCAGGGGATGTATCTATGGCCAGTAAATCACCAAAATATTCATACATGCCCTCCAAAAGTCAAGAGATGCTCCCACCATCTTTAGAACATTTAATTGGATATCAAGCAGTCGAGTCACAGACACTTTTTCCATGCTGAATTCTCTATGAGATGCGCAGGGAATGGTGCTTGCTGTATGAGCAGGTGCTTGGCCTCTGCTCTGGTTATTTGCTGCCATCCCATACCTCAGCTCATGCCATGCTCAGCAAGCTATGCTCTGAAGATTTTTTTTTCAGTTCTGTTCACTGTCCTGCCACGTCCTTACCCCTCACTGAGCACTGATGTGAAGCACCATTCTGGGTTTGATCCCCATCCTGAAGGAACGGTGCTCCTTCAGCTTGTGCAAAGGTCTTACTGAAGGGAACGGGATGGACAGGAAGGACATGGAGCTGTTGGAGGGAGTCCAGAGGAGCCACCAAGGTGATCGGAGGGATGGAGCAGCTCTGCTGTGAGGAAAGGCTGAGAGATTTGAGATTGTTCAGCCTGGAAAAGAGAGGCTTCAGAGTGAGCTAACTGTGGCCTTCCAGTGCCTGAAGGAAGCCGGCAAGAAAGATGAAGAGAGACTGTTTACAAGGACTTGGAGGGACAGGACAATGGGGAATGGCTTCAAACTGAAAGAGAGTAGGTTTAGACTGGGATATTGGGAAAAAATTCTTCCCAGGGAGGGTGGGGAGGCCCTGGCACAGGGTGCCCAGAGAAGCTGTGGCTGCCCCTGGATCCCTGGAAGTGTCCAAGGCCAGGCTGGATGGGGCTTCGACCAACCTGGAATAGTGGAAGGTGTCTCTGCCCGTGGCAGGGGTTGGAATGAGATAAGCTTTAAGGTCTCTTCAACCCAAACCTTCTCTGATTCTCTGATTCTTTGAGACCTCATGGCCCTGAGTCCCCCTCTGAATAAAACCAACATGACAAAGGTGGCTGCAGGATGCTAAGCTAGAGGGAGGGAGTGTCTCAGCTGATGGCTGTGGCCCTGGGTGGAACAAGCACTCTCAGGCAAAGATGTATGGTCAGTCTTGCTCCCCACAGCCTTGTCCTTCCTCTTTCTCATGCCTTTGCTGCCCCCTCCCAGTTCCCACACCAGCTCAGTTCTTCCATTTCCTCCACAGGGAAGGTAGATCTGGCGGCAAGGATTAATGGCTTTGATCAAAGAACAGCAAACACAAAAGCAAGAGGGAACGTTGTTTGGAAATCTCTCACCTCACAGGCATTTGTAGCTCTAAAAATGCTGAAAAAAAGACATTACTGTCATAGGAATGAGTGGGAAATGAGATAAAGGATTTCTCTCGTAGGGCAGGTCATGGCAGAGTACCCTGACTGCTTCCTTCACAGGGAACTGGTTTTCCAAACAAGGCAAAATGGAAAGTTTAGTACAGGCATCATTAAGAAGGGTGAGAACTGAGTGAAAGGAGAGTGAGGCAGATGGTGCCAGAAGGGAGGTCTGGAGGTCAGTGGAGTTTCCCAAGGTCAGTCCTGGTGTCCGGTCAGTGTTTCTCCTGGCACAGCACGAGTGGTCAGCATTGCCTGGAGAGGCAGGTGTGTGCAGGGGGAGGGGATGGAATCCCATAGAGCAAAAACTTCTGGAGGAGGGGATGAGTGGGATGAGACCTGTTCAGCAGGTGGGAGGCAGAGCACACAGCGGCTGTCGAGCCCGAACAGGCAATAATTCTGTGATAAAATCTGGGGACATTATTTATTGTGCAGGTCCCTTTCTTCAAACACAAATGTTTGAGCATGAGGGTGTCCAGCCCAGCTTAGAAGCTGTAATCCTGTCCCTGGAACCATCTCGGATCTTCCTCGTTTGTATATTCAAGCTGATGGGTGCCTGCTGCAGCCATTAAAAGGCTGATACTGTTTTGAATATCTTATTTGTTTTCCAGAGGCCATCTGGCTGCATTTCTTCATTGTTTGAGAGCACAGTGACACTGACAGTGCTGCGTTACCCAAAAAATGCCCTGTGCTGGGAGAGTGAGTGACTGGAGAGGCAGAAAAGAGACATGTGAGTACTCAGCAGTCGGAGCTAGACACCAGGGCTGTGCATCACCGTATGAGATCTCTCAGCAACTCTCTGAGAGGAACAAACTTGCTGTTCAGGATCCCGGGAGCCAGCAAGCAGCTCCTGTGCCATGTCTTCAACTCCTGTGCCATGTCATCAGCTCCTCTGCGATGTCATCAGCTCGTGCATGTCACTGGCTGGCCGGGCACCCCCCAGCTTGTGCAGCTCAGGGTTTGAGCTCTGGGTGTCCCACCCAGTGCATGCAAACCGGGATGGCTGCTGGGATCCACAGACCTGCTCCCTGGGGAGCAGTGAGGGAGCTCAGTGCTGGGCAGGATCAGGCCAAGGTGATCGGACTCTAATGCCCAGCAAGAGCTGAGGAAAGCCCAGCCCTTGCACTGGTTTGGACTTGTCAAAGGATGATTCTCTGGTTGCCTTGTTTTTGGCTTCTGGGGGCAGGGACAGCACCCAGCCTTGGGGACACAGAGCCACGGTGTGTTTTGGCGTCACTCAGGAGCCTGCAGCCACAAAACTGCTCAAACTTTTAACTTTGCAGCCTCGACCCAGCCCCTTGTCATACTCAGAGCAGCCCTGAGCTGAGCCCAGCCTGGCTGCTCAGGCTGCCTGCCATCTGGCACAAGCAGGGCCAAGGAGAGTTAAATAAATGTTAAATACACACTAATGCCATGTGACACCAGCAAAAGGCAGTGAGTTCAAGCTCCGAGAGTCTGCTTATGTAAACAGCATCCTGAAATTAATATTTACCTTCTAAAACAAACAGATATTTGGGGTGTTTCACAGCCTTTCTGCCTAGCAGATGCCAAGAACAACAGCTTGGTACTGCAGGGAATTGGCTTGACAGCTCAGGGGACAGTAAACTCCCCACCAGTCTCCAGACTGCTCGGTCAGAGCCGGTCCCTCTCTTTTCAAGCAGATAAATTCGCACAAGTGCCAGATTAATCTTTGCTCGGGGGCTGCGACCTCTAATGAGGAGTGGGAACCACCCCGACGTCGCAGCCGGGGAGCGGCAGATGGGCTGGGGATGAAGGATTTGGGGATGCTCAGAGCGGTCCCTTGTCCAGAGGGGCCCTGGGGAGGCAGAAGGGCTGTCCCGTGGTGGCTCCTTGGGTGGCAGCATCACCACCAGCCTGGCTGCTGTGCTTCGCTTCCAGCCAGACCTGCACCTGTGGGGTAAATCCCATCATTTCCCTAAGGAGTGATCGTTTTGCAAATCACAACCACAGCCCCTGTCAGAGCACAGCCAGGCTTGGGGATGTCTCTCACACACCCCGGCTGTTGCTGCTCCTCCATAAAGACATCGTGGCCATCCCCATCCTCATGTGAGCACCCAGCACTTTTTGGGGGTATTTATGTTATTTTAAAACATTTGTTATCATTTTCCAGCAATGGGACGTGTGCAGGCACAGACACAAAGCAAAAGTCAGCTGCCACCGTGGAGGTGTTTGGCAGTAAATAGCAAATGAGTAGAGGCTGAGTTAGGAGCCTGGTTTGGGTTTTAATAGGATATTTTTTGCAGATGTCTGAAACAGAAGGAATTTTTGGTGTGTTTTGCAGCTCACCACTTCTACCATCACCCCCTGCTGGATTTTATTTCAGCCTTCTGCTCCTAACGCACTTTCATCTCCGGCACTGTGCTTCCATCCTCATCCTCCCAGCTTGGGATGACTCTTCCCTCATGGCTGTGGTGCTGATCCCCTCACGATCCTGCCGCTGGCTCTGAGTGCACTTTTTCCAGAGGATTTCAGGCTGTTGTGGCTGTGCAGGCTCCATGCTCACGGCCACCATGTGCCTGTCCTGGAGGTCAGCTGGCTCCTACTTTGGATTTTCAATGCCTTCCAGCAGATTCTTGGTGATTTTTCAATCTCCTGTGGAAAGGAAGAAAGGGGACATGGGATGCTGATGGGCCAGGGATGCACCAGGGCTCGGAGCAGAGCTGAGAATCCCAAATCCATCCCTCCAGGAGCACACAGATCCCACAAACATTGCACCCTGCATGAAGGGACACGGGGCTGCCACCTGCCCCTCACCCGCCGTGCAGCTGCTGGCTCGGGGTGACAAAGTGACACCGCTTTTGGGGGCCGTTACCTGCCAGGCAGGGCAAAGCAAACCCATTAAATCCGGCAGTGCGTGGGTGGGAGCTGGCTGGGCGGGAGGATGTGGGGAGGCTCTATCACCCCTGTAAAACAAAAACCAACAACGGCGCCAGCCTGGCTGCGATGGGGCCCCTCCGCTGGCACGGGGGTGACGGGGACCGATCAAGCAGATGCCACCCCAAAAGTGATGGCAAGGCAAGCTGAGCTCACTAAACCACACGGAGTGTGGGATGCTCGGGCGCCGGGGAAGGGCTGCACCCAGCCTGGGGTGCTCAGCGTGTCCAGAGTGGCTGCGCTGGAAGAACGAGTGTGTTTGTGCACGGATTCGTGTGGAATACCTCTTTCTTTTGAAATCTAATCCTCTTCGCATTTCAACTGCTGACAGCGCTTGTCAGGACTTGCAGTCACGGTGATTTAAAAGGTGATAGCGAGCGGTGAGAAATTCATCTGCCCCGCCGAAGTCACACGGGGAACTGCGGCTCAGTGCTGGGCACCGGGGCTGGTGATGCCACCAGCGCTCTGTGACAGCCGCCACCCCGTCAGGAGGGGCCGCTGGGCTGCTCCCCGGCTGCCCTTCCTACAATTAGTTCAGTTTGCTGATGAGGTCAGCCAAAGTTGAGCTGGAGAAAGAGGGGGAGTTTTCCTACTGAGTGACAACTTCAGGCTAAAACGGGGAGGATGTGACCGGGTCGCTGGGAGGTCTGTGGGGACATGGGGACAGGACACCATGGATGGGTCTGGGGAATGCTGTCAGCCCTCCTGCTTCCCAGGTCCAGTTCCAGAGGGGGTGTCCAAAACACTCTCATGTCTGCACCACACCTCAGCATCCCCTTACAAATAAATTAAAACTTAATTATGATGTTTGGTGCATGGTAATGGGATGCCAATTTTCCCTAAGCAGTGGCTGATATATATGAGACAGACCTGGAATCTCTGCTACTAAAATGAATGGGTGAGTTGCATTTTGTATGAAAGCCTAAAAATCAAGGCTGGAAATAAGCAGATTCAAATAATCCTCTCTGAACTGGAAAAAAGAAATACCAGAGTTTTGAGGAAGAGCAGTGCCCCAGTATGAACAGGGATGTTTTCAGAGCTGGGAGGGAGCAGGACTCCATATTTCTTCAGGGCATTAACCACAGAGCTTGGTTAGGGGTGATGGATTAGACAAAGGTTTCCTGCCTGCTGATTTCGACCATGGACTTCAGTCACTTTGTCCTGCCTGTTTCCAGCTTCACCAAGGGTTTTGTGTGAGGATTTGTACACCCTGGGGTTTCCAAGGAATATTTTTATACTACAGAAGAATAATACAAAAGAAATCTTTATATATAAGAATATAAAACATTTAAATATTAATATATAATTTATGTAGAATATATATATATATATATATATCTATGAGAAGTTTAATTTCTTATCCAAACCAAACCAGAGAGCAGCAATTCTGTTACAGGTAGTGAGGGCTGAAAATGATGGAGCTGAGGGAGGGGTTTTGCTGAGGGTGATGAGTTGGATATGATCCCCCCAGGCTGTTCCCATGCACTTCCAGCACCTCTGCCCACCCTTCCCCGTGCCCCTGGACACAGGAGGGCACAGGGCAGCTGCTGTCCTGCGTGGGGGGTTCCCAGATCACCCTGCAGTACCCGCAGTCTCTCCATGCAGCCAGAAGGAGAGGTGGGAGCGTTTCCAGGCTGTGGAGATGCCCTGCAGAGGGGCATGGCAGCTCGTGGATGCTCTGCCTGGCGCTTGGCACGTGCCATGGCCGCAGCTCCAGTCCTGGCCTCCTTCCCACGGAGATGGCTTTCCTAGAAAGCTCTGCCTGCTGCCGGCTCCGGAGCACCTGCCGCACCCTGGCCCCCCCACCAGAGATGCCATCAGCCTGAAGGTGAACGGGGAGGAGGCCCAGCAGCTCCAGGACTCCTTCCATCCCTGCCCAGGGGCTGATGATCCCGAAGTAAGACCTGCTGGAGCTCCCAGCTGTGTTTGGGTTTGAGTGTGAAAGGACAGGTGGGTGTGCCCGTCCTGCCCCGCAACATCACCTGGCACTGCCAAAGGGCTTCAGGTGATGAGGGAACATGCACAATGCAGTTGGGTTATCACTTCTTTTTTAATAGATTTTAGGGTAAAAAATAATCTGGGACCGCTGAGGAATTAGCAAGAGTTGTAATAGCTAAGTCTTGAAGGCAGCCTTCTCTCCCAGCTGTCTCCTGCCCCGGGTCCTCTGGGCTGGGACTCGCTGCCCTGGGCTGCTGGGCCACGTGGCACAGGGTGGCTTCAGCTGGAGCACAGGGGACATTCCAGCTGGGCAATGTCCTGTGTTAATTTGGATGGAAGCTTGTTTTGGAAAAGGGGAGTGAACAAGTGTGTGACATTTTCGTTCCAAACTCAGGCTTCGCTTTATGTGCTAAACCGTGGAGTTGGAGATCAGCAGAAATCGAAATAATGAATTTCACTGTTACTGACTTTAAAAAAAAAAAAAAATCTATTAACTGGCAAATTCTAAAATGTCATGATTTTTCTGGCTGGAAAACCAATCTGGAAGTGTCAGTTTCCCAGCAGCCCTGTGATCCTGACTGGCTCCAGAGGCTCCAGTGGATCCCAGACGTGTCCCCATTTGCTTTGGCTTCCTCAGGGAGGCCCCTTGGCTGCACCCCACATCTTTTGCAGAAGGACATCAGCCTTGCTGGCATCTCCCAGTGGCATCTGGGGCTCTGCCCATAGCACCAGGAGGGTGAAGGGAGTTATTTTGGAAGTTCTCCTAGGTGGACCACCCTCCCAGATCACCGATGCAGTACCTGCCCCGGGATCGTGCCGTTCCTGGCTGGAGCCGGACCCGAGGGCAGCACGGGGTGCCCTGGGAGCAGCCAGCCCCACCCGGGAGTGGTGGGTAGCACAAAGCCCATATCAGCAATGATTTCCTGACAAACAGTGCGGCTCATTGTCTGTTCTCATTTATAAACTGCTCCACACCAGCCATCTGATATCCATTATTACAATTACAAACAACCCACAGTAACTCTCCAGCTGGTCAGCTCCATCCTAACAGCACTGCAGCCATTCAAGGATGCCATATGGTACCAGAGTTTCCAAAGCAGCATTGTCAATCAGCCTTATTAATTTCTGAGTTCATTTCTTTTCCTTTTAGGGATATATTTTTCCCTTTCTTTCTATATAAGACAGAGACACTTCTCTGGTCTCAATTTGGAATATGCAGCTCGACAGAATAATTGAAACATCCACATCTCTGAGGCAGCTGGCAGAGAAAGGAAGAGCCTGAACTCTGTGAGCAGCCCCCCGAGTACTGGTGCTCATGCAAGACCTCCAAGTGTCTCTTCCCATCTATACCCCAGTGCGTGCCACGAGAATATTAAAAACCCATTAGGTCCAGAGTGCCGGACATGGCTGGCTCTTTACTGCAGACGGAGGGTTGCTAATGGCCATTTCCCTTCGATCTCTGAGTCTCCTTTGAGCTATATTTATTTTTTCCCCAACATTTTGGAGCCTACGGGTGGTGTCATTGGAGTCGGTTGGAGATGCTGAGATGCTGCTGGCTCTGCTCGTGCCCATCCTGTGGTGAGCAGGAGCTTGGGAACATCCCAAGGTGATTCCCAACTGGATGGACTCTTCCTTTGGGGTGATTCCTGGCAATTTTGTGCCTGGCCACTTCCGTGTGGCACCGCTGCATGGTGTACGTGTCACAGTGTCATTGTGGATGGCACTGAGGGAAAGGGCTGTGCTGGATATGCCATTGCCAGCCCTGCAAACACATCCAGGCACTGCATCACAGCCACTGGCTGCAGGGACTGCTGGCCTTAATTTTTACTTCGGTTTTGTATTTTTAAGCAAAATCAACGATCACCTGGGGATGGTTTCTTCACTTAGCTCGAGGCGACAGAATTTTGTGGCTCTGAAATGATCAGCTCCAGCTAAAGCTCAGCACCTGAGCTCCAGCAGGATTTTCCTTCCCTGGGAGTGGGATAGAGGTGATGGCAGGAGTGGAGGTGGAGACCTTTCAGGATGAGCCACGGGCAACGTGGCACCCTCAAAGTATCCTTGTGAAAATTTCTCCACACACTTTCATGTTTTTTCCCTCCCCAGCTGATTGTGTGGTGTTCACAGCTGGAGCAAAAGCTTCCTGTTGGGATGTGGGTGCCTCCAGCAGCACTCCAATCATGCTGGGCTGTGGGTACCCACACCTGGGGGCCTGGCAGAGATGCTCAACACAGGATTTCACTCCTGGCAGTGATACGTGGCCAGGGAAGAGGAATCAGGCTGAGAAGAGAGAGGAACATACAGTGGCTCCTTGCACTGTGGCAGGTGACAGCAGCAGGTTTTGGGGCTGTGCATTATTCAGATCATGTGGGATTATGTAAAACCTCTTTGTTCATCCTCCCTGTCAAGGGCAAAGAGCTCTGTGGGGCTGGGACAGTTTGGGGGGGAAATCTGCAGCTGCACAGATGGTGACACCAGGGCTCCAGCCACCAGAGGAGGACGTTCCCTGCCTCCCTGTCCCACAGTCCCTACGGGCATTTCCTCGTTGCTTTCAGCTCTTGGGAGCCCAGAGAGGATCCAGTACCAAGCCAAAGCTTAGCCCAGCTCTGCCAGGGGCTTTGCTCCTTCCCAGAGCTGTGGCCGGTGTCTACCTCCAGAGAGAAGCTCTGGGAATGTGTCAGCCCTCTGGAGCAGCATCTCTTCAGTGCCAGCTGTCGCTGTGCAGTATCACCATGGCAGTACCTTCACCCACGGGAAGTGCAGGTTATGGTGCTCTTACCTGTGCTTGCCCTTGGCCCGGGCTGGGAGCTCTTTGACACAGCTATTCCTTACCACCTTCCTTTTTGTCTGCTGCAGTGCACACGCTTTGGAGGGTACACTGAACCAGGTGGATTGTTTGATTGATCTATGATAACAAAATAACATATTTCTGTTGCTGCTTCACACTTGTTTGGCTCCCAGTACAGAGTCCCTGTCCCCACCTGGGGTTCTGCAGCCATGGTTTGGTGCCCAGTTCACACTCCCATGGGGATACTGCCAGGCATGGGCTGCTCTCCTGAAGGGCAAGGGAGGCTGTGTCTCCGTGGATGCATTCCCATCCCCAGTTGTGATCTCACCTGCTGTAGCTCATGGTGGTGCTGTGATGGGGCAGAAGCCTGAAGCCCTGCTGGTACCTGTGGTACCCACACGGGCTGGGTTTATGGTGAGTTTCCACCTGGCTTTTCGCTCCCCTCTGGCTCTCTCCGGTGTGCAGGGGAAGGTTTCACAGCCCTGTTTACATGGACACCCAGTCAAAGTTCACTGTCCTGCCATTTCTCTGCTGCTTGGAGTTTGGCTCTGTCATTTCTCTGCATTTGCACCAGGACTGTACAACGTCCCAGCCTTTGATCCCAGCTCCCCTCCCTGGCTGGGTGTCTGGGCCTTTCCAGGAGGGCTGGAGGGCTGGGGTTGGTTGTGATCCCCAGCAGCGATGGGCAGGACCCCTCTCCCCAATCCCACCATCCAGCACTGTCCCCTCCGAGCTCCTCTTCCCCTCTCAGCATTTCCACACAGGACACACAGACTTCCTTTTCCTTTGAGCTTCTGAATTTGGGATGTTTTGCTTGATTTTCCCCCATCTTTCCCCTCTGGCTCTCAGTGAACCACCCCATGCCTTCTGCAGGAGGCTCCTCACTTGCTCTGCATCTCTCTTGCTGTGGCTGTGGGGATGTCAGAGCCTCCTGGCTCTGCCCCTGCCCTGTCCCTGCTGCTAAAGTGGCACAGATGATTCTGTCCCTCACATTGTGACAGTGCATGAGCCAGGCACTTACGGACCCTGGCCTCGGGCAGCTCTATTGTTTCCCCAGATTCTCAGTGACACTTGTCCAGAGGAGTCCTCGTGCCTGTGACACTTCCCATGGGTTGGGAATGCATTGGGAGAGCCTCTGGGATCTCCTGTGTGTCCCTGCAGCCCACTGCTGTGGGGCCAGATGCTGCAGGGCCGTGTGATGCCCTGTGACTGTCCCACAGCAGAGCCACTGCTCTAGGGTTGGTTTTCCTTTTTCCTCATCCCTGATGCAATCCTGCAGTTATCCCTTTGCTTCCTGAACTGTGTCCAGTTGCTGAACTCCTTCTCTTTCATGACACTGCCCAGCACCGAGGCTTTGGGATCCACACTTGCTTTTGCTGAAATGTTGTTCGGGTTATTTTTCCCCGACATTTTTTTTTTCTGTGGGATTTTGCTGTTTTCTCAGCATTCTTCAGTTATGATTTCACATACCTCCTGGATCTGACTCACTGCTGACACCATCTTTTCTGAGGATCTGAGAGGAAGCCAAGCCAACATGACTTTCTGGTCTTATTCTGTGGTTCTTTCTTCTGCTCTAGCCCTTCCTGACAGGCATGGTTCCCTGTGTGTCAGTGCTTCCTTGGGAGCACCTCACCATGAGCACAGAGCACACCTTGGTTCATGGACCACATGGCTGTGGTGCTCTGGGTCAGTCCTGGCATCACCTGTATCCATCTTTCTGAAGGGCTCGGAGCACAGGCTGGGCTGGGGAAGCTCCACATTATCACCCCTCTTGACGCTGTGATTGCAATTTATGCTCAGATCAACAGAGGAGAGAATATTTCCCTTTCTCTCCCCAAGCTCCTGAGGGTGTTAGAGAAAAAAATCCACTCTGCCAGCTGCTCTGAGTGGAGCTTCCTGCACCAGGGATGGGGAGAAAAGTGGGCAAGGGCGTGATGCCAAGGTCAGCGTTTGCTCCACTGCCTGCCTCACACCAGCTTTCCAAGAAACTCTGCAGCAGGAAAAAAAAAAAAAAACAAACCAAAAAACCCCAACAACCTAATTTTTTCATTTGCAGCTGGAGCAAGGCCAGATTTTGCAGCAGAACATTTTTTGGTGAAAATGGAGCCGTTGTCTTCTGGCCAGCACATGGTGAATGGCCCCTGCCTGGACACCACTGTGGAATGGCAGAGCCAGGGCTGGCACAGAGAGCTGAGGGGAACCCGCCACTGCCTGTGGGGTTTTGGGGCCAAGCATGGACCCCAGAATGTCCCCTGTGAGGTGCCACCAGAGCAGACTGGCCGCCTCTGCCGTGGGCTGTGATCACAACTCCACTTTGAAAACTCTCCAGTGCTTTGTTCTCCTCCTGATACAATCCATTTGGAGCAAATGCAGTCTCGGAGCATCTTGCCAAGCCCGAAAGCTTTGGGGAGGGAGGCTGCTGCGAAGCATTAGCAGCAGATAAGGCCTCCTCGGGGATGGATGCCTGGGGAGGGAGTGGGGGTGGTGGAGTCTCTCCTCTCCTTGTCCAGGCGTGGGGACTCCACTGACCAGGCAGCCAGGGAACGCCAGCCTCTGCCTCGGCTCCTTCACCTGATTAATCCTGTCACTCTCCTGTTCCTCCACCCAACGTGCCCCAGGGCCTGACCCTGCTGCTCCTCACATCCCATCCCCGATGGTCCCCTGCTTGCCGGGCACCCCAGGGTGCCGCAGCATCCCCCAGTTCCCATGGGAGCTCAGTGCCAGACCAAACAAGGGGCAAAGGGGTGTGGTTCAGTGGCAGGGGGTTGAGATGGAGCCCTTGTGCCGGTCCTGAGCCCCAGCACTGCGGGAGCCCAGGCTGGACTCGCCCCACCTGCAGTCACAGGTGTGCGGGAATTTTTTTAAGCCCCTGGAGGCAAATTCCTCATCCTGCCTTGTCCTGCCCGATCCGTGCAGACAGAGGAGGCTGGAGGTGCGGGACGGGATGCCCGGGATACCCTCAGGCAGGGTCAGAGGTGCAGGCAGGGATCCCCGGGTCCCACTGAGGTGCCAGGGGTGGGTGAGGGATGTTGTAAGTCCCTGTAGGATGCAGTCTGTCCCCAGCTTGGGGACCTGGGGCGCTTGGTGACAGTTGAGGGGGTGGGAGCGGGGCAGGGGGAGGTTAATGCCGTTAGGAGCCGGGGCAGGGGGTCTCCAACAGACGAGACCTCGCCGGCCAGATGGGGAGACTCGTCTGCCGCTCGCCGGGGCCACAAAGGAGGGTCCCCTGGCAGCTGCTGGTCCCAAGGAAGAGGTTAAGGTGACACGTGTCAGGGCAAAGCCCAAGGGTGGCAGACGCGGCCCAGGCCTTTGTGGGGGTCACCTCCCATCTGACAGGGAGCAGGTGGGGTGGGAGCCGGAGGGACCCGGGGCCGGAGGGGTGGCGGGATGGCTCCGTCGTGGTCCTGCCGGGCAGTGGCATCACCTGTGACAGCCATTTGCCATCTGCCTTTGTGCATTTGCAGATAATGAACCTTTTTTCCTCCCCTTTTTTTCTCCCAGAAAGAATGGGAATGGCCCCATGGCAGGAGATGCTGATGGGGGTTGCTGCATGCCCTGGCGTGGGGCAGGGGACAGGACAGGGGATAACAAGAGGGTCAGTGGCTTGAGAGCTGGGGCAGGGGCTGGCTGGGCATCCTCCCAGTCTGACAGACATCGAGGTGGGTGTCCACGCTGCTTCCCAGTTTTGCACAATTGGGCAAACCACAGGCAATGCTCCATCCCTGTGGGCACTGCTGGCCCCAGGACCCACTCTGGAGGCCAAGATCCAGCCGGGGGTCAGGGCTCACCCCCTGGCACAGCTCAGCCCCTCACCCAGCTCAGCCTCCCCGGCCCCTCGGCTCCCCCTCGCCGCGGGGCTAATTTCAATTATCTTCTCTAGGCCATATGAATTCTATTAATATCAAAGTAATGAGGTAGTTACTGCGATTTGGAGGAACGGCTGGGGAATTGCTCGGGATAAGGTTTCGCCAGCCAAGAGGGTAAATTAAAACCTCCCTTTGGAGAGGAGCAAAGGGCTGTAGCAAAGGTGAGCGGGGGCCAGGCTGGGGCAGTGGGGGATGGTCACGGTGTCCTTCCCCTGGGGGGCCACTGCTGCCATCCCTGTGCCACCCCCGTCATGTTGGGGGGGCTCCTTTGGAGATGCCATGAGCTGGATGGGGAGCTCACAGCAGGGTTGGTGCCCCCCATTCCCTTTCTGCAGCCCCTCCAGCCCCTGCACAAGCCCCCCAAGGATTGTGCCTGGAGCATCCACCCTGGAATACAGCAGGATGGATCCTCCTGCTCAGCCTTCCTGGAGTTTTGTGGGGTCAGGCTGCTGCCCTGCTGGTTTAGGGAGCCCTTCAAAGCAGCACTGAAATAGGCAGCGTGTGTCCCAGGGCCAGCAGCACCCCAGGGCTTGGGACTGGGGTGGGCTCCCTCGAGGCACACGAGGTCCAGCAGCCTGGGAGAGGATGAGAAGTGATCACAGACCCTTCCTGGCACCCGAATCCAAGGAACGGAGGCTTTTCCAGGTCCAACAGCCTTCCCTGACCATTAAAAAGACCTGGCAAAGCTGCCAGCACTGCTCCCCTGGGCAGCCCTGAGCTCACTTGAGAGACCTGAAAAGACTATGGGGAAGGGGGAAATAGCAGGGTGGGAAGGGGAAATAGCAGGAACCACATATATATATGTATACACCCTCCTATAAAACAAGTTCTAGCTACTTGTCGGGCTGGAAAAAGGGCTTTTTATGGGGCCGTGGATGGGCTCCTCCTGCATCCCCCCCGGCTGCAGGGTGCTTGGGGACACAGCTGCAGCAGGGACCCAGCCAGGGACTGGAGACAGCGCTGGGCACGGGGAGTGCACGAGGCTGAGCCGGGGGAGCATGAATGTATTTAGGGTAAAAATAGCTCTTGCTGTGGAGCAGGGGTGTCACACACGCCTGCCAAGCTGGGAGGGAGCAAGCAGGAGGTGCCTCCCAAGTCCTTAGGAGAGGAATTGGGTGAGGAAAGGGAGGGTGGGTTAAGGGGAGGGTGGGGTTTGTGACCAGGGTGCTGAGCAGAAAGTCAGGGCATGTGGGAGGATCCTCTTGGACACCGCCCCCCCAAAACCGGCGCTGGTGCCAGCGCAGAGCCCAGAATAACTGAGCAGTGAGAAGAGGTGAGGGTCCTCCGCAGTGCCCTCTTAGCCCAGATAAAGAGGGAATATTTTTACGATGGTTTTCCTAGGGAAGATGTGGATGCCCCAGAGATGGGACATCAAGGCCAGGTTGGATGGGGCTTCCAGCAACCTGGTTTAGCAGAGGTGTCCCTGCCTATGGCAGGGGGGTTGGACTAGATGGTTTTTGAGGTCCCTTCCAACGCAAACCACTCAGTGACTCTCATAACCAGCAGTCTGAGCGGGCAGCGTGTCCCCTGTCCCCGGTGTGGCACGAAGCCGTGCCTGGTGACCCGAGCCAGAGGGACATCCCGTCCCGCTCCTCTGCTTGCTGCCACCAGTTCTGCAGCAGCCGCAGCCGCTCCAGTTTGTGAGCTGAGCGTGGGGGTTCTCAGCTGGTGGCAAAGCTCCTCCGGATCCCCGCAACGCTTTATTCCTCGGCAGGCAGCGCCCAGCCGGACGGGGGGATGGGACAGAAGGTACCCCAGCGCCCAGGGTGGGGGTCCCCGGCCCGCGGCAGCGCCGGTGGCTGCAGAGAGGCTCTTTGCTGGCATCTGCTGACAGCGAGAGATCCTGCAGCTGTTCCCAGGGAGCGACACTGAAACTCGGCCCGGAGATGGCCTTCGGCCCGCTCCTGGGAAGGAGCAAGTCCCTGGGAGCATGGAGCTGTCAGCCAAGCACCTGCCAGGAGAGCCCCGCAGGGATGTGGCTCTTGCAGGGAAGGTGAAGCCCCACGGAAGGATGCACTTAAAAACCTGATGCTGAAGGTGGCTTTCTGGCTAGAAGTGGGAACACATCCCTCAGGGCTCAAACACTGACTTTTCCTGGGATACAAGGCTCCTCCATCCCTCCTGTGCCTCTGTGCTGTGCTTGGGACAGGAAGCTCTTCCTGCAACATCCCCTGAGTCAGGGAACGAAATCACATCCATCTCCTTGTGCTCCAGACAACTTCTCGGAATCATAAATCATAGAATGGTTGGGTTGAAAGGGACCTTAAAATTCACCCAGTTCCAACCCCCCTGCCATGGGCAGGGACACCTTCCACCAGACCAGGCTGCTCCAAGCCCCATCCAAGCTGGCCTTAGACACTTCTGGGGATGGGGTGTCCACAACCTTGGTGGTGTCATGTTGACAGGCCAGCAGAGAGAAGTGACAGCAGCAGAGAGAAGTGACATTTATCAAAGTTCTACCTGTTGAGCTATAAAAACCCCAGGAGAGCTACAGAATCCAGAATCATGAGCAGTGTGTCCCACCAACTCTGCAGTCCAAGAAATGCTTATTCTCAGTTCCAGGCAGGAAGGAAACAGCATTTTCATTTGCAAGCTGCAAATTAACCACAACACAGCCCAGTCAAACTGCAAACATGATGGTAGATTTTACAATCTGCAGCTCATGTGATGATTATATTATTAATTTATATCCATTGACACCCCTGCCACTGATGCCCCTTGGTCTTAGAGCATGGAGAGCCAAAGCTGCAGCAGGCAGTGAATACTGGGCTTCAATGTGCTGCAACTTTTGCCTTTCCAAAATTATTTTAGCTTCTGGGTGCTGCTTTTTCCCATCCAGTCTCTTGTTCCTTGATAAAATGATCCTGCCCTGATAACATATGAGCTGCCGTGCAGTGGCATAAGCATTCTCCCTCCGTGAGAGCCCATCTGACTGTGGTTATCTTACAAGGATCTGTAAGAGAAGAGCCTGCATGAGACGGAAGAAACTTTGTGGGGACTAATTATGTCCCAAAGCAGGCATAACACTCTCAAGTTAAAGGACTTGGAGATTTCAGTGATTCTAAAGTCAGATGCACTTTTTTGCTGCATTTCCTGCACAGTGAAGGATGAATCCATCTGTTAAGTACATATTGCATATCTAAATCTGTTAATATCTAGACTAAAATCTATCTGGATACTAAAAGCTATTTCCCTTCCATCCCTTGCAGGATTTCACAAGCCTCAGTCCTGCAGGGCAGGGTTGGTGTCATCTCCTTCCCTGAATTCCTGGAGACACTGAGCAGGGCAGCCCTTCCCTGGTGCTGAGGACTAAGGATTGTCAGGGTATCCAGCAGCCTGAGATGCTACCTGGCTCCCCACAGTTTGGGAATGTTGTCCCAGGGCCTGAGCTTGAGCTCTTCAAGTCTTTTCTTTTCTTCAGAAGGGATTAATTCAATTAACACAAGTAACAAACCAGCTCACAGCACTCTATAAATAGACTGGTGGGCTCTGACACAGCTCCTGGCTATGCCAAGAAATGGGACTAATAATAGCTGCTTAACGACGGGTTCAGGGGGCTGGAGAGATTAGGCAGAGAAAATGCCAGGATGGCTTAAACCTGCCATGAAAATCATCTGGGGAAACGTGGAATCCCAGAATCCCCAAATGGTTTGGGTTGGAAGGAACCTTAAAGCTCAGCTCATCCCCCCCCCTGCCATGTGCAGGGACACCTTCCACTATCCCAGGCTGCTCCAAGCCCCGTCCAACCTGGCCTTGGACACTTCCAGGGATCCAGGGGCAGCCACAGCTTCTCTGGGCACCCTGTGCCAGGGCCTCCCCACCCTCTGCAGCATCCCAACAGCCACTGAGAAAGCTCTGCTGAAGGGGATGGCTCAGAGTGGGGGACACGGAGCCCATCACTGCCACACTGCCAGGTCCTGCTCCTGGGGACCGTTCGGAGGATGATGGAGCCAAGAGATGCTTTTTCCAGCTAAAAAGCAGCAATTCCCCCCAGGGCCGAGGTCAGGGCCCTGGCAGCACCCCCAGTCCTGCACCTCAGCCTCCTGCGCTCCCCAGCCCCTTCCCCTCCCACCGCTCCTGCTGCCAGGAGAAATTCCCAGCTGGGCTTTTGTCACCGACGCACGCGTGTTTCTGCGGGAAGTTTCTATTTCTGTGAATAGCAATTTTTCAAGCAACTCCTCCCCCGCCTGCTCGCTTTCACAGGAGCCCTGACGAACGCCGCTGGCATGCCTGGAAGCTGCGGCTCACTCCTGCGTGCCAGCCCCGGCCGGAGCCTCCGCCCTCCGCCCTCCCATCCCACTGCCAGTCCTGCAGCTCCACGGCACGGGAATTACGCTCATGGTATCTTGTGAGGGTCAAATCGAGCTGGGACCACTCCATGTGCTGGGCTCCTGGTGCTCACCGTGCACCCTGGGACAGGAAAGGGCTGTGGAGAAACCTGGGGGAGGCAAGCCTGTAGGAGAAATCCCGGAACAGTAGAACATCTGCTTGGGGGGCACCGAGACATCCAAGAACGTCCCGGCATGTCCCAGTTTCTCAGGCCACAGCTCTTGGCAGGCCCAGTTGTGCAGAGGAGCCAGCAAATGATTTCTGTCTTTGATTAAACCTGGAGCTAAGCCCCCAGTACTCCACCAGTCTGCCAGCCCTATTTGTCCCCTTGTGATGGACCCCATGCTCAGGGTGAGCCTCCCAGTTTGGGACCAGGGTCTTAAGGGCACTTTGGACTCCCTGTTTCCATTAGAAGACACCACCTGAAACACTTGCCTGGGGTCTCCATCCCACGTAAGTTGTCATAGGAGTATTAATTGCTGAAGAAGGAGGGTCCCACAGCCAGGCAGAAGTGGTGGCTGTGGAATGTGCTCTCTGCTGCACGTCACTGAGCATCGTCCTTGCTGCACTCACAGCAGCTGTTTCCCCAAAGGAGGTGAAGTCAGAGTGTTGTGACCTGGATCCAAGGACCATGGTCCTTTCTCTACCCTGGCAGCAGGACAGGGAAAGGCACTGGAACCATCTGGATGGCTTCCATGCATCCAGGCCATGCTTCTCAGCATCTGTGCCTCGGGGCACAGAGCTGGGAAATGAAAGGGAACAACCCAAACGGTGCTGTTCTGATGCACTGAGAGCAGTGTTTAGTGTTCCCACTGCTGGTTCAGATGGGAATGGGCCCTTAAAGGCTGGAATTATCAAAAGCAGCTCTTGGGAATGAAAAAAAGCTGGACAAATTGCTGATTGCAGCTGCCTGGTTGGAAAATAAAGTGAGTGTTCCCAGGGTAGGTGGCACAGGGGGAATGAGCCCTGTGTCCGCTCAAGGACCAAAGGACCAAATTCCCCTTGCTGTTCCCAAACCAAGAGGCACTGGCAGCCAGAGTGGGGCCGGACCAGGGATGGGATCACAGGGGAACATCCTTGGGGTGGTGTAGAAGAGCTTACCACAGCAAGCAGCACCATACTGCAAAGTGTCATTTAAACCCCAGACATTTTAGCGAAGAGAAAATCAGGAATATGTAAACCGTGTGTTTTGTAAAGAAATAACCTTCAGGGTTTCCTCTGCTGCAACCTCAAGAAATTCCACAGCTGCTGCTGCGTGGGAGGGAGCCTGGGGAGCATTTTTCTCCTCTGCATGAGGCTGATGCTCAGAGCTGGCTGCAGCCTCTGGCCAGGAAGGGCTGTGCTGAGCAGCACATGCTGCAGCCCCCCTGCCCTGGGTACCCAGAGCCTCTCTCCATCCCCTTCCCAGCCTGCCAATAATGTTACTGAATTCTTATAAATCCTTGCGCTTTCCAGAAGGGCTGAGACCTCAGTAGTCCTATCCCAGAGGCTCCTGGAGCTGCTTGAAGCACTCTACAAGGGGCAGAGGGGATGTGCCAAGAGCGATTTGCTACTCCTGGAGGTATTTTCTACTCCTAATTAATGCAGAAAAAATGGGTGTCTGCCAAGGAAGTCAAAATATTCCCGTTTTCAAGATCCAGGATATGCAAGGAAGAAGCAATGCAGACTCTTTTGAATGTCTGCAGACACCATCTCCCTCTGCCTGGCTCTTGTTTATCACCCACTGGGACTCTTGGGAGGTTCCTGCCCTGGCTGTGGCTGCTGGGATGAGCTACAGCTCTGTGTCCAGCTCCCACTGCTCCTCCTGTGGCAGCCCAGCACAGGGACCCCAGCACAAGGACATCCAGAATGTCCAGGGCCACACCTGGGACAAGCAACAGAGTACTGGGGGCCTGTGTCCCTCCTCATGCCAGTCCCAGGATGGAGTGGAGAGCACTGGGAAGCACCAGGTCCTCCTGGTGCCCTGCGTCAGGCCAGAACAAAGAGCACTGGGGAGTTGTGTCCCTCCAGGATGGAGAGGGGAGAGCCAGGCTCTTCCAGTGTCCCATCCCAGGATGGCACAGTGAGGCCCTGGCATCCTGGTCTCTCCCCGTGCCCCATCCAGGCCAGAGCAGGGCACTGGAGAGCCTTGTCTCTCCAGCTGCCCCATCCCAGGCTGGAATGGGGAGAGCCAAGGAGCACTGGGCCCTCCAGGTGCCTGTCCTAGAATACAGTGGGGAGCCCTCTGTGCCCATCCCAGACAAGAATGGGAAGCACCAGGGAGCACTGGATCCCTCCTGCTGCCCCATCCCAGGATGGAGAGGGGAGTCCTGGGGAGTCGTGTCCCTCATGGGCAGGAATGGGGAGCATCGGAGAGCACTGTCCCTCCTGGTGCCCCCTCATCCGGGCTGGAGAAGGGAGCACTGGGGAGCACTGGGGAGCACCGTGTCCTCCCAGTGCCTATCCCAGGATGGAGTGAGGAGCACCGGGGAGTTGTGCTCTTCCCTGTGCCCCATTCTAAGATGGGGAGCACCAGGGAGCTGTGTCCAGGGTCAGTGCGGGGAGCACTGGGGAGCATCCCGGTGCCCCATCCCGGGAGGGAATGGGGAGGGGCCGGGGTCCCGGTCTCTCCTAGTGCTCTGTCCCGGTCCGGTGAGGCGGTGCGTGGGGCGGTGAGTGGCGGGGGAGACGGTGCGGGAGGCTGAGACGCGGTGCGGAGTGATGCGGGGCGGTGCGCGGAGAAGCTATGCCGGGTGTGGAGAGGCGGTGCGCGGCACAGCGCGGGCGGTGCGCGGGGCGCTGAGGGGCGGTGCGGGGACAGGCGGTGCGCAGGGCGGTGCGGGACGGGGACAGGCGGTGCGCGGGGCGCTGAGGGGCGGTGCGGGGACAGGCGGTGCGCAGGGCGGTGCGGGACGGGGACAGGCGGTGCGCGGGGCGCTGAGGGGCGGTGCGGGGACAGGCGGTGCGCAGGGCGGTGCGGGACGGGGACAGGCGGTGCGCGGGGCGCTGAGGGGCGGTGCGGGGACAGGCGGTGCGCAGGGCGGTGCGGGACGGGGACAGGCGGTGCGCGGGGCGCTGAGGGGCGGTGCGGGGACAGGCGGTGCGCAGGGCGGTGCGGGACGGGGACAGGCGGTGCGCGGGGCGCTGAGGGGCGGTGCGGGGACAGGCGGTGCGCAGGGCGGTGCGGGACGGGGACAGGCGGTGCGCGGGGCGCTGAGGGGCGGTGCGGGGACAGGCGGTGCGCAGGGCGGTGCGGGACGGGGACAGGCGGTGCGCGGGGCGCTGAGGGGCGGTGCGGGGACAGGCGGTGCGCAGGGCGGTGCGGGACGNGGCCCCGGCGGGCAATGGCTCCGCGTCTTGCTCACCCTGGCCGAGGACGTGCTGGGGGTCAGCCCGGCAGACGGCCCCACGCCCGGCCCCGAGGCCCCGGCGGCGCAGCTGAACGGCGGCGAGCCGGGCTCCGCCGCGCCCGAGGCGCTCGCCAACATCAGGCGTACCGTGCGCGTCGTCAAGCAGGACGTGGGGGGGCTCGGTATCAGCATCAAAGGTGAGGCCGGGCCGCGGGGGTCCCGGGGCGGCGGGGGGAGAGGGGCACCGGCACCGGGACCTGTTGCTGACGCCGTCCCGCGGCTCGCTCGGAGCGAACCCCGCGGGGAGCGGGGTTGGAGTCGGGATCCTCACACCCCCCAGCCCCAGCGCAGGACGTGGAAGGGGACACGTGGCAGTGACAGGACCCGAAACATTCCCAGCCCAGGGAAAGAGCTATGATTCGGGGTGCGGAGTGACCGGCCAGTCCTTGCCTGCCGTGCCCCGGCCGGGGAAGGGACCCCCAGCGTTTGGGAGCTGGAGGGAGCACCCCCTGTCCCCCGCACCCACGGTTAGGGTGCTGTCTCACGAGGCAGGTGGGGTGCAGAGGGGGGGCACCCGGTTACACGAAAGTTGCCCTTTTGCAGCCAAAGGGAGGGCTGGGCCGGCGTATCCTTGTCCTACCGTGTTCCTGAGCCCTTTTAAAAGGGAAATGCCCTTTTAAAACTATCAGCAAAACGAAGGGAGCGATGTAAAGCCCCTGGAGATCTCCAGGCGCTGGGTGGGGTGTTGAACCAGCGCACTCGGGCGTGGAGATGCGTGCTCCCGGGAAGCGGAGCAGCGAGAAGCCTCGCTGCTATAATGCCTGTTTTCCCTCCCAAGCTGCCCTGCTCCTTGGTGAGACTCGCCTGAACTTCAGGCTGGAAACTTCTTGGGGCAGGGATGGCGTTCCTGCCTTTCTGCCTGCCTTTGGTTTTCACGCGGCTCCGAGCGTGTTGGAAACTGTGAAAGCAGGATGAAAAAGGCAGCGGAGGGGCAGGGACAGGGCTGTCACGAAGCGTGGCTGTGAGAGGCAGCGGGCTCGGCAGCCCCGGGGACAGTGACAGGGCAGCTCTCGACTCCTGACGTGGCTTCTCCTCCCAGCTCAGAGGGGACACGGACGCAGCCTCCGGCTCCCTCTGGAAGTGGGGAGGCTTTGCAATGTGAATGTGCGGGTGCTGAAACTGGATCGACACTGCTGGCCGTGTCTACAGGGTGCCCCAGCCTGTCAGCCCTTTTTTAGGGAAGCACAGCCCCCCCTTCATAACCACCCCTTGGCTGCCAAGTTATTGCTTGCTCTGTGGCTCTCCCAGGAAAGGAGAAACTTCCCTTGGTTCAGTTAAAACTTTATTTTTGCAGTGACGTATGTGGAAAAGAAGTAGTTGCCATCAAAACTGGGCAGTGGAAGCTGTTGTCGAGGGTGGGGGCAGCCTTGGTGTGGCAGGACATCACTTCTCACCGGGCTGCTGGCATGTCACTGATCATGTGCCAGCCGTGTTTCACGCAGAGACACTGGGTGCCACCCGGGGGGTGGATGTCCTGCCACGGGACATGGCGAGAGGCTGGCAGGACAGCGGGGAGCCGAGCAAGAGCCGTGCTGGCGGAGGTTCTTAGCCCTGGCAGGGCTCTCGGCGCTGGCAGCCGGGCGAGGAGCCACTGCCGCAAGGACGGAGCAGCCCCCGCCTGGGCCTCTGACTGCTGATAACCGGAGCCCTCGCAGGGCTTGGCAGGCGGCTGAGCGAGGAAATGCCTGTGGCACTGGCTGGGAGCAGCCCGGGGCGGGCAGTGACAACAGGCTGGGCTCAGCATCTCCCTCTGGGATGAGGATCATCTCTTGGAGACTCCTCTGGACAGGCTGTCCCGGGGCACAGGGCACGTCGGGCACTGCTGATCCCCAGCTGCCGTGGGCGGTGGCTGCTGCGTCCCTGTGCCCTGGCGTGGAGGCAGCTCGGATCTCCCTGTGGGTTCAAAAGTCAATGTGCAAATTGACCTCCTGAAGCCACTGGGAGTTTGAATAGCATTCTTTTAGTGGGGATAGAGGGGAGCAGCTGGGAAATAGGGCTGCTATGTGGAGAGGAACACACAGCCAGGTTGGTTCACCTCTCCCTGGCTCTTTGGCCTCTCCAAAAACATTCAGCTGTCTTATCTGTTGAGATCATGAAGTCCTTGGAGCCAGGATAGTTGCTCAGCACACATGATTAATAATGCAAATAAAGACCCGCTTTCCTGCCAAAACTGATGGGGAGATGGCCAGGTTATGTGTTCTCTCTGTGAATAATCTGTGACCAATCTGAGTGGTTCTGGAGCAATCACTTAATCAGCTGTAAAGCTTCATGGTATTTTGGCTGGTGTGGTTGGTACAGGTGTCCTGTGGGTATCTGGGGGAGTGGGCAGTGGGCTGACCTGGCACAGTTCATTGAGTGCCAGCAGAAAGGCTCAGCCTTGCTGGGACCATCTGGAACTGGAGCATCCCCCTCCCCACCCACTCCTCCAAGCTCTCTAACAGCCACAACCATTCCCTGTCTCTTCTGTTTCAAGGTGGACGAGAGAATAAAATGCCCATCTTGATCTCCAAGATCTTTAAGGGGCTGGCAGCGGATCAGACCGAGGCGCTATATGTGGGGGATGCCATCCTCGCCGTCAATGGCACTGACCTGTCCGAGGCCACGCACGATGAGGCTGTGCAGGCCTTGAAGAAGACGGGCAAGGAAGTGATCTTGGAAGGTAGGAGACAAGGATGTGATGGGGGGAGAAGGGTCCTCCTGTACTGGGATGACACAGGGGTGGCATATCATCTGCAGCTGCATTTGCATACTCTCTCAAATGGAAAACAACATATGCAGAGTAATTTGTCTGCTCATCCGGAGAGCTGGAGGTAACTGCTGGGATTTCCATGTCTCCCTCCCCGAGAGGGAGGGATGTGTGTGCCAGTGCTCCATGCCTAGAGGCTCCATCTCCCTGCTGTGGGACTGGGGGCAGGCAGCGGTGGGAGGCGTGGGACAAGTTTCTGGGATTTGGGATTCTTCCATTGCACAGCGTCACCCCCATGTCTGCAGTTCCTGGGGCAAGAGAAAACATTTTCTGTTTTTCCCATGGTTTTAATTTAAACCCACATCCCTGGCTGGTGTAGGTTTATGCCAGCAGGGAGGGGGTGCAGTGGTGCCCCACCCCTTCTGAGCACCTTGGGGTTTGCTGGGTGCATTTTGGGCAGGTGGAGGGTGAGGCAGGGCCTGCTCAGGAACTACCCACCTAGGGGATGCTGCCCACCCAGGGGATCCCTGGAAGCTGAGACTACAAACATCCCAGGGATGCAGCCTTCACCACCCTGGAGCAGACTGTTCCCTGGGAGCAGGCTCCCTCTCGGTACCAGGTCCCTGGTGTCTCCCAGCCCTGAGGGGGCTGGCACACTGCAGGAGCCCCTCAAGCCCTACTTGAGGACTGGGTGAGGGTTGATGGGTTGGGACCATGAGAGCTCTGAGGGAGGGCTTCCCATTCTTCTCTGATTACCCTTCACATCACATCACATCACATCACATCTGTCTATGTTTGCCCACCCTCTGCCAGCTTGGCCAGGCTGGGATGAGCATCCCAGATCTGTCCCTCAGGAAAGGACCCTTCCCCTCCCCTCACTTCTAACCAGCCCCTGGGGTGGTTAACAGAGGGGGTCTTGGCACCAGAGACCCTTCCCAGATCCCAAAGGGAGGTTTGATTTGGGAGCAGTGCTCGGGGCTGTCCTTGGACAAAGCAGAGATCTGTGTGCTGTGCTACCAGCGACCACTGTGGCTCCGGCTTTCCTGCGCCTTCCCCAGATTGTCTCAGCTCCAGATTTTCATTTTTAGCTTCGCTCAGCCCTTTCTGCTGTGGGTTCCTCCTCTCCTGGGAGCCTCAGGACCATGGTTCAGCCGGAGGAATGTGCTGCTCTGCACAGCTGCAGGGAGCAGATAGGGTTGGTGGTGGGGTGGTTTTGTTGTTTTTTTCTGACCAAAGAGAAATACAAGAGCTTCTTTCTTTGTGAGTCTGCGAAATTCCTGCCTGGAGCCTCTGCTCTTGGACCACCCTCCCTCTGTTATTTTCTGTTCATCCTTTGGTGTGGGTTTCCTTTCTGCCAGAGGTCCTGCCAGAGGTGGAGAGGAGCTGCCCTTTCTGGAGAGAACAATTTTTCTACCTGGACCCCTCCTCCTCCTCCATCCCTTGGGAGCCAGATCACCCTCCTGGGGAGGCAGCTGCAGGCAGGGCTTTGCTGTAGCTTGCTGAGCTCAGGTATGACCTGCTGGGCTTCTTAATTAATTAAAACTCCCAGCAGGTAGCCTTGGGAGGAGAGTGGGGCTGGGCTGGCTCCCACTACAGCACTCTGGAGCTCTGGGATGAGTTTGTATCTGTGTTGTTGGGGTCCAGCCAGAGCAGGGAAAGGATCTCTGCCACTCATCTGATCACTCATGTCACTGATAAATGTAGTACATCTCCATCCCCTCCCTGTTTGGATGTGTGCTGGCACAGTGCAGCTCTGCCATAGGGGATGGTGGGGCTGGCGCTGTGCCATGGTCAGGCTGTCACGGCCCTGTGGAGGTGGTGGCCATGCCTCTGGACAGGGTGTCCCATGCCTTGTACCTGCCACCCCTGTGGCTCTCCAGGAGCTGGCTGGCCAAACACCCTGCCCCAGAGAGGGGTGGCAGGTCTGCGGGGCACGGAGTGGCCTTAAAGTGCATGAAGGGTGTTAAATAAGGGGTTCCCTGATGCCTTCTCCTGCTTAGAGAAGGCAGAACTTATAAAAGAGCACCTTAAAATTGCGTAGACACTTTCTGGTCCCCACATGGTGCCAGGTGTGACTCCAGCTTTCCTTATGGTGCTCTAAGTGCTAAAACAGAGTATTTGGCACAGCCAGTGTCTGTTTGCTGCCTTGCTCTTCTTGGCTGCAGTCATTCCTGGGATTGGGAGTTTTTAGGATGGTTTGCAGGTGGCATTGCAGCAGGTAACAGAACTGGGAGAGCTGGCACCTCCTCACAGGGCAGTGAGCTGGGCTGAGATTCCCCAGAGTGGCAGAGCTGGGAGGTGATGTGTTTTAATGTGAGTATCAGCAGTGGCTCCACGTGCCAGATTTCACCCTGGGCTGCTCAGCTTGGCTTCAGGCTCCTGGGTGTCACTGCTGCCCAGGCGTGAGGACATGCAGATACCTCTCCGTGTGTCCTGCCAAGATTTTTTTTTTGGATGTGCCAAACTACTCTCTTGGTATTTGCAGGAGGAGTTGGACTGTATTTATATTACATTGTTATTTCGGGGACAGTTGCTCTCCCTTGCCTTATTTTTCCCTTGTCTTTTTCCTTATTTTCATTGCTTGGAATCTAGACGCTCTCCATGGCAGGGAAGGGCTGATAAACATCCTTCCAGCTGCCCCATGAAGGGTTCTGGGGACAGGAGTGGTTTTCCTGGTGAGGCCCCTGTGCTGTATTGTCACCGGGGAGCAGTGAGGAGGAGGAGTAGGGGCAGCTGTGGGCATCTCACATCCATGATTTATTTGCCCCACGGATGCTCCTGGGGCTGTTCTCTGCTCTTTAGGACTTACTTGGCCAAATAATAGCTTGGAAGCTTGAAATTCAGAAAAATGGGTGCTCGGAGAGAGTGGGGCTGGGGATTCTCTGGAGTGCTGGTTGTCATAACTGTGGGAAGGAAGATGTTGGATCTGCCTCAAGGGTGATGCCACAAGGTGATGGGGCACATCTGCCACCTCCACACCGCGCTGCTCTGAAGCTTTGCTTTCCCTGGGGAATTTCCTGGGTTTGTTTCTCCTTCCCTGGAAACACCGAGGGTTGTCCCATGATCTCATTGCTGATGGTGCAGCACAGGGGAATGTTTAGCAAAGAGCTGGGGCATGGAATGTGGCACTGAGTGCTGGGGCAGGAGGGACAGCAGTGACACCTCACCCTGCAGCATCCCATGGCGTCTTCCTCCCTGGGGTAGAAGGACTTGAGCTGAGGCAGCTGAGACAGGAGCTGCTGTCGTGTTCGTGCTTGGAGCCAGGGGCAGGGCATGGTCCCAGGCTGGGGGCTGGGGGACTGTGTTGACCATTTGGAGGCACACCAGAGCATTGGGTTGGAGCTTGCAGGTCGTTTCAGGGCGTCTCTTTGGGATGTGTGTTTGCTGAGCTCCCCAGTTTAACACGCCAATTTTGCATCATTAATCCTGAGGCAGAGAGGGACCAGCTGGAGGTGGGATTTGCATCTCTGTAGGGCCAGCACTGGATCTCCAGGAGCTCTCTGGAAGATTTCCTGATGCGATGGCCTTGCTACGCTGTGTAGATGCTGCTGGGAAGATTTTGGCAGGAGAAACAGCAGCACCATCCTACTCCTGACCAGAAATGCAGTCTGGAACTCTTTGAATCCCTGCTGTGACCTCCTGGCTGAAGCAGAGTGTGCTGGTGACCCAAGCAGCGGGAGGATGTTCCTGAACCTGCTCTGGGTGTCCATGTGTCTGTTTTCCTGCCTGGAGGAAGCATTGTGGCTCCTCAGTGAAGCTCTGTGGGGTCAGGCTTGGCTCTGAGCAGTGCTGAGCTGTGGGGATGTGTGGGGCAGCTTGTGCTGACTCAGGATCCAGGGTGCCAGGAGTGGTTGGTTTGTGCTTGTTCTTCATCCTTGTGAGAGATGGGCTGATGGAGAGGGAGAATTTCTACTGAAGAAGTAAAACCATGGAATTTTGATGGCTCTGCCCCTTTCTGGCATGCTGGGGAGAAAAAAAACGGCTGCAACACAGAGGCAGACCCAGAGCCTTTGGTTAAACGTTACTCGTGCAGCTCACTCCAGGGTTCAGGGGCACATGGGATGCTCCAGTGATTGGGAGCCCCTGTGCCACCACCCATCCCCCTGCAGAGGCACCATTCTGGCATGGGATAGGTGGCCACACACCCAGAGACTTTTGCTGTTCCCCAAAACCCTGGAGTAAAGTTTTCCCTAGTGCAAAGCCCTGAGCAGTTAAAGGTCCTATTTGTCCCCTGTCCTCTGTCCTGGAGAGGATCAGTGGGACAGACTCTTTCCCTGGAGAGCCCACGTGGCTTTGGGAGCCATGTGGATTAGCCCAGCAGTCACCGAGGGCTATGTGCCTGCTGTAGGTGGCTTTAAGTCAACAGCAGCCAGGCAGTGTTGCTGCCCGGTGGTTTTTGGAGGGTGCAGGCTGCCAGAGAGCAGGCAGGAGCCCCAGCCACTGCAAGGTGCTAGTTAGGAAAAAAAACCCCAAGAATTACAGTTAACCACTAGCAGAGGTGATGCATGACGTGGTCTGAGTTGTTTGCTTTAAGGAGATGGAGGTAGTTAATTTATCCATTCAGTACCGACTGCAGTGAAGGGACTGGCAGAAGTATAAGTCAGCCATCTGTGAAGCCAGTGCTGGGGTCACTGGAGGGGACAGCAGCTCCCGTGGGACGGTGGCCTGGCCTTGGTCGGGAAGCACTGCAGCCTCCAGCACCTCCCAGCTCCCTGTGCTGGCTCAGGACTCCCCGTGCTTCATGAAATCCTCCTTAAAACCACATACCCGAGACACACACGCTGCCTGTTGCCTAATTCTCTGTGCCCTGTCCCGGACTGGGCACTGCTCCTGTCCTCCACGGCTCCCTCGGGACGTGACCCCGCCACCGCCCAGCTAATGCCGGTGACGTCCCCCGCGTGCCTGGGGAGCCAGGGGCTGGCGCAGGGACGCCGCTCGGGTTTCAGCAGCTCAATGGCATCTTTCTGAACTCCAATTAGTTCCCAGGCACCGGGATAATGGCAGGTCCCCGCTGCCAAGATTAATGGCTCGGGTCGGATCCAGCGCGGCTCGGATGCCTGCGGGAACGTGGCTATTTTTGTAACGGGAGGCGCAGGGCACGAGGCTGGTGGCCCCCCGCCGCCGCCTTGGCCCCGGGGCCACCGCGGGGTGACCCGGCCCACGTGGCACAGCACCGTGGCCATTTATAGCCGTGTCCCGCGGGGCACCCATGGGACTCTGGCTTCCCGCAGCTCCTGCCGGGCCGTGAGGGCTTAGAGGTTTTCGGGAGCTCACTGGGATAGGAATGAAGGGGGAGAGCACAGAATAGGCTGAGTTGAAAGGGACCCATCAGGATCATCCAGTCCAGCTCCTGGCCCTGCACAGGACACCCCAGCAATCCCACCCTGTGCCTGAGCGCGTTGTCTAAATGCTCCTGGAGCTCTGGCAGCCTTGGGGTTGTGGCCACTGGGGAAGATGGGTGGGAGATGGGTAGTGGTGGCCAAGTGAAGTTTGGGAGTGGGTGGCTCTGCATGCAGACTCTTTCCTGGTGGGAAAAGGGCTCCTTTCTGGCAGCACATCAGGCTGCTGTGGCTTGGCTGCAGCGATGGAGCTGGGCCCATCCAGCCACCTACAAGTGTTGGCTGCAAAGCCAAGCTCATGTCCCCCATCCTGCCACCCACTCTGCTGGCTTGGACCTGGAGTGGAACCAGCCAGGATGGCTGGGGACATGGCTGCAGGCACGTGTCTGTCCCATGGTGTTTTCCTAAGGGCCTCCAAAGGGAAACCCTTCCCTGGAGTCAGTAGCTGGTCCCGTGCTGCCCCAGGGCAGGACCAGGACTGGCACCCCGCCTGCTCAGCTGGAGTTTTTTAGCCGGCATTGCCAAACTCATTTTCAGGATGTAGCTGTGGGGCCCCATCAATTTGTGGTGCCTTTCATCTCCCCCTTCCCCCAAACCTCTGGAGCTGGCTGCCATCCCAGCATGGCTCTGAGGGCTGTGGCACTGGAGCTGGGCTTGCTGGGGACCAATTTCTTGTCCCTGGTTTGAGGCTCATGGGGCAGGGCTGTGTGAGCAGAGAGCACGCTCTCCAAGGCTTTTCCTGGGGCCAAGCCAGGGTATTTGAGAGCTGTTCCTCAGCTGGCAGCGGGACTGGCTGTACCAGCACAGTTTGGACTGTGTAACTTTGGCCTGAGACTCTTTTCCATTCCCCACCCCTGGCTGTGTGTGCTGCCCCAGGGAACTGCTCAGGCCTGGGTCTGTGAACTGATCTGGGTTAAAGGGAAGGATAAAAGGGGTAAAGGCCATTTTTATCCCTTTTGGGGAGTTCCCCAGGCTGGGATGGTGGGGCTGAGGTACTGGGAGTGTCCAAGGAGGGTGGTGAGGCCCTGGCACAGGGCCCCTGGCAGTGTCCAAGGCCAGGTTGGATGGGGCTTGAAGCAACCTGGGATGGTGGAAGGTGTCCCTGCCCTTGGAATGAGGGGGTTGGAATGGGATGATCTTTAAGGCCCCTTCCAACCCAAACCATTCTGTGATTCTGTGTCACTCCCTGTGTGACCTTGCCCACCAGTGCCATCCCTGCACCCACAGCAGCAAGGGACCCATAGCACCCATGGGTGGCAGCTCTGGGGAGCTAATGGAGGGATCACCAGCTCTGGTGCAGGGGGTTTCAGCAGGATAGGATGAGGCCGCCCTGGCCTGTGCCATGTCCTCAGCGAGTGCTGCCTCTCTTCTAGTGAAGTACATGAAGGAGATCTCACCCTACTTCAAGAACTCCTCGGCGGGGCCGACGATCAGCTGGGACCCCTCTCCCTCTGCCCAGCAGAAGCGATCATCCCCCCTGCTGCCTTCTCGGGAGCTCCGGGAGAGCCGGAGTGTCCCTCTGAAAATGTGCTATGTGTCCCGCAAGTGCCTCCCCACCGACCCGGAGCACAGGTCAGCTGGGGTGCTGGGGCTGGCTGCGGTGCCACTGCGGTGCCACTGCGGTGCCCTAGGGAGCCGAGGGCAGGCAGGGACTCATTGGGACTGTGTCCCTGCAGGTACCTAGAGGTGTGCTCAGCGGATGGACGCGTTGCCCTCTTCCTGCGGGCGAAAGACGAGGCCACGGCGCAGTCATGGCTCAGCGCCATCCAGGCCAATGCAGCCGCGCTGCTGCCGCGGGTGAAGGAGGAGCTGCGGGCACACCTGGCAGGGGCTGGCACGGTGGCTGGACGGGACGTCAAGCACGTGGGCTGGCTGACCGAGCAGGTACCCCCTGGTCCCTCACCACCCCGTGCCATCATGCTGCCAGTGGCCCTGACCCAGTCTATTTGCAGCTCCCCAGCGCTGGCACCAGGAACCTCCTGGCCGTGCTCACGGAGAAGGAGCTGCTGTTGTACGGGAGCTTGCCACAGAGCCGGGACGCCCTGGGCAAGCCCACGCACAGCTACCCCCTTATTGCCACCAGGTAGGGGCCACCAGCTCAGTGCCCTCCTGCCCCGCTCAACGATAGGGTGGTGGCAGTCCCTGGGGGCAGTGGCAGGGTCTTGGGAGTCAGGGCAGAACCCCAGGGGTGGTGTCAGACTCCCAAAAGGGTGACGGTGACCAGGGATGGTGGCAGGAGCTGGGGGTCAGGGCATAGTCTTAGGGATGATGGCAACCCCCCGAGGTGGTGGCAGTGACCAGCGATGGTGTCGAGGGCTGGGGGTCAGGACAGAAGTGCAGGGTGGTGGCAGGGGCTGGCGGTGGTGGCAGAGGCGTTTGAGGTAATGGTCGAGTCCAGGGGTGGTGTCAGAGCAGTGGGGATGGTGAGTGTCCAAGGGTTGGTGGCAGAGTCCCGGGCACAGTGCGGGGGTTTAGGGCGCCGGGGTGGTGACAGTGTCCAGGGGTGATGTCAGGGCAGTGGGGAGAGTGGTGCTGAGTCCCGGAGATGGGGCGGGTGTTGGGGCGGGTTTTCAGGGAGGGATTCGGGGCAGGGTTCGGGCGGGTTTTCAGGGAGGGATTCGGGGCAGGGTTCGGGCGGGGT
>VZRV01005960.1:397246-697878 GCA_013398115.1 Falcunculus frontatus
GCGGGGTGCGGTGCTGGGGTTGTGCTGGCACGGCATGGGGTGCAGAGAGGGGTGCGGTGCTGGGGCGATGTCGCGGGGGTGCCGGGGCAGTGCGGGGCGCGGTGCTGGGGCGATGTCGCGGGGGTGCCGGGGCAGTGCGGGGCGCGGTGCTGAGCGCTGGCCGTGCCGCAGGCTGGTGCACTCGGGGCCGGCCAAGGGCTCGGCGCTGTACGAGGCCGAGCGCTCCTTCGCGCTGCGCGCCGGCGGCCGCCTGGGCGTGCAGACCCATCTCTTCAGCCTGGAGAGCCCCCGAGAGCTCGCTCTGTGGACGCGGCTGCTGGTGGACTGCACTCACGGCGCCGCCGAGCTGGCCCAGGAGGTCTCGGCAGGTCAGCGGGGGCCCGGGGGGCCCGGGGGGTGAGGCGGGACCCCGGCTCACCCCTGTCCTGTCCCCGTCCCTAGCCTGCACGTGGAAGGGGCAGGACTGCACCCTGACCGTCCACATCGACAAGGGCTTCACCATCTCCACGAGCGAGCCCGGGCTCAGCAGGACCATCCTGCTCCAGCAGCCCTTTGAGAAGCTGCAGATGTCCTCAGATGACGGCACCAAGATGCTCTACCTGGACTTTGGTGGCCCGGAGGGAGAGATCGTGAGTTTGCTTTGCCTTCAGCAGCCCCACCCACCAGTTCCAGGGGAAGAGGGGGAGCAGAGCACCCACCCTGCCCACAGCACCAGTCCTGCCCGGCTGGGGGTGACACATGGCCCTGTCTGCCTGCCTCAGCCGGGGTGCACAGCCCTTCACAGAGCCCCAGTAAAGCTGTGGTGGGTTTGGGGAGCTCTGGGTGGTCCCTGGCTGAAAGCTGGCTGCTGCAGGACCAACCCTTCCCATTGCAAACATCCTTCCTTTCCTTTTTTGCAGCAATTGGACCTTCACTCCTGCCCCAAGACCATTGTCTTCATCATCCACTCCTTCCTGTCGGCCAAGGTGACCCGACTGGGACTGCTGGCATGATGGGGGAGCGCAGCAACGGCCAGAGCAGCCCAAGCCCCTGGCCCATCTATGCACTTCCCTCCTGGCCGAACCCAGTCCCGAGCCATCCCGAGGAAACTGCAGCCCCCACGGGATCATGCCACCTCCACCAAGAAAAAGTACCATCCAGCCAGGAAAAACCCCTCCTGGGGTGTTTGGGGGCAGTGGTGGGTTGAAACCCCTCTTGGATGGCAGCACTGGGACTTCTCTGGTGCCTTCTTCCCCTCCTTCCTCGGCAGCTGGAGAAGCCTGTTGGGAGCCCACAAGTGGACATATGGCCATCACCCCAGTGCCTTGAGAGATTATATTTTCTGTACAAAGAACCTGTTTGTATCCATGTTTTATATTTATATTGCCCACTTCAAAACGCTGGTGTGGCAGCTCTTCCCCACCTGGCTTGGACCCCTCGGAGAGTCCTCAGGTCCTGCAGCACAAGGACCTGTGTCTGTTTTCCAGACAGGCAACCCAAGGGCTGGAGGCCAAGGCCAGCTCTAAAGTGCTTAAGGGACAGGAACTGCAAGATCAGCTGTATTTGCCAAGTTTTTCCATATTGTATGGAATGGTAGGAACCACTTTTCTCTGTTGGACGGTTGGTTTGTTTTTGTGCACTCTGGGGTCACTTTATTTCTCAGTTTGGGGGGGAGGGTGGTCAAGTGGCTGCTGTGGAATGACTTCTTTTATGAACCTAAAGATTCTGCATGAAAATGCCTTTTTTGGGGGGTTAAATAAACTTTGCAGATCACAACCGGCAGGAGCCAAGATCTGTCTCCTGGTTTCACCTGGAGAAATAGAAAATCAATCTGTGGATGGTGCCTGGGCTGAGCCTTGGAGTGTTTTCCACCAGGGGAAGGAAGGGATTTGCCTGGAGGCTGCTGTGAGCTGGTGGTGACTGGGGACACTGCAGGGGGGTTCAGGTGGGGACAGAAAGTCTTTTAAGGTGCCAAATACTGTGCTGAGAGTGGCAGAGAGGGACATGCTGATGCCAGCACCAGCTTTGGTGATAACAGATGGGTTTGGATTCCCTGCGCTTCAGGATGCTCAGTGGAAGGTGGGCATTGTTTCCAAACTCAAAAAAGTTGTGTTTTGCTTTTTATATTTTTCCAGTAAAAGCAGCTGCCTAGCTGAGCAGCAGCAGAGGCTTGGAAAGCTGTTGGGACAACAGGAGAGGGCTCTGTTTGCATCACTGCAGTGCCAAGTTCTGGGTTAACCTTCTCCTTTTGGGCTGACCCTGCCCATGGGGGAACCTGGAGTCTCTCAGGAAAGCCGTTAGCCAGGGAATAAAACACTCAGGCTGCAGGCAGAGGAACGGCAACTGATCAGCAGCAAAATAATATCAGAGAAGCTGTGGCTGTCCCTGGATCCCTGGAAGTGTCCAAGGCCAGGTTGGACGGAGCTTGGAGTAACCTGGGACAGGGGAAGGTGTCCCTGCCCATGGCAGGGGGTGGAATGAACTGGGCTTTAAGCCAACACTTCCAACCCAGACCTTCTCTGATTCTGTGGTTTTTAATGATGTCAGGCATCCTGCTGCCCTGTGCAGGGGGAGTGTGAAGGGAGGTGTTGGGGTGACACACATGGTTTTGCCATGTGCTGAACTGCACCCCAGGGCAGGGACTCTGCTGCTGTGGCAGCCTTTGGGGTGCAGGGAGAGAAGTTGCAAAAGAAGGAAATCCATAGAAACTGAGAGCGACAAGGGCAGTGAGGTGTGTGTGGTCTGGGCACAGGAACCATAGAACCACAGGTTTGGGTTGGAAGGGACCTTAAAGGTCCCCCAGTGCCACCCCCTGCCATGGGCAGGGACACCTTCCACCGTCCCAGGCTGCTCCAAGCCCCGTCCAACCTGGCCTTGGACACTTCCAGGGATCCAGGGGCAGCCACAGCTTCTCTGGGCACCCTGTGCAGGGCCTCCCCACCCTCACAGGGAAGAAGCAGCACAGGAAGAGTTTATTTGGTGTAAGAAATAGTTCCCATGGGGTGCCTCAGCACTTGTCTGCACAGCTCCTGGCAGGACAGGGTGATGGAGAGGAAGGGGATGTCCTGCTCCTCCCAGCGCAGCCCCATGGCTGGCAGCAGGAATCTTTTATGATGAACAAGCCCTTACTTTTTATTGCACATAACTGTCAGATTTCTGGGAGACCTCGCAAAATGGATTTGCAAAAGAAAAGAGATCCCCCCCTGCCCCCGTTCCTAACTGTTAAATCAATACAAGTAATTTAGAAACAGATGGTGTATTTTTCTATGATCAAAAGCATGTCAGCACAAGGAAACACATTATTACTGCAATTTACCTTCCTCTTCTTGCCCTGCAGCCATTACTCTTTGGGGTTCATTGCCATAAAAGAGGGAATTGCTCCCAATCCAGAGTAGATTTCCTATTAATCTTATGGACCACAAACTGCTTTGACTTTCACAGTGCTGCTCTGTCCCGCTCCATGCCTGAGCTGGGAAGGAAATAGCTCGGTTCGGAGTTAGATATTTATTTTCTTGGGTTTCTTTGCATTTGGTGATGGTGTGCAGATTTTTTCCTCTTCTACATTTCATGGTGGTTTCTCAGCCCTTTCACCCTTCTGACACCATCCGTCCCTTAACAGGATCCTTTCCCCAGGGATGCTCCTGCAAAGGGGCCTGTGAATAAGACAATTGCCTCTTATAACAAGGGTCTGGAGCACCAGGAGGGGCTGAGGGAGCTGGGGGTGCTCAGCCTGGAGAAAAGGAGGCTCAGGTAGCTGGAGATCTCTCCCTAAGCCCAGCAGTATCTTGGATTCCTGGGAAGGTGTCTGGAGGGGTGCTGTGAGCATCCAGGGTGTTTTCCAGGCTGGTACCGTAGAATCAAGGCCAGTGCTCATCACAGACCCGGAGTCTTGGGGGAAAAAAACATTGCAATTGTTCCCTAAAACTCCTAGTTTTCCTAAAATTTCCAGTGCTCATTGGTGTAAATGTCCAGAAACATTCAGACATCTGGAATCACTGAATTTCTCTGCCCAGGGAAGATTTTGGGGTTGGCAGCAGGGGCTGGATCCCAGTGCAGGATGGCATCTGTAGGGAATGATGAACATTCCTGCTTGGGACCACCACACTATTCCCTGGAGAGGAGTAGAAGCTCCTAAGGGTTTTATTCTGCCAGGCAGAAGGACTAATATTTTTAAAAGCAGCTTAAAATTAATATAATGAACTCTCCTTACAGAGCTGGGATGATGGGAACGGACTCAGGTTAAAAGCAGATTTCCTCGGCTCGGTCATTTTGAGGCAGCTGGACTTTTATTTGTTCACCACAACTGGAACAGTTCAGGGCAAGGGGAATCTAAGGGTGCGTGAGTGCTGGGGAATGGGAAAGGAGGAGGGAAAATATCCCTGTTCTGCTCTCTGTGTGGAGCTCTTGGGATGCTGGTTGCCAGAGTAGGGCCAAAATGGGGAATGGAAGTGGAGGCGCAGAGACTTTGGCATCAAAGCCTGAGCCATGGGTGGAGAGAGGTGGGTGATGCCAGTGGGGGTGACAGCAGCCCAGTTCTGGTGCAATCCCTTCCCCTTTGGGAACAAATCCAGCCAGGCTGTGGCAAGGTGAGCTCTGTTTCCTCCACAGGGAAACCCAGCACTGTTGGCATCCCTGGCAGCAACATCATGAATGGGAACTTCCCCCAGAAATGGCTTTTCCAGGTTGCGAGACCTGAAAAATAGCTCTGACTGAAGGAGCTGGAGAGGGAAGAGAGAGATGCAGCAGGAAGAGTGATTAGCTTGTCCCCAGGTGTTTGCTCACCCCCGGCAGAACACAGTTTCCCTCCTGACACCACTTGTACTTTCCATTAGTCAGCTCTGACCTTTCAGTGCTGTAATCAAACAAGACAACCCAACACTTAAATCTGAGCGTTTAGCGCTGACATTTACAATTGGTTCTCGAGTTGGAGAGACCAAATGAAAATTTCCTGGCAGATAGCATGCTGCAGGGCAGGGGAATCAAATAATTCCTCTGCTGGACTGCTGGTGTGCCGGCCCCTTCGGCTGCCCAGTGCAGCAGGGGGTGTTTGGGCCAGAACGGTGTCATTGGAAAGTCAATATTCACCTGGAGCTGGTGTGATCCCACCAACATCACCCCCTCAGGGCATGAGGAAACTGGCTTTGGCACTTAATGGATGTAAACAGGAGAGATCTTCCCCAGGAGGGAGCCCTGCATTTAATTGTGTTAAATGTTAGGGATCCGAGGCTGTAATGAGGATGTTTTCTCTCCTTCAGCCTCGGCTGATTCCTTACCTGGAAAGTGAGCACTTGGTGCATCCTGTGGCACATTCCTTGGTGCATCCCAAGGCACATCCCTCAGTGCATCCCTGGCTCCACAGCCCCACGTGTGCCCTATGGTGGCAGTTTGGCTGTGCCATCCTCATGCACATCCCTGGGCAGGGATGGGCTTTTCCAGACCTTTCTCCAGGGTAGCCAAGCCCTGATTAGTGGTGTTTGCCTGGTGAAGATAAAAGCCTGTGGGACATTGGGTTGTTCTGGGAGCCAAAATACCCCTGGGAACCCCCAGGTCCTACACCCACCCCCCTTGTCCTCATGCAGTGTCTTCTCCCATGGGATAACTTCCCACTGGAGCCACTTTATGAAGTTAAATCTGTATAAGAAAGCATCTGGACAAGGTTTCCCACACTGCTGCTCCTGATGTTCAGTGCTCCTCCTCCCTCCTCCAAACAGCAGCCAAAGCAGCCAGGCTGCAAACCAGGACAGCACAGCTCCCCCTCCCCTGCCCAGGAACAGCCTCATCCCAGAAACAGCCTTAAACAGTCCAAAATACTCTGAATCAGGACTCTTTTCTTCCTTTGCTAATACAATGTTTGAATAAATGAATACATTTGTTTTAATTACGGAACCTGAGCCATCCAAAATGCTCTTGCCGTATTTTCCCAGTGTTGCTCCATGTGCTGCTTTCCTGAAGAACCAAAGTTCTGTGCAGGGACATCCCATTAGGATTTGACATAAGAACTGGCATCAGCACTTGTGTCTGCAACTACAGATTCTGGGCCTTGTCCTGTCCAGGGCCAGGAGTTGGACTCGATGAGCCTTGTGGGTCCCTTCCAACTCAGCATATTCCATGATTCTATGAAAAGCAATATATATTTTTTTAAAGGCTCATTTCTCACCTTTGTAAAATTGCACCTAAAAATTGCACTTTAAATGTGGTCAGCTCTCAAATGTGGGTTGGTGCTTGGGGCACCCAAACACCCCATCCCACTCCAAGGGTGCTGCTGGAAGCCAAGGATGGGAGGCAGGCATGTGCCCCCAGTCAGCAAGGACCTGATAACTGATAATTTCCCTTATGCCCACTGGGCTGCTGCTTTCTCCCATGTTCTTCTACCTTTCATTCCTTTTGTTCCTCCTTTTCTGCCTCCCCAGTGCTGGGTGCAGTGCTGGGTGCTGGGTCCCTTCCAGGTGTCTCATGTGACATCTCCATGAGAGCAGGACATGATGTGGAATCTCACGGATGGCAGGAGAAATGAGGGATAACCCTCTTCTCCCATTGGAATCAGAGGTAAAGCAAACTGGGGGGGGGGATGTTTTAACCTGGGACATTCTCAGGGAGACTCCCCCCCACAATAACAGGGCAGCTGGTGGGGGAAGTTTTCAGCCGTGCCCCTGGGGGGGAATCTCCTTTTCTGGGGGACACAGAGCAGGTTGGTGTGGGCAGGGAGATGCTGTGCCCAGGTGGGAGCTCTTAGTCCAGCTGGAAATGTTCCTCAGTCCCTTTGAGCAGCACTGGCACATCCCTTTGCCTCTCCACAAGGCTGAGGTGGGGATATAAACACCTTTTACCTGGTTTCCCATCACCAGGTGAGGACATTCCCATTTCTTCTCAGGCTGGGCCCTATTTCCCTTTTCCAGCTGCCATTTCCCTGCCATCGCACACTCTCCAGTAGCTCAATGTCCTCTCCCAGGACTCTCCTGTGTGCTCCAGCTAAACCCACTCAGTACCTCACTTTATCTGCTTCCTTTTAAGTCTTCAGGAAGAAACCTTTTGCCTTTTTGTAGGCAAATCTTCAAGTTTCTGGAGTATTTGCTTTCTCAGGAGTTTCTGTATGACATTAGGCTGCTTTCACTCATTTCTACTATTTTTAGTTAAAAATAAAATAACAATAAAAGCTGCAGAGGGAGGGAAGCAAATGGGTCTCAGGCAGCATCCCTGGTCCTGATGGAACAGGGAAAAGAACCCACAGGTGACACCTGGATCATCCTCCTTGGCAGGAAACAATGAAGCAGTGGTTTGGATGCTGTTATTAAAATCACTGAAGAAAAATTCAACAGAAATTCAGATGTTTTCACCCCAGCTCTGCTGCTCCTCTGCTTTGGGAGCAGGGATGGGTTGGCTTTGTGCCTCAGTTTCCCTTTCTGTATAATGGGCACATCCCTGCTCCCTCCCAGAGGAGCACAATCCTGCACCACGAAATATCCCAAGGAATAAAAATCTTCGGGAAAGTTCCTGTAACGTCCTCGTCCATGTGTGATCCCTTTCCAAATGTAAATGTTATAGCACCTGTCTGTAAGGAAATGCTGGAGTAAAAAACTGAATTGTTCTATCTATGTATCTATGTATGTATCTATGTATCTATGTATCTATGTATCTATGTATCTATGTATCTATGTATCTATGTATCTATGTATCTATCTATCTATCTATCTATCTATCTATCTATCTATCTATCTATGTCTCAGTTTAATACATCCATTTAATTTCCCTCTGTGTGTTCTCAAATAGATGAAGTTCAAGAGGCTCAGGACCGGAGTGGGGCTCAATTGACAACCAGAAGATAAAGGTTTGTTTTACAGCAATGGGATGAAAAGCACAGAAAATTGGACTTGGTTTTATAACACTCATTCAGGAGTCCAGAAATGGGATTTAATGTAAGATGTGGTGAGATACAGATGAGTATTCACAGTTCCTGTGTTTTTGTTATATTATATATTATCAGTGCTGCATGGGGGATTTTTTCCTCCCCCCAAAAATTCCTTCTGAAAGCAGAAGGTTGTTTCTAAGGGTTTTGCTGTACTGGTGACACATCCATATGCAATATAAATGACCTGTTGTTTCAGCAGATGATAATGGGAATAAATATCAAATTAAAATGAAATAAAATCAAACCACGTAGATCAGGAAAAATTGTGGAATTTCCAATACTCAGAAAGCTCCTGCTCCAGCAAAGGGCATGTAGCCATGGTAACAGGAGCCCTCACTGTCACAATAATAAAAAAATATATTATTCTAGGAGAGCTCTTAAAAGGGAAATACACATTTCACTGACGTGGATGATGAAATATTGTGCAGCAAAGTGAGGAACGAGCCAGAGGAGCCCAGACAGTGATCCTGGCAGTTCTGCCACCTTCTACAGGTAGGGACAAGGATGCAGCCCTGGCAGGAGGACAGGGACGCATCCCGTGGCCATGTCCAGGAGTTGGTCTTTGCTGACCCTCGCGGGTCCTTCCAGCTCGGGATCTTCTCTGATCCAGGACTCGGCTGCCTCCGCCTCCTCCACGTTCCTGTGCTGTGACTGGGAGAGAACCGGGGATGAGCCGAGCCCTGGTGTGCCCCTGGAGCGATGCAGATCCATTGCGAAAGGCTGGAGATGGAGGGGCTGTGCTGGTGCAGGGCAGGGTGGGCTGCAGGGGAGCCCCGGGAGCCCCGCCGGGGTCTGGTGGCAGCAGCCAAAGCTCCAGCATCAGTAGGGGAATCCTCATGGCATCACATCCCCCGGACTGCAGGGACACGTGAGCTGCCGCAGCTTTTGGGGAAGGCTTTGAGCTTTCGGCAAAGAGAAAATCGTGGAGAACAAGCATATTGGCTGAACTTTTCCTGGGTTTGAATTTTGTAAACGGGCTGAAAAGCAGTGCTGGCAAGTCAGCATTTCCCCAGTGGTGAAAAAGGGATGTGTTTGCAGAAAACTTCGGGAAAAGGGAGAGAAGAAAAAAAGCTGCATTTTTCCCTTTAGGATACCCAGGGTTTTATATCCAGGAAGAGGAAGGGGTGACCTCCTCAGTGGAGAAGTCCAGGTGGCTGAACCTGCCTGGGGTGGGAGGCAGGGCTGGGATAGCCTGGGAAAACCACCCTGCTCCAGGTGTGGAGCACCCGGCTGGACCTCCACGTCCCCATGCCCTGGCACCTCCAGACAAGGGACATCTTGTGTCCTGGTGGCTGCAGGACTGTCCATGGAGGAGCAGATCTGAAGCACAGGGGAGGGAGGAATGTCCTGGCAGCCACAGGAGCCTGCGAGTGCTGGGGCTGCTCAGTGCTTTGGGGCTGTTTCATGGCTCTCTCTGGGTTTTGGGGTTCAGTCTGGGGCATCTCAGGGTCCTGCCTGCTGACAGCACTGAGGTGTGGGGTAAAAGCACCCCCTTGGGGCACCCCAGTCTGAAGCCTTCTTGTGGGTTGCTCTCTGCAGTGGGGAGGGGGCAACATGACCTAGGTATGGAGAGACAAAGGGAAAAAATTGACCCAAAAATTGACCCACAGCATCCTCCCTGCTGTGACCTCTCTGCTGCTGGGATGCCTTAATGGGTCACAGGGTGGGATCCTTGGAGTTGTTTTGTGCAGGGCCAGGAGCTGGACTTCCATAATCTTTGTGGGTCCCTTCCACCTCAGGATATTCCACGGTTCTATGAATCTGTGAATTTCTATTTCTCCCTCCTCCTGCTGCACACTGCCTGTGGTGGCCCTTCCATGCTCACACCCTCCCAGGACAGACTGGCAGCACTGTCCCAGGAAACCTCTCCTGGCAAAACACCTGGAAAGATTTTTGGATCCTCCTGAGTGCTGAGGGAAGGGAGATGGCATCTCTGGATGCTGCTGGCACTCTGTGCCCCTGCAGGGCTCCTTCTCCAGGGGAGAGCACAGACCTGGGGCTGAAATACTCTGCTGCCCAGAGAAAACCCTCCGAGGGCATCCTTGCAACAGGGAGAAGTCATCCCACTGATATCTTAGAGGAAATTCCCTGGATCTCTTGAGAGCCAGAGATAACACAGGACTCGGGCACTGGAGCTTGGCTCCACTACCCCACAGCACATCCCCATCCTAGGGATGCTATCTCAGCTCAGGGGATGAGAGTGGAGTGGATGGAAATTCCCATAACCTTTATGTTTAGAGGGAAGGAAGAGCAGCACAAGTTGCCTGCAGAGCTCCCTGGCAATGCCACTACAACCAGTGGCATGTCCAACATCCCCTGTGCTCATGCTTTGAGCATGTTCCCATCAAAACTCCGGGACCAGGGAGCTGAGGAATCCCAGCCCTATAACCTGGGCTTGAGCCCTCACCTCCACATCCTGCAGCCAAGGGGGGATTTCCTCTGAGTCCCACTGGACACAATTTTCAGCCTCCTCAGCCTCCCCTTTTCCCTCGTGGGGTGGCACTGATATCCGTGTTATTCTAGCCCAAAGCAGGAACTGAGATTCTTGGCTCCAGGATGGTGTTAATGCCCAGCACGGCCCAGCAGAGCTATAAATATATAAACACCTCCCTTCCCCATTAGAGACCAAATCCAAAATTGCATCCAAAGCCACCAGCAACGGGCCAGAGTGTGGCTCTCCAGCCAAAATGATCCCAGGGCTCTGAAAATTTAGGAAAAGTCTGTTTCAGGCATCCCAAAATATCAGTGGGTTTTTTTTCCTTCCATTAGATCTATCGACACAGAGTGCAAAATATGTGCAGTTTATAAAAATATTCCTGAAACTTGGCCAGAGCAGAAAGGTGGGACCTGGCTGCTGGAGGCTGGTGGCAGCAGGGGGATGTGGGGGCTTGGTCTGTCCCCCTGTCACCCTCACTGAAGGGACCCCCAGCAGAGCCTGGCTGCTGCTCTCCTTTAGGTGCAGCTGGAAAACGGGCACGGGAAATGGGATAAAGAGGGAGAGGAAGGATCGGAGACCCTCCGAGCATCTCCTTCCACTCCGGGGATCACCCGTGCTCGGGCTTGGCACCATGTCAATGGCGAGGGGGATGTTTTTGGCTCCAAACGGGCTATTTGGGTTTGAGTTCATGTTTCTGCGGGGCGCAGCCGCTGTGCCCAGGGCGCTGCAGGGGGAGCTCGTGCCGTGCGGCAGCTCCATCCCTCCGCATCCCGCAGGGAATCGGCCTCCTGCTCGCAGGAAATTGTTTCAACCCAGCCCAAGTTTCGTATCCTGCACCTAACCGAGGAGAAATTGAGGGTGCGGACGTCTCGCTGCGAATGGTCCCGCTGCTGCCCGGCACACACGGTCCGGGAGGTCAATAGCAGCTCTTGGCTGGGAAAGCCTGGAGAAAAAAAGGCTGCAGGGAGACCTTAGAGTCCATTCCACTGCCTAAAGGGGCTCCAGAAGAGCTGGAGAGGGACTTTGGATAAAGGCACGGAATGACAGGGCAAGAGGAATGGTTCCCACTGCCAGAGGGCAGGGATAGATGGGATATTGGGAAGGAATTGTTCCTTGTGAGGGTGGGGAGGCCCTGGCACAGGGTGCCCAGAGAAGCTGTGGCTGTCTCTGGATCCCTGGAAGTGTCCAAGGCCAGGTTGGACAGGGCTTGGAGCGGCCTGGGACGGTGGAAGGTGTCCCTGCCCATGGCAGGGGCTGAGATGAGATGATCTTTAAGGTCTCTTCCAACCCAAACCATTCTGGGATGATTCTGTGTTAACTCCAGAGCTTCAGCTGGCTGGAGCACTGCTAAATCCTGAAATGAGCCAGAATGAGCTGCAGGTTTTGGACTCAAGACGCTCAGGCACCATCTGAACTGATCTCTCTGGTTTTCTGGGTTCTTGTGCCCATTTCCAGAAGGAGCATTTGGCCCTTTGAGTGTTTGCTGACACTCACAAATCACCCCAGACCTTGGGCTGCCCTTTACGGGAGGAGCTTTCCCCCTTGCTCCAGTAAAAACTTCCTGGGAAGTGGGCAGAGGGCAGAGGGGGCAGCAGAGGCCGTGGTGACTCCACAGCGCCCTTTGGGAGGCAGTCTGGATCTCAGGGTGCCGCTGGGCAATCCCGGGATTTCTAACAAGGAAGGAGAATTTCCCCCTCGGCTTTACTTTCCTTGCAGCCACAGAAGGTTTAGGGGAGAGGGGAAGGTGCCAGGGTGCTGCAGCTGGGTTGGAGCCAGTGGGACACCCACGTACCCCCAGCTCTTGGCACTCAGCTGAGAGGTGTGAGCCTCCCATCCTCCCGTGCCCAAGGAAAACTCAGCTCAGAGAAAACCCAGCTCGAGGAAAAGTCAGCTCAGGATTCTCCCTGGGATGTTTGAATTCATCTTAGCCTTTACCTTGTCTGAGGTAACCTTATTCTCCTGCTCGTAATTCCAAGGTTTGCTCTGTGTTTTAATTCCTCTCAGTCTTCACCTTGTCTGGTGCATCCTTATTTTCCTGCTCCTACTTCCAAGCTTTGCTCTGGATCAGGACCAAAGCAGCAGCTCCTGGGAGAACCAGAGACTTCTCTTGGCATCAGTGCAGGTATCTTGGATACGAACCCCATGAAAACTGGCTAGACAAGGAGGTTAAATAAATATGTGCAGACTTATTTATGTATCTTCCACTGCTTGCTCTGGGGAACAAGGAGAAAGAAATTAAGGAATTAGGAGCGACTTATCCACCAGGAACACTCTTTAGTCTTTTATCTGTATTCCTCATAGGTGCTGTTTTCATATTAATATGAAGACCATATGTACATAGGAACTTAAAGCACGGGAGATAGAAAGGGCATTGGATAAATTGGAGATAATTTAGCTTTTATATATACACAAATATAGATACACACATCATTACCATTTGATTTATGCGGGTGTGTTTACACATACAGATCTTATATTTACATATTTATAGAAATGCTGGATGTATTGGGTCCTGTCAGAGACAGCTTTCAGATAAAAGAAACCCAGTGAGCTAAATGGATGTAAAAAAGGAGCAAACAAATAGAAAGTAATGATAAATCAATAGCCTCACCTTTTTCTTCTGTTACTAAAAGTAAATTACATTGCTGAACAAATACACTTTTTACCCCACAGGCTGCTGTAGAAGGTGGTCACAAGCAGCCTTCTCTCTTCATCAGCTTGATGGGTTTCTATTTTTCAAACAAACAAACAAACAAAAAATCACAACTTTCCTTGGAAACCAAGCCACAAGTTATCACTTTGCCCCAAAATCCACTTTTCCACCTCATTATCCCCCTTGGAGCTGTGGTTTGATGCCCTGGAGGCAGAGCCCAGTGCCTGCCTTGACATGCTGGAGCTGTGATGGGAATTGAAGATGGGATATGATGGGATTGTGACTGGAATCAGAGCAGCTTTCACCAAGTCTTGCTTCCCAGCAGAACCAGACAGTTTTGCCCGGGAAAGTACAGCCAGATCAGACATCACACACTGCTCCTCCTCTCAGTGTGCTCATGGAAGAGGATGGAGAACTGGAAAGAGGAATTTTTAGCGCTGAAGTGGAATTTCACACCTTTTCTGAGATGATATTTTGGTTCTTGCTTTTTTTTTTTTTTTTTCCCCCTTTTTCCTGCTAATGGTTCTTGGTGTTTCTAGACTGAATTGAACAGAAGCTTTGAACCCTGGATAGTCTCCTGAAGGACAGGGTCTAGCCTGGACCCTCAACCCAAGGATCTGGCAAAATAAATGTGAAATCACTTAGTCTGTGCAGGTGAAAATCTCCCAAGTGTTGTTCAGACACTGGACTTTTGGAGTGGCTTCTCTTCTCCAGACAAGACAATGTGAGATGGTGTTTGGAGACAAAAATATCATGAGAAGAGCAAAACCCAGCCCTTGTCAGGGCTGCTTGTGCCCTCTCTGCAGCAGATGGTGCCTCTCGGCTCCCTTTGAATTGCTCTCAGTACATTACTTGGTTTTCAATTTCATTCCCTTTCCTAGGAGCAAGCTCAGCTTTATGTTTCCCTTTTAAGCTGATTGAAATAAAGTATTTGAACAAATGTCATGGGCACTTAGAAATCTCTCCTCTGTTTACTCTCCTTTGCTTTCATTCTGTCCACCCTCTGCAGCACTGGCTCTTAAAGCCTTGAGTGCTGTCTATCGAAATTAATGTATCTTGCAGGCAGGATACAGGACAAATTCATTAATTTTTTTGTATATTGGAAATATGCCTTTATGAAGCCTCTGTTCATGTTTTCCTGATGGTTGAATAGCTGAGCTTTATGAGCCATCAGCAAAGAGATGGTGGCTCCTTGAGATCCATTAGGTCCATACCTCCGGGAGCGTGGTCTTCATCCAACAAACACTCAGAGTCAGTACGGAAAACAGGGCCCAAACAGGAATTTTTGTGTTCTTCCCAACTCCCTTTAAACATCCATCATTGCCTGAACAGCTCCTGGAGATCCAAGGGGGCAAATCCAGGGGCGATTTCCACTTCAGAGTGTTTTTTCTGCTGTTCCAGCTCCCCTGGAGGCCGCACGGTCTCTGGACAGCCCCATCCCCTGGAGCTGGAGCTGCTGCACCATCTTTCAAGCCATGCTGTCACCATAACCACCCAGATCATCCTTCTCCCTTCCTTCCTTCCCTTCACCCTCAGGAGATGCTTGTCCCTGTCACTGTGGGACCCCACTGTCCCTGCTCACCAGGGACACACGAAGAGGAAGGAGTGGGTGAGGGGTTCTTCTCACAGAAATCTGGGACTGAATAAGAGAACCTGGGGGTTGTCCAGGACCTGTGGGGTGTTTAGAGGAAGAGCCAAAGGAGGTGGAAAGGTCAAGATAGAACATGGGCAAAGGAGGACAAGAGCAGCTGGTATTGAGGGAGGTGACCCTGTCCTGTTGAGTAGGACAGAAGTCCAACAGGACAATGGGACAGGAAGGGCAGATTTTAGCTGTAAGGTGTGCACCTGTAGCCCATCCTGCCTGCTGCAGCCCCACTGCATCCTGCAGTCATGGAGTCACCCAGGTGGCAAAAGCCCTCCAAGATCATCCAGTCCAACCATTAACCCAGGAGATGCCTGATCCTGGGGCACAGAGCTCTTACAGTGCTTTGCACTGTGGCATGAGGTTGGCATCCATGGAGACAGTGTCACTGTGTTTCTCCAAGCAGAGAAGTCCATAAGCCTTTGGTTGAAACCTTTGGTTGAAAGCTTTGATTCTCCAGGGCAGTGGGAGCAGTTCCAGGCATTATCCTCTTCTGAGAGGACTGTCAGAGCTCTGAGGACACTCATAAGCCCCATCCAACCTGGCCTTGGACACTTCCAGGGATCCAGGGGCAGCCACAGCTTCTCTGGGCACCCTGTGCCAGGACCTCATCACCCTCTGAGTAAAGAATTTCTTCTTAACATCCAATCTAAACCCAGTCTCCATCAGTGGGAAGCCATTCTCTCTTGTCCTGTCACTGCAGGCCCTTCTCAAGGGTCTCTCTCTCTCTCGTGGGCTCCCTTCAGGAACTGGAAGGCCACAATTAGGTTACCCCAAAACCTTCTCTTTTCCAGGCTGAACAACCCCAATTATCTCAGCCTTTCTTCGTAGCAATCCTTCTCTTCAACTTCACGGCCTCCTCTGGACTTGCTCCAGCAGTTCCATGTCCTTCTCATGTTGGGGACTCCAGAGCTGGAGGCAGCCCTGCAGGTGGGGTCTCGCCAGAATGAATCCCATCCCTGGGGGTGATTAGGGTTAGGATTATCACTTCCTCTGGGTGTGACATCCTCAAGCCCCTCCATAGCTGGGGGCTCTGTTCCTGGACTCTGCAAACCCCTTCCAGTTTCCCCAGGGAGCCGCCCACTCCGTGTTTCCAGGGCTCTGAGCACAGATGTGTTTATTTAACTGATTTTCATAGGTTCCTTCCAGTGATGCAGAGAGAGTGAGAGAGCTGTGTACATTAAATGAAGGCAGTGTAAAAAAATCAATTTAGCTCCCATCTGAGCTGCATGGGGAAGGGAATAAATTGGAAATTATTTTTAAAATGACAATTTGCATTGTTCCCACTGCCAGCTGGACCAGTTCCTTCTGCTGCGTGAACTGCAGCCCTGGATGGAAGTACTTGGAGGCTCAAGCAGCTTCAGAGAACACAAAGACCGGCAAAAATAGTTGAGAAGTGCAAGCAGGGATGCTAGTTTCAGGCAGGAATGAGGAACACTAGCTGTCCAAGCCCTTGGCTTGCAGGGGTGGATGTAGCTACACATCAAATTCTTACCTTTGCCTTCAGAGTTCATGGGATGGGCCCGTGGAGGGGAGGTTGGTGTTCAGCCGATGCCACTTTCCAGTCCTTGGTCTGTTTCTGCTTTAATATGAACTTTCTTGGTTTCAAAAGCTCTTGAATGTGCTTTTTTTCCCTCCCTCTGCTGCTGGAAAGTTCAATGAAAACACCACTCTTTCATTTGAAAGAAATGGTTCATTTTAACAAAAAGGTTTTGGATCCTTTTCTTTGCAATTTCTTGCAAAATGTCACGTGTGATTATTTGTGAGGGAAACAGGTTAGTGGCCAAAATAGATGCAGAGATCAGACTTGAAGGACCTGGATGTGGCACCGGGCCAGATTTGTGCTCTTGGACTACCAGGGGTGGCAAGGAAGCCACTGTCCCTGTCACTGTGGGACCCCACTGTCCCTGCTCACCAGGGACACACGAAGAGGAAGGAGTGGGTGAGGGGTTCTTCTCACAGAAATCTGGGACTGAATAAGAGAACCTGGGGGTTGTCCAGGACTTGTGGGGTGTTTAGAGGAAGGGCCAAAGGAGGTGGAAAGGTCGAGATAGAACATGGGCAAAGGAGGACAAGAGCAGCTGGTATTGAGGGAGGTGACCCTGTCCTGTTGAGTAGGACAGAAGTCCAACAGGACAATGGGACAGGAAGGGCAGATTTTAGCTGTAAGGTGTGCACCTGTAGCCCATCCTGCCTGCTGCAGCCCCACTGCATCCTGCAGTCATGGAGTCACCCAGGTGGGAAAAGCCCTCCAAGATCATCCAGTCCAACCATTAACCCAGCAGGACCATGTTCACCACTAACCCTTGTCCCCAAGGGCCGCATCCACACATCTTCTGAGCACCTCCAGGGATGGAGACTCCCCCACTGTCCTGGGCAGCTGTTCCAATGCCTGACACCCCTTCCATGAAGACATTCTCCCAGCATCCAATCTAAACCTCCCCTGCCCCAGCCTGAGGCCGTTCCCTCTCCTCCTGTCCCTGTTCCCTGGGAGCAGAGCCTGACCCCCCCCGGCTGCCCCCTCCTGTCAGGGAGCTGTGCAGAGCCACAAGGTCCCCCCTGAGCCTCCTTTTCTCCAGCCTGAGCCCCTTTCCCAGCTCCCTCAGCTGCTCCTGGGGCTCCAGACCCTTTCCCAGCTCCATTCCCTCCCCTGGACATGCTCCAAACCCCTCAATTTCCTTCTAAGCCCAACTGTATCCAGGTCAGCCCCACTGCATTGGGCACATCCCTGGGCCCAGTTTCTCACTGCTCAATGACCCTCCAGGCCCTGGAACCAGCAGTTTTAGGCAGAGCTTGGTACCCTGGAGTTGATTAATGTTCAGAAATCCTCATTTGTGACACCCTTTGTGTGAATGACCAGAAAAGCCTGTATTTACAGTCACATATCTTGAGTTCTGGCTGCTTGGTTTTGCTTTCTGAGCATGCAGTGTTTCCATTTTCAGCCTTCTCTTTAAAAGCAAAGGCTTATTTTTTGCCTCACATAAGTAAGTGGCCACTGGCCAGAGGAGGGACTTTGCAGCTGCATGGAAAAGGAAAATGCTGAGCCCTGTAAGGCAGAGGGAGCAGCAGCCCGTGCTCGGGGATGGGTTCAGCCTTTGTAGCTGGAGTGGGGCAGGTCCAGCTCAGCCCTTTCCCCTTGCAGGGCTCAGCTCTGCAGCCTCTGGGAATCTTTTTGCCCTCAGGTGCTGATTTTGGGGTGCCAGCTGCTCCTGGGGCTGCTGACTGCCTTCCCCAGCTGTGACAGGATCCTGTCCCTGTGCCAGGGAGGCTGCAGTGTGATGACAGGAGGACTTCCCTGAAGTGATGCCAGAATCTGGACTTCCCTTCAGACCTGGGATGCCTTTAGGACAGGAGAATAATCAGCATTATTCTCATACTGGTCTTTGGTGCTAGAACGTTTCAGCCTCAAGCTGGGGGTTAACTCTCTCTGGTGGTTGGGAGGGGGGAAGGGTTAAGCTTTCAAAACCAGAACATTTTATTTTTGCAAGCAAAAATTCACACTCTCCACCCAAACCAACATTGAAGGCCAGGGTATATTTGAGCCTGTCAGCTCTGCTTTGCTCTCCATTGTTAAAAAACCCTACTGCTCCCCACCTGAAAAAATGTCAGAGGGAAATTGAAAAATAACATTTTTCCCTTTTCCCGCTGCTACACCTGCTTTCCTTCGACAGCAACTGGCATTGCTCCAGCATCTTGACAATGTCTGAGCCAGTGGGTGCTGCTGGAGCTGGATACCAGTGGTTGGGTGGGACCCTGGGTGCTCCTGGGTGCTGCATGTCCCCAGGGACCCCACCTCTGTGAATTCTTCCTCTGTAAATGGAGGGGATAAGGAAAAGGAAGGGAAGAGTGTGGTACAGGTGTTATAAAGATTGAAAGACTCAGATATGAATCACAAGTGCCCCAAAAGCACTGGAATCTCATCACTGTGATACCAAGAACGAAGTGTGGCTGGGTGCCGCGGCAGTTGCAGCGGCTTCACCTACTCAGCAGCTTAAAAGCATGGAAAGAAGTTAAAAGCCGAGTCACCCGCACTTTTTATCACCTCGTTATCAGCTGTGCTACAGGTGCTGCCACCTCCCCGCTGCCTGTAGGGACAGCAGCTCCAGGTTTGCTTGCTTTTGTCACATGGCTGAAAAATCAGGGACACAAAACACCCCTGAAAGTGCCCGCGGATAGAGGTGGTGAGAGGCATGGCCAACCCCAGCACCCAAATCTTGTTGGGTTCAGCTCACCCACCTGGCATCTCCTATCACCTCACAGCCAGAATAACAGCACAGAATCATGGAATGGTTTGGGTTGGAAGGGACCTTAAAGCTCGACTCGTTCCAGCCCTCACCATGGGCAGGGACACCTTCCACTGTCCCAGGCTGCTCCAAGCCCCATCCAAGCTGGCCTTGGACACTTCCAGGGATCCAGGGGCAGCCACAGCTTCTCTGGGCAAACAGCATCCAGGCTGGAAACCCTCTGAGCCATTTTGCTGGTGCCTGTGGCCTGTGTGTCCTCCAACAGAGTTCCCTTTGCTGTGGGTACCAGCACCAGGCCCAGCCAAAGCTCTTCCTCACATCCTGGGGCTGAGCTCACCCAAGCAGGACCAAGGAAGGGCTTTGCCAGCCCAGGGACACAAAATCACCCTGACACCAGGGAAAGCAAAGGTGTCTTGGCAGTTACTTCAGCACCGAGCCTGCAAGTCTGCTGGTTTTGTTCGTGCTCATCTGAAAGCCTTTGACACATCCAAGCTGCATGTTTCTTTTATGAATATGCAAATCAAAGCAGTGAAATTACAGATAATGATATATAGTCAAAACTTTTCAGAAGTTAATGCATATTCCTTATTTTGCAGATTTCTATCACATTTGTATTTGCAAAATAGATGAGATAACGCTGCTCGAGAGAACAGCTTTCCTGTCACCAAAGCAGCAGTACACCTTTCAGATCCCATTCTGGATTGCTGCCAGCTCCCCTCCCAGTGTCAGGGGCCCTCAGCAGCATCCCGGGGTGCTGAAGCAGAGCTGAGCTGTCCCCTGGTTTCAAGGGCTGTGTGCTGGCCCCAGGCACTGCAGCTATCCCACGGCTGGTGCCGTGATCCTGCTGTAGGACTGGGACAAACCCTGTGCAGAAAACCAGGTTGGGTTCAGCTTTCCCAGGCAGGGAGGCACCAGGGTTGCCTGCATGGGGTTCCTGGCACTTTGGAGATCAGCCACAGTGGCTTGTGAAGCCCAGAAGGGTTTCCTTGGAAAAAAAATTACTCCTTTGCTCCTTTGTTGCTGTCTTGCTATAAGCCCAACTTTAGACACATGACAGTAACATAATGCCAATGCCATAAAATACCTTTAAAATGAGGGTATCTTTCCACAAAGCAATTCAGTACTTTTCCAAAGTGAAGTTTTCAAAATAACTCTGGTGTGGTGTGGTTTCTTGTTAAAGGGAAATGTTGTACACAAAATATACAACCCCAAATATTTGGCTTTATTCTTGTTGTGGTTTAACCCCAGCTGGGAACTCAGCACCACACAGCTGCTCGCTTATTCCCCCACACCCGTGGAGTGGGGAGGGGAACCAGAAAAATAAAATACCCAGGGGTTGAGATAAAAAGAGTTTAATAATTGAAATAAAGTAAAATAATAACATAACAACAGCAACAGCACCCCAAAGGGAAATAACAAAAGCAGAGAGAGGAATGAACCCCAAGAAAGACAAGTGGTGCCCGGCACAGTCACTCACCACCCACTGAGCAATGCCCAGCCCATTCCCCAGCAGTGATAGCCCCTCCTGGCCAATCCCTCCCCAGTTTCTGTACTGGGCATGATGGTCTATGATATGGAATATCCCTCTGGCTGCTTGGGATCAGCTGTCCTGGCCATGCTCCCTCACAGTTTCTCCTGCTGGCTGGCAGAGCATGAGGCACTGCAAAGTCCTTGACTTAGGGTAAGCACTCCTTAGCATCAACTAAAACATCAGTGTGTTATCAGCATTATTCTCATACTGAACCCAAAACACAGCACTGACCAGCTACTGAGAAGAAAATTCACTCTATCCCAGCTGAAAGCAGGACAATTCTGCTTTAGGAGGAGTGTCAGAACCCCACCATGTATGGGAAATGCAGGGTTTGACCAGAATACTCCTGGTTCAGACCCATTTGCTGCTGTTCCTGTGATGTTCCCTGTTACCAGCTGAGATGCAGTGCTCATTTCTGTCTGCTGTTCACTTCCTACCACTCCTTCCAGAGTGCCCAGTGTGGGGCAGACACAGTTCCCTGGGACCTGTGATTGCTGCACGAGCCAGGTCCACCCCTTTGGTCATCAAATATTCCATGGCAAGTCCATGGGGGCTGACCTGCAGGACCCGGGCTCCTGTCAGCCTCTTGCCCAGGCTCTCTGCACACTGCTGGGCCTCCTGTAGCCCTTGGGTTGTGGGCTGGGGGCTGCCTGCACCTTACCCTGCTCCCAGCTATTTATTCAGAGTCACAGAGTCATCCTCAATTCCATCCTGTCTGCTGCATTCCCAGCTCACCCCCATCAGCAGAGGAACCAGGGTTGCCGTGAGGACACCCATCACCCGTGGCTGAGGGTACTCAAGAGCGCATATCTGCCCCTCCCAGTTCAGCTCTGGTGGGAACCTGACCCTTTTCTGCTCTGTTCTGCCCCGAATTAATGTCACCACCTTTAATAGCATGTGTGGGTGAGCCACTCTCAGCACGCGATGCCGGCGGGGCCGTGGCTGTGGAGCCTCCCTGCCTCCCTCCCTTCCCCCTCCTCCTTCTCTCTCTTCTTGCAAACACCTACATCCTTCCTGTATTGTTTCAAACCGCAAGATCGTGAACTGAGCAGCAAAGCTGTGAGCCAAAGGTCTGTGGGGGGAGGTGGACTCTGCGCCTCCCCCTGCAAATGCCACAGGAAACCTCTGTCCTGCCGCTTGCATAAATGGGGCTGGGCTGCTCACCCCGAAAGGGCAACTCTGGCCTGAGCCCCTGACCCTGTCCAGTGTTTTTTGGTCATCGTGTTCCTTGCTATGGGACTTGTGGCATGGGGCTCCTCTGCTTCTGGGAGCTCCTCGCTGGGTTCTCACCAGCACTTATTTTAGAAAAGAGCTTTTTTTCAAGTTTCTGAAAGTCTCGTCTCTCCTCCAGCTGTTGTTGGGCCATCTCTGATCCAGCTCTGGAATGGTTTGGGTTGAAAGGAACATTAAAGCTCAGCTCATTCCTCCCCCTACCATGGGCAGGGACGCCTTCCACCAGACCAGGTTGCTCCAAGCCCCGTCCAACCTGGCCTTGAACACTTCCAGGGATGGGACATTTACAGTTCTCACACGTGTCCTTCGGCCAAAGCACTTTCTCTCTGTGTTCCTCTGGTCCCTCTCCACCCTGTGTGGAAGGAAGAGCATTAACAGGAGCCTCACAAACTCCTCAGGGTTTTCACAGAGACAAGGCCAACAAAAAAGAGCTAAATGCATCTCCCAGGCTTGGTCCTGTGACTGTTGCAGGCGTGTTTTGCACAGATGTGGTTCAGCACAGCTGCTCATGCTCTGCTCTCCCAGCCCCAAAACACAATTTTCTGAGTCCTGGACAGCCACCAGACAGAGATGGTCACTCTTGTATTGGACAGGGCTTGGAGCACCCTGGGCTAGTGGAAGGTGTCCCTGCCCATGGCAGGGAGTGGAACAAGATGATCTTAAAGGTCCCTTCCAACCCAAACCCTTCTGTGATTCTGTGATACGGTTCTATAAATACAGAACAAACCCTGCTGTGGTCACACCAGGGGCTCTGAGGTCTCTCCACATGCGCTGCTGGGGCTGTGAAAAGTACCTCTGCCCCACCATGAGCGAGGAAGACACGTGGGGATAAAACTTCTGGTGACCATGTGGGCTGTGTGCCCCAAAGCTCCCGTGACAGCCTTGCCCCACGTGTTCCCCAGCCCTGCCCTGCTGAGCCTGCTGTGCATTCAGTGTCATGCTGGCAGTAGATGATACTCACTGCTGCTTCAAACCCCAGAGCAGATTTCATGCCTAAAACATCATAATTAGGAGGAACAGAAGGCTCCCGTGGCTCTCCAGGAACTGCCAGCTGAGCTCTGTATCATCCAGCTTCGAGGAAAACCTTCACTCATGTTGGCTTTTCACAGCCAAACTCTTCCCTTGCACCTGGCAAGGTCAAGCCAGTTCCCAGACAGGCAGCACTTAATGGGATTTGGTTCTTGGAGGTTATCTTAGGGCAAATACTTAGGTCCTGGTAAGACAAAGCGGGACTCCCAAGGAGCTTGGAGTGCCACTGGAGTTCTCTGCAGCTCTGTGGGGTCAGGGCCATGGGCTGTGTCTCAGGAGCAGTGCTGGGTGATGCAATTTTGGGCTGTGGGCCCGGCTGTATCCTGCCATCCGCTCTCCATGCACCCCACCAGCAGTGCTGAGCGTGGGTGTGGGAATGCCTCCATTCCTCTCAGCCTGGGTTATGTAGCTGCTGTCCAGGAATGTCTTTAAGCCCTTTTTAACCCTCATATGGCACCATCACCACACCAGCCCCCTCCTGGGGACACAGAATTGAGGGGAGCTGTCAGCCCTGCTGCCAGGTTGCCAAGACAAACCCCTTCTGTCCCCCAAACAAACTGATTTTCCTCGTGTTGTGCAGAAATGCACAGGGGAGCTGCAGAGCTCAGTCGTGGGTGCTCCACCGGCGTCGAGGCCAAACAGCATCCGATGGCAGGCCCTGCCCTGGTTGCTGGGATGACCTGATGCTGAGAGTGCTCAGTTCCAGGGCCCAGAACTGCCGTGAAACCAAGTCCAGGCACCCTCAAACACCAGTGTGCTTTGGTGGGTTGAGTGTGGGTTGATCATGGGTTGACTTACTCCGTGAGCAGGTGAATAAACCTGACTGGTGGTTTAAAAAACAGAGTTAAAAACCACCTTATCATGCTACAACATAAAGCTGGCTTGATCTAAGCCCTCCAAAAGCACTAAGGATCATCTGTTCCTTCTGGGACACTTTGATTAAGCCCTCACTTGCTTTTATTGATGGTCCTACAAAGACAGGCTGAGAGAGCTGGAGTTGCTCAGCGTGGAGTAGAGAAGACTCTGGGGACACCTTCTTGCATCCTTGAAGAAGGCTTATAGAAAAGAGGGAGAGCAGCTTTACACCAGCAGACAGTGACAGGAGGAGGGAGAAGAGTTTTAAACTAAAGGAGGGGAGATGTAGGTTAGGGGTTAGGAGAAAATTCTTCACTCAGAGGGTATTCACTGGCACAGGATGGCTGCCCCTGGATCCCTGGCACTGTCCAAGGCCAGGCTGGGTGGGGCTTGGAGCACCCTGGTCTGGTGGAAGGTGTCCCTGCCCTTGACAGGGGCTGGAATGAGCTGAGCTCTAAGGTCCCTTCCAACCCAAACCATTCCATGACTGTTTGAAACCATTCAGGAGCACATCTTTCTGCTCTGACATCCAGCAGAATCTAGCCATTTCCACCTCCAGAAGGAAATACTACACAGTTCACTTTAATGCAGCAAAGAGTCCCCGAGGAGAACATCCAAGCATGGAAGAAATGACCCATTTTGTGCTCCCTCCACCTTCAAAGAGCTGGAGTGATTACTTGCATGGCTGCCCTACCTGGAGCATCCTTCAGAGCCCAGATCTCCAGGGTGCTGATGTCTGTGCAAATCCAGATCAAGAGACCCCCCAAAAGGTTCTGGTCACTCCCCTGGGAGGCTCAATATTCCCCTGCCTTTCTGCCATGGATTTGTGTGCTGGAGGAGCTGAAAAGAAGGATGCAGTGGAGGTGCATTATTATCTTTTCATGGGAGATTCCTAGATGAAAGACAAAAAATTTAAAGTTTATGTCTCATTCTGTATTCCTTTCATTCTGGGTTCTGAGAAAGAAGAAATTATTCATGTCTCCAGTTCCTGCCTTCGCTCTCTCTCGTTGCTCTCTTCCTCTGTGCCAAAAATGAGAATACAAAGGGATGGATGGCAAATGTTTATAGGGAAGAGGAGACGCATTCTCTCCAGGTTTTTTGAGTCTTTTCAACTCTATAGCTCTAAATAATGCCTGAAACTGTGTAAAAATGGCAGCTTGAAAGGGAAAAAGTGAAGTGTTGAGACATTTCAGCGCAGTGGAAAGAAAATAAATCAATTCTTGGGCATTTCTTGCTTTAATGCATTCAGTGTTATGAAGGGGTCAAAGTTAAAAAAAAAACAACATAAAGCCATGAAACTTCTGATTGAGAGTTTGAATTGCTGAGGGGAGGTGGTATCAAGAAATCAAATTTTTCTAATCTGTAAAATGGGAACGGTGCATTTGTTTTGCAACATGACTTTAGATTGCTTTTCAATTATTCAAAATGCGATACTTAGCTGTTTTTTTCCTCTCGATATTTGGAGCCCAAACCTGGTGTTGACTTTGGGAGTGTTTCCAGTGGAATTACTGAGTACTGAGAAAGGCCCTGAGTGCCCGTGGTGTTTCAGCAGAAACACCCTCAAAAATTTAGGGTTTTTTTTGTGGTTGGGTTGTATTTCCCTCTGATTTCCAGGGAAGGGGACAGTCCCTGTGGGCACTGCTGCAGCTCCAGGAGGGAAGCTGGGACTTGCCCACCTGGGTGACAGCAGTGAGGGGAACAATCTCTGGGCTGAAACTCATTTTGCCCATTGTCAGGGCAATTAGTGTGACTTGCTTAATTAATCCACCCTCGCTTCGCAGGCTGGCTCTCCCCAGAGATGGCAGCCAAGCCATGGTCCTTCACAAGGCTCAGTGAGAGAGGTGACATGAGGAACTCCCAGGAGACAAGATTTGAGGGTGGAAAAGGCCTTCAAATCCATCCTGTCCCACCTTTTTCCTTGGATAATTTTAGAAGCTGAAAGAGCCTCCCCATGGGCCATTTCCAGAGTGTTGATAGGAAAACTGGGGGAGTGCCTGTGGCCTTTTTCCCTCTGTATCCCACATTCACTGAGGTGAGTGGGAGACAGGATGAGCTTCCTAAAGGGTAGGACTACTCAAAAGACCAGCCACGATTAAAGCACTCAAATAAAGCTCTAATTATAAAAACTCCCCTGCATAACTACAGAAATATTTTGTATAAATTGCTTGAGAAAAAATTTAGTATAAACTGTGCTCCAAGCCAATAAATCTCCTTGCAGTGTAGTGCTTCTGGAGATGGTATCTTCTGTTCTGACAGTCTGTGCACTGCAGAAAGAGAAAAAAAAAAGGTTCAATATGTTCTGAAATGCCTTTATCCTGTTTCTCTGCTAACTTCCCCCAAGCCGGTCTGTCTCCTGGAGGAATCCCAAATCCCTGGGACTTCTTCCAGGCCTCCTTTCGATTGTGGGAGTTACAAGCTCCTATTCAGGAAACAGAAATGATTACATGTTCCATGTGCCCAAGGGGATGGAGAGAGGCAGTGTGACTTCTGACATCCAGCTGTGTGGAGCCCAAAGGGATGTTGAATGAAGTTGGCTGCTGTCAAGGTGGGTCTGAAAGCCCAAGTGGCTCTCTCCAGGCAGTCTTCCTTGCTCCCTTTTGCTCTCGTCGGATGCAGGGTGCATCCAATGGTCCTGCTGTTCCCCATGGGGCTGAAATGCAGGATTAAATCAGAGATGAGGGACCCACATCCCCCAGATGTGCCCACAGTGAGCTACGACCAGTCTGTGGGTGATCAGGAGGGAATCCAGAGGGAAATTGCTGGTTTTACCTGGGAATTTCTCAGAGAACACGAGGATTTTCAGCTTGTTTATTGCTAATAGGTGGCTTTTTAAACTTCCTCCTTTGTCAGGAGCCACAGGAAGGGCTGAGGAGCTGAAGGAACCTGGTTTTGGAACAGCTGCTCAGCTGAAGGGTGTCCCAATGGCACTGTGGACAGGGATGGTAATCCATGGGGCAGGGGGGTGTAAGAGGACGATGAAGTCACATCAAACTCCAGAAGACCCTCTAGGACAGATGGATTCACATTTTCCATCTGCCTTCCCTTCAGAAGCAGCAGCTCCGTGGGAGATGGATGGCCCCGGGCACACACGGCTCTCTCGGCGTTGCACAAGATGCTGACCTTTGGTCTGTATCCCATCTAAAGTAAGTGTCATTTTATAGTCACAGCCACCTCCCGTGACCAAAAATTCATCTGGGAAGCAATGAAATGTGCATTAATTACTTATTGAAGAGCAGTAAAAGTGTTACTCTCTCCCACGGACTTGCAGTGCAAGAAGCTTCATTCATCATAAAATTTTAATGGGATCACAGGCTGAGGAATTGCATTTTGCCTCCGTGACTGAGCAGTGACTTCAGGCAGCTGCAGGTGCCCCACCTGGCTGACCTTAAAAGCCATGAGGAGGGATAGCACTGCAGCATCTCCCAGTCCTTTCTGCCATCTTTGGATGGGGCTTTCCGGGGTGTTCCCAGATTTTGCTGCCTTGGAGCCACGATGGGAGCATAAACACAGGGAGAAGAGCAAAGCAGGGAGCCACGGAGGTGCAGAGAGGGACAGGCTGAGCACTGCTGAAGGCACTCAGCTGCACAAACACCTGAAACGAACTCACCAGTATCATCTGCAAAAAACTACCTCCTATGTCCTGCTTTATTTGACCTCTGTCCCCACGATAATAATGGCAGAGCAACAGAAAGCTCTCTAATGTGCTTTCAGTGTAATAAAGTAACCCCACTAGGAATAAAATGTCCAGCAATTACTGTGCCAGGTATTATGCTGATTTATCAAATTGCGGTTGAAAGTCAAGAAGAGTTGAGGAGGCAGTGATAAAACATCTGATCTCAACTCTGACTCTAAATTACCCTTCTGGCCAGCACAGTATTTCATCCAGAGGAATTGTTATTCCTCTCTTCCTCTTCAAAAATCGTAATTCAAACTGATCATTTTGCACTCCTCATGTTTTGGAGGAAGCACTTTGCCTGCCCTGTGTGATGAGCTGCCAAGGGGATGCTGAGTTTTTGGGGCTTGGGCTCACAGACCTCCCATTGCAGGGTGGAGCATATGGAATGGAAGCAAACTGACTGTGCTTCATCTCTGCCAGACACAGGCTCTTTTTTGGACTCTTCAGTCCGCAGAAGGATGGCAAAGGTGCCTCATGTCATGTTTGCTTGGTGGGCAGAGCTTTTCCACCCCCTGGGGACAGAGGTGGGCAGGTGAAGCACAGCTGGTCCTGCTGAGGAGGTTCACATCCCAACCCTTGTACCATGCAGCAAGGAGCCCACCTGGAGTGCTGAGTACAGCTCTGGTGCCTGCAACATAAGGAGGATGTGAAAGTGTTGGAGCAAGTCCAGAGGAGGCCACAGAGTTGCTGAGGGCACTGGAACACCTCCTCTGTGGAGACAGGCTCAAAAAGTTGGGGCTGTTGAGCCTGGAAAGGAGAAGCACCTTTCCAGTGTGTGAAGGGGTTTCAGGGAAGCAGGAGAGTGACTCTTCCTTGGGAACTGTAGTGACAGGACAAGGGGGGATGGGATCAAACTGAAAGAGGGAAAATTTAGATTATGTGTTAGGAAGAAATTGTTCCCAGTGAGGGGGGAGAGGCCCTGGCACAGGGTGCCCAGAGAAGCTGTGGCGGCCCCTGGATCCCTGGAAGTGTCCAAGGCCAGGCTGGAGGGGGTTTGGAGCAACCTGGGATAGTCGAAGGTGTCCCTGCCTATGGCAGGGGGTGGGATGAGATGAGCTTTAAGGTCCCTTTCAACCCAAACCGTTCCATGATTCTACGATCCCATGCTTGCATCCATGGGCTGGGTCATGCCACGGGTGGCAGTGTGGATGTTATGGTGGCCACCACCCTGGTGAAGCACAGGTGTGTCTGGGAAGAGGAGCTGGAGGTGCTGTAGAGCCCGTGCTGGGTCTGACATCCTACCTCTGCCTGGCACTGCCCAGCCTGAGGGTCCCGGTGCTGTGCGTGGGGTCTGTGCCCAGAGCCAGGTCCCAGGGCTACAACTCATCTCCTTCACCATGGACTCACTCTATATCTGGATACCAGGACCTTTAGGAACAGGACCTCTGGGAACAGGGACACTTGCCAAGGTTCAAGCCTGCTCTTGGTGGGGACCAGGACCTCACCAAGGCTGGCACAAGGCCCCTGCTCCCAGCGTGTGCTGCAGTTGTCAGGGACCTGGGATTTGTCAAATGAAGTCCTTTCCTCTGATCCCTCTTGTGTAAAGCTCTCAATACTGCTTGTCAGGGCTGTTTTCCCTTCCATTCCATCATCTCAATAATGATAACACAGAGGTAACAGAGACAAAGCATCCTCCCAGCACTGCCAGGGCGTTCGTGGCCCTGTGCCATGGGCACAGCTCAGGGTGGTGCCACAGGAGAATCCACAGACCCTTTCCACACACCCTGGCTGTGTGTGAGGCTGTCTCCTGATGGGGCAGTGGGATGCTGGTGGATATTCCCCGTTTCTGTGGGAGCCAGGCATGGCTGTCCAGAGGCACCCACCTGGGGCTGTGCTCGAAGGGTTAACACCACTGAGATGCTGCTGCAGAGGCTTGTTAAACTCCCTATTACATCCTGCAGCACTGCTAATTACGTGTTCGTAAACCAAAGTCAATTAGCCAGGGCTCTCCCTGCTCCTGCCTCTTAACATCCCTCTCCATCATTAGCCCAAAGTCTGGGAATGCCTGCCTTGGTCCTGCCCCCTGCCCTGCCAGCCCTCGGCCCCAGAGCTGTTCCAGAGCCTTTTGAGGATCCAACTGATGCTCTTTGACTAAAATTGGGAGCTCCACAGCTCGTCCTGCTCCGGAACACCACCTCTGCCTTTGCAACTGGTGGGGCAGGTGGAGAGGAGGTGGAGGGGAGTCAATATCCTTCTTCAAATATCGGAAAAATTACTGCAGCAAGGAAAGCAATAAATTCTTCCTTATGTTCAAAAGCAAGGGATTTGCTTTGTAGGGAGAGAGATTTAGGTTATCTGCCTGGAATTTAAAGGATTTTAAAGGGAGGTTAGGCACACAGACAGGGTTTAGGAAGAGCTGGCCCTGCCCTGAGGCTTCTTGAGACCTGGCTACTGAATTTTCCACTACTGTTAATAACAGACCAAGGGTTCAGAGCAGGGGGAAGCTCCCCCAGCCACACCATCCTTGCCTGGCCCTGGGCCCTGGGTCCTGACCCTCAGGGCTGGGGCTGAGCCCCTTTGTTGAGCTGGATGCATCCTTTCAGCACTTGAAGAGGCTGATAAAGATGGAGAACAGCCAAGGCAGATAGTGACAGGACAGGGGGAATGGATTTAAACTGAAAGCGAAGAAATTTAGGTTGGATATTGCGAAGGAATTGTTCCCTGTGAGGGTGGGGAGGCCCTGGCACAGGCTGCCCAGAGAAGCTGTGGCTGCCCCTGGATCCCTGGAAGTGTCCAAGGCCAGGTTGGACGGGGCTGGGAGCAACCTGGGACAGTGGAAGGTGTCCCTGCCCGTGGGAGGGGGTGGGGTGAGATGAGCTTTAAGGTCCCTTCAACCCAAACCAGTCTGTGAATCTGTGAGCCAGCTGTGATGGTGGATGGGAGGCTCAGCTCCCAGTCACTTCCCTGGAGCAATTCCAGGTCCATGACAATTAGCCAACAGCTGGAACACCATTTAAGCACAGCTGCCATCATGCAAATTTAGAGATTAGGAGGGATTAAAGTGGTTTGGAAAGCCTCACAATTTCTCATTAATGCTCTGGGCTCTCTAATAGCCAACTGCCCTTCATTCCCCAGATGTCTCCACATCCCCAAGGCTGGAGATGGGTCACTGTGCCCCCCCTGGTGCCCCAGAGCAGCCACCAGCCCTCTGAGAGAAGCAGAGGCAGCAGGGCAGCCCTGCAGAAATGTAGGGAGGTGGCCAGAAAGCTGTTAAAAATGTGTTTATTGCTTTGCACAGTTCCTCCTGAATTGGCGAGGTCACCTTTCAGAGGCTCCCTGCACTGCTGTCCTGCAAACTTTCTCAGCAGAGGCCTCCAAATCCACTGTCACAGTGACCCAAAGGTGACCCAGCTGGGGCTGCCCGCCGGGGTGCAGGGGAATGGACATCGTGGGTGGCACCTTCCTTCAGAGAGGACAAACCACAGGGACCTGGCATCACCAAAACTCCCAGTGATGATCCCTTCCAAACCTTCTCCCAGGGCTGGAAACCTCCTCCCTGCGATTTCAGACTCTCAAGGCCACTTACCTGACACACACACAGAGAATTAACATTTCAGAAGCTCTCCCTGGAGCAAATCCTATCTTCTCACTGTGATAACTCAAGGAAGGTTTTCATAATGTTCCCTTTCCCCCCCTTATTTTAATCATTGCATATTTAGGATAAATCTGGCTCTGATATTGTGGAGAGGGAAGGGGCTGGGGCAGGTGAGAATGTGATGAGACAGCAGGGAGGGATGGAAAGCTGAGGAGGACAAGGCAGGGGCCACTTCCAGGGTGTCCCCCAGAATAAGGAGAGACTGCTTCAGCTCTACTTTTCATACATTTTATTATAAAGAAAGGTAAGATAAGCGTTGTGAACCGAATGTGCCGGGAGCTGCCAAAGCAGCGCCCTCAAACAAAATAAAAAATAAAAAAAACTCCAAAAATGCACCTTATGAGAAACTGTATTTATGCTCTCTAATTTTTCATAAATAGACAAAAATCATTGTCAGCAATTTTTTAAATAGATGGACATATGGCCGGAAAAAAATAATAATGCCATACAACATGGATATAAATTGTCCATTTCTTGCTGTACAAATAATAGAAACAAGTTTGGCAGGCTTTTTTTGTTGGTTTTTTATACACATCTCCCTTCTATGTATAACTAAAAAATGTGCTACAATTAATATAAAATGCTTTTACTATAAAGTAAACTACTAATTTCTTTCACAAAAAAATCTTAAAGATGTCTTTAGCACAGCTCTAAAACACTTAGTAAACTACTTACAACTATCCAACAAATTATATTTTCATGATCTCTTTCACATTTGTCCTCTCGTAGTTTGCCTTCTGCTCTCTCCCCCACCTACCTAGCAATAGTTTTTATTTATTTTTGTAATTTTTTTTTCGCCAGACCGTCCAAGGCCTTTGCATGTACAATATTCACACAAACTTCACATTTTCTTGCACAAAGTTTAGTGCTGTTAGCAAGTCAAAAGAGTGCATCCTCCTACTGATCTGGCCTAATGCTGCAGGACACCAGACCTGGGTTTATGCTGCATCTAAAAGCAGTTCACTAGGAAAATAGTCTGTAGCTAAGCTGATGGCAAGCAGAAAAACGGTGTCCTTAGTTTAATTTCATTACTTTTTTTTGTCGGTTTTGCGCTCGTTTTATTTATTTTTTTTTAATTTGAATTTTCTCTGTTTATTTATTTTTTTGTTCTTTGCGATTTACGAGGTGGGGTTTTTTGGGGGGGGGGGGCTTCCACGGAAAGTAGACTTTTTTTGAATTTTTATTATTTAGAGTTCAAAAATAAAAGGAAAAAAAAAGAAAACTGCTCTTAGAGCCTGGAAACGAAGGCAGCGCCGAGGTGCGGTGGCAGCTGTCCCCTCCGTCCGACCTGCTCGTGCCTCCCCACGTGGGCTGTAGGATAGACCCTCTCAAGTGTCCTTCGTCTGAGCCTCCTCCCAAAAGGATGCTGAGCCTTAGGTGAGGTAGAGTGCCTTGTCCCTTGGCAGCATGCTGTAAGAGAAAGCAGAGGCACGGCGTGAGACGGGCAGGGAAGGGGCTGGGGAGGAGCTGGCACAGCTGGCACAGGGTCTGTGCCCACGCCGTGGCTTTTAGGGTGGTGCTGTCTTGGTTTTTATCTTTATTTTCTTTTATAGGTTCTCTGTATTCTTTACACGTATATTTTTAACCTGTTGTATTAGTGGCTATTTTCCCCTGTAGTTTTCCATGCCCTTTCCCTAGGCAGAAAGGCAAAAACGTCTTCCATACTCTATCTTAGTTCTCCCTGGCTGCCAAGGTGGAAAAACAGCTCTTTGGACACATTTTCATCAACAAAGTACAGTCCCACCTGAGGAGTGGGGGGAAGACTTAGAAGAGGCTTGACCCTGGGAGAGGAGGGGGAATTAAATCACCACTTGTGCTCCTAATTGGTGCTTTTGTGTCAATTATGCTAATTTACCAAATTTATAAAGCTGTGTGCATCCCCACGAAGGGATGGGCCTTTGTGGATACTTTTCCATAACTGCCCCCGAAGGCCTCCAATAGAGATCCACCTTTATCTCACCTCCCACACGAATATTATCTCGAAAGTGTGTGTTGTTCCATTTCTAGGTTGAAAAAGGCTTCAAGGGGGGGCTGCACACAGAGGGACCAGGCAGAGGCACAGTAGGATCATTTAGGTTGGAAAAGCCCTCCAAGATGAAGTCCAGCCTTTCCCCCAGCACTGCCAAACCATGTCTCCAAGTGTCACATCTGCATGGCTTTTAAACCCCTCCAGGGATGGTGGCCACTGCCCTGAGCAGCTCTTCCAGTGCTTGAACACTCCTTCCATGCAAAATTTTTTTCCAATATCCAATCTAAATCTCCCCTGGTGCAACTTGAGGCTGTTTCCTCTTGTCCTGTCCCTTGTTACCTGGAAGAAAAGACCGACCCCCACCTGGCTACACCCTCTTTCAGGGGTTAGGCCTGACCTAACCCTAGGGGGTAACCCTAACTCTAACCCTAAATTTCAGGCTGTAGTTGTAGAGGGTGAGAAGGTCCCCCTAAGAGTAAAAATTGGGTGCAATTTTATTTCTTCCTCGATTTCAACTATAAGGACTACATCAGTTTCTTCTGGTGGCTTAATCGTTGCTCTTGCTGAGGTTACAGGGCAGGGTCAGCTCTGGGTGTCCCTGCAGGACATTCTTCATTCCCTGAAGAATGCTGGAATTCTCTGCCTGGCATCAGCCCCAGGGCCACCATCCCCTGCTTCACCACACCTGAGGCTGAGCCATAGAGGTTTAGAGAGTTGCTTTTGGATAAAATGTGCTCATTCTGACACTACACAAGGAGAGCTTAAAGAGGAAGCCCAGATGCTCTTTTATTTCAGGACACAGTAGGGAGAGAAGTGGCTGAAGTCCCTCTCCCCCCTCTGATGATCCGTGGAGGTTTTGCTCTGAAATCCAGGACTTTCAATGGGGTTTATCACCTGCACAGACATGATGGAAACATCACTGGCTCCATAAAGACATCTTGGCCTTAAAACGTGGTGAAGAATGTTAAAAGGCTTGGAAGGTTTTGGTGTGGGTGTGTTTGTGAGTGGAATAATAGGGAAGGGGCAGACAGCAAGGCAGGGCTGTTGTTGATAGAGCTGTCTTCTGATACAGTCAAGAGCCCGCCCTTTGCTAATCTCCACATTTTATAATCTGCATTTAAAATGCAGAGTCTTCCCTCCTGCACTCAGAAAAGATTTAATGCCACTGAGCAGCAGCGAGGTATTCCAGTCCTAAAACTTCATTAATTTTACACAACACGCTACAGAACATTTCCCAGTTCATTACAAAGTATTACCATAAATAATTGAATCCAAACTAAGTGCATTTGTGATGGGTTTTCTTTGCCTTTTTATAGTGTTTGCTCATTTAGCTCTTGATTTGGAAAATTCCCTCCCCTTTGGAGAGGATCACTTCATCGTTGGAAGGAATTAGGGAGGTTATAAATGTCTGGACCTAGTGGCTGTACATGGTTTTTTGTGCCTGGACAAGGTGCAACGGAGACTGTCCCATCTTTTAGACTAAAGGAGAGTGGGAAGAGGGGAGAAAAGTTGCTAAAAGATGACAGCCTAAAAGAACCTGATCGGTGCCTTGCAAATGAAAGGAAGGACGTGGAGAGATGAATCCAGTTCAGTGCTATCCCAAAAAGACCTAAATGTGAGGGAACAAAGGTAAATCATAGAATGTGTTAGGATGGAAAGGACACAACCTCTGAAGAAGGTGTGGAAAGAGTTGTGATCAGACAACAAGGCAGAAAAAACAAGGGAGGTGCTTTGAGGAGTTAAGATTTAATTAGGGATCAAGGAAGATTTGCACGTGATTGCAAACCAAGCTGCACCTCTGGTAGAGGTGAGGCAGCTCCCATGGAGAAAGTCACTGTGAAACAGAGGAGTTCAGTGCCTGGGAAAGAGCAAGTGCCAGAATCAAGCTGTCAGGTGAGGGAGACAGGGGACCAGGAAAGGAGTTTGCGATGTGGTGGCAAAAAAGCATTGAAATTGTGTGCTGCAGTCGCTTGTGGGAAGTGAGAGTCAAGCACCAAGCAGGAGCTGAGAAATGCTCCCCATGTCTTTGCTCACAATCTAGGACAGCTTGGGCTTCAGCCTAGAAAGAGCCAGGAAAACTGGATGAAAGTCAGTAAGCTAAAAGTCATTAAGAATAGGGAGAGCAGGAGCTAAGAAACATTTAAAACTCTCTCTCCAGCATGGCTGAGTTATGAAGTAAGGAGTGTCTGCTTGCAGGATCCCAGAATTTGCAGGGCATGGGGGAAGAAGTGTCATTTGATGGCATTTTAACTAGCAAGGATAGGCTGGGAAACAAAAATCCCTACAGCAGTTCCCTTATTAGATAGAGAAGGACAGAGAGAAAGACAACCTTGTCAGCTTTTCAGAAGTTATCTGGATGACAAACACAAAAGAAAACGAGGCTTGGGAGGTTTTACCCCAGCTAACCCAGTGCCAACAGATGTTGGAAGCTAAAGAAATATCAAGGTTAGACATGAAATAAAAATCATAACCCAACAGGGCCGTCTGTATGCTGGGGAGGTGGGGATGATCCTCTCTTCCAGGAATCTGGGACTCCACAGCTGAGTCACATCTCATCAAGGAATAATCCCTTCCCTTTCCAGCTAGATTTTGCTCCTCAAAGAGCTGCTTTAATTGCAATTAAGCCAAATGCACTTCTGAGGTTGAAATGGGCCATTACGTGATCCAGAGACTTCCCAAATACACCTAGGGCAGCACTGATGAATCAAACCCGGAGAGACACCCCTTTATCACTGCTGTGCCCAAGCTCTGCTGATGGTTCGACCCACCCAGCTCATGAACAGGTGCTGTGGAGGAGCCCAATGACAACCTTAAATGTCACTTGGGAATTAATACACAGTGCATTGGAGAAAGCAGCAGAGTCAGGAAGATCATGGAATCAGAGTGGATTGGATGGGAACAGGCCTTAAAGCTCATCTCATTCCCATGGGCACCTTCCACTATCCCAGGCTGCTCCAAGCCCTGTCCAACCTGGCCTTGGACACTTCCAGGGATCCAGGGGCAGCCCCAGCTTCTCTGGGTACCCTGTGCCAGGGCCTCAGCACCCTCACAAGGAGGAATTCCTTCCCAATATCCCATCCATCCCTGCCCTCTGGCAGTGGGAAGCCATTGCCATTGGCGCATCATTCCTTGCCCTGAATGAGGAGATCCAGATCATCTCTTTTCTTGGCTTGTGAGCAACCTTGAGACACAGGGACCTGCAGCCCTGCAGATGTGTGGGGATGCTCCAGGTGATGCAGAGGGGAAACTGAGGCTGCAAATCCCAGGGCAGCAGAAGCAGGAGGTGATGGCACTGCTGCCACACCAGGCTTTACAATAAATGAGAACAATCCAGCTTTGGGTGCTGGCTGCCAGCAGCTCCTGCATCTTTAGTCCCAGGATGGGCTCCTTCCTGAGCAGACACTATGATATTTTTCATTGCACTAAGCACTCTCTGCAGGACTGATCTCTATCCATCTGAGTTCCTTGCTATAATCTACTCTAATAATTATCTGGAAGTCTCTGCATAATGTCTGGTTTTAGAATGACTTTTTTTTCCCAGGAAGCTGCATAAACCCATGAAATTTGATATTTCTGCTGTGACAAAGGCATGAAATGCATGAGCTTTGATCATGAATTGCATGGGCCCTCTGCTTACAGTGTGGCACTCCAGCCAGATGTCACAGAGCTTGTTTTAGCAACACAGAACTCAATCCTCACTGCCATGGGAACGTTTCACCTGTTTCTGGAGTGCCCTGGGCTTTCTGCATGGGATCCAGGCAGTGGGATTTGCAGAGGGAATCAAATGTTTTCCCAGCTGATCCTTTAAGAAGCGATGCTTATTTCCAGGGGAGTTCATTCCTGGGATCTGCCCAGCACCTCTGGGAATTGGGATCCATGTGCCACAACCCTCCAAGCACCTTCAGCATTTTGCCCACAACATGTGAAGTGACTTTTACAACCAGGTCCTGATCTTGTTCCTTCTTTCAGGCTGCCTGCAGAGACTTCAGGAAGGAGCATGCAAAGGTCAGACCTATCCATGTCCCCAGGCAGGCAGACAGCAGGGATATTCTAATGGATCGGACAGTTATTTATTTCCCTGGAAGAAATAAATGTTGGTACAGCCTGTGCCCAGCCCAGCAGCTGTAAGTGCTCTGCTGGCACAGACAGGAGCCGTGCTCTGAGAAGCCTGGGAGCTGGTTATTATCTCTGGTGAAAGCACCATGTTCCAGCACTTGAAGGAAATCAATACTCTGATGGTATCCAGCCTCCTTCCCAACCTGCTCCCACAGAGAGCCCTGGGAATGTTCCACGGAGCACAACAGAGTCTCCAAACTATTAGGGCTGAGCCAAGAGCGGTGGGTTAGGCAGAGGTGGGAAATGGCTTCCACGCCCTCCCCGTTCCCCAGCTTTAAGACTATCCTGATGTTTTCATGTATTGGGGAATTCAAGCAGCATTGAAGGGACCCTTCATGCTGGCACATTGATGCCAGAGTTTGTAGGGGAAGATCTGTGCAGATGTCTGTGGGGTTTTCCTGCATGGTGCAGGGGAATGGAGCATCCTGTGGCTCTGGGAAGGACTGAGGGTTTGTTACACTGTCAGGGTGAATTCCCAGGAATGATAAGGGACCTGCTGGTGGAGACAATTATGGGAGGCTGTGACCTTGGTGATTAGGGCAGTTGCTTTAGGAACAGAAGGACATTGCTTATCACAGAATCACAGGATGGTTTGGGTTGGAAGGGACTTTAAAGTTCATCTCCTTTCACCCCCTGCCATGGGCAGGGACACCTTCCACTATCCCAGGTTGCTCCAAGCCCTGTCCAGCCTGGCCTTGGACACTTCCAGGGATCCAGGGGCAGCCACAGCTTCTCTGGGCACGCTGTGCCAGGGCCTCCCCACCCTCACAAGGAGGAATTTCTTCCTCACATATAATCTAAATTTCTTCTCTTTTGGTTTAAAGCCATACCCCTTTGTCCTATCACTATCTGTCTTTGAAATTAGTTGTTCTCCAACTTTTTTATAAGACTCTTTAAGTACATAAGGCTACATTGAGGCCTGGCCTTATGGACATGGCTGCTTTCAAACCTCCAGGGACTCTGCTGGGGGGACTGCTCCAGAAGGAAATGTGTCTAACCTTTCCATGGAATGGAAATAAATTAAAAAAAAGAAAAAAAAATGGAAATCTTTTCATGTCCGATGAAGAATTTATCCATGATTTTTAGCCTACCTGCTTCCATAGCATCACTTCAGTGAGCCTACAGAGATGAGGGAGCCTTGAACTTCCCTGACCACAACTGGCTGCATAATTTAGGGCAGACATTGAGCTGTTGTTCACTGTACCAGCCCAGATGTGCACTAGCAATGAGCTATTTTGTCTACTGGCCTGCAGTGGTTGACCCCACACTCCCTGCTGGGGTAGTCGTTGTCCCACTCAGTGCTTCCTGGAGGGTTTGATGCACCAGGCGAACGGGGTCCAACACTGTTCTGAAACTCAGATGAAATATGGGAGAAGTCCTGCGGGGTGGAGAGGAAAAGGAGGGTTAAGGAGCACACAGCGCAGGAGAACTGCAGATTTAATAATAATGCTTAATCACATTTACAGGCATTGTCCCCAAAACCTGTCAGTGCAGAGCACAGGAGGAGCTCCAGGGACACAGAGGGATCCAAGCCCAGACCATGGTGTCAATGCAGCAACATATTTTACATCCCTTTTCCCTGCTCTTTTTGTCAGGACCTCCCTCCTCAGGGGTGGGAATGGCTGTGGAGGGCACACAGCCACAAAAGCCTTTAGGTTTTTTGCAGCCTGGCCACCAAAGCCAGTGTCCCACTTCCAGTGCAGCTCAGCTCCTGTGCAGTGCTGGGTTACCCATCCCAGTGTTCAGAAACAAGGGACATCCACACAAACAACACTGTCCCCATGAGCTGCCACCACTGGCACTTCAGCAAAGACACTGTGGGGCTGCTTTAGCTGGAAGCTGATCAGTTTTCCCCATTTTTTGGGGTGGATTTAATTAAATTTATCTCCATTAGGCAATGTATATAAATGAGATTCATGATATTTACCTGACAATGAATATGATTTTTTCCAAAATAGCCAAATTAGGGCAATGTGGGGTGGTTTCTTTATTTTTACATTTTATTCACAAATTATGTGGAATGAAATTTCACAAAATGTTGCCCTCAGCAACAGCTCCTACACCAATGAGTGGTTGTGAGGATCCCCTATACTGTTATCACCAAATTACAGAAGCCACTTTTCATTGTGCAGAGCTAAAGCCCAATCCCTGTGCTGGAGAAGTCATAGGGTCATTTAGGTTGGAGAAGACCTCCAAGATCATGGAGCGCAACCATTAACCCAGCACTGCCAAGCCCACCACTAAACCATGTCCCCGGGTGCCACATCCACACATTTTTTGAATGCTTCCAGGAATGGTGACTCCACCACTTTTCTGGGCAGCTGTTCCACTGCCTGATAACCCTTCCAACAAAGAAATTTTCCTTAATTTTCAATCTAAACATTGTCTGGTACAACTTGAGGCCATTTCTTCTTGTGCTGGCCCTGTTCCCTGTGAGCAGAGCCCAACCCCCCCCCGGCTGCCCCCTCCTGTCAGGGAGTTGTGCAGAGCCACAAGGTCCCCCCTGAGCCTCCTTTTCTCCAGGCTGAGCCCCTTTCCCAGCTCCCTCAGCCGCTCCTGGGGCTCCATTCCCTTCTCTGGGAAGACTCCCTTGAGGAAAACACCAACACCTACAACCCCAAAGCCACGAGACTCCTGAACACTCACCTGCTGGCCGGGAGGCGAGGCGTTCATGGGGGGCTGTACCTGTAGTGCCATGGGGGGGGACAGGAGGGGCTGCTGGGGGACCTGCTGCATGCTGAGGGGCTGGCTGAGGAGCGAGCTCTGCGGGTGGTGCAAGGACAGCTGCTGGTGGAGCGGGGGGCTGATCTGGAAGGAGGGCGGGGGGGAGGCACTGATACTGGGCAGCAGGGGCTTGGAGGGCAGGGTCCGGGACAGCCCGGCGTGGGGGTGGCCACGGTAGCTCTGCAGGTCTGACGGGGACAGGAAGGAACCCAGGCCGGGGTAGGGCGAGGAAGCCTGAGGAGGCATCGGGTACATGGGCTGCTTGGGGGGGATCATCTTGGAAGGGGGGTTGCTCTGGGTGCTTTTCGTCTCCCCCTGGTCGGCAGAGCTCTGTGGGAAAACAGAATGGAAGGTGGTGAGGAAGGGAAAGAGGAAACATCGATATGCATCCTGAGATATCCATTTGTCCAGATGAGTTCCCCAAGGATCCTGCTCCTCTCCCACCTGCCAGCACATGAACTCACAGCCCTGCAGCAGCTGGGTGGCCACAGGCTGGGTGCAGCATCCATATCTGGAAAACTAAAGCCCAGGAACTCCACCGTGCCTTCGGTGGAGCCTGGAGCATCAGGGGGAACAAACCAGTGCAGAGGCAAACTGCCCACCATCAGCTCACTGTTTTGGGTAGGTGACAAATCCCTGCTGCTTCCAGCAGAGTACTCATAGATCTATAAACCCTCTGCTTTCCCCATCCTGTGCATTCCTGCAGCCCTGGTGGGTCTATAATGCATGGGACAGTGGTGGCCTTATGTTGGCAGGAAGAAGAGAAGGACAAGGGGAAGTTTTCTGGCTTGGACAATGAGGGTTTTGTCCTGTGATGGGCTCTATAATGATACTCCTGATCCTTTCTCACCCAGAAGCCAGAACCACACTGCGCTGCTTTGCTCAAAACAAAGTTTTGCAGAAGAGTAGCTGGAGAAATTGGGAAGAAAACGAAGCCACAGAGCACATGCCTCCATGACTTCCACGCCTTCCACGACTCCTGCCCCACACTGCTGCAGGGCACATTCAAGGCAAGACCCTCAGAGGCTTCCAGAGGGACCGACAAGAGTTTTAAATCCCCAACAAGTCCTTCCCACTCCCTTTCTCTGTCCTTGCTGCTGTTCTGTGGAGAAGTTGGCAGCTACTGGTCTGCACAGTGCCTCTGAGCCTTTCCAGCTCACCACCACCACATGGATCCTGCAGATGATGGGTGATTTGGGAGATCACATTATTTCCCAAGGCAGCTGAATGTGATGATTAAGTTCTGAGGATGTGGTGTAGTACCAAGGAGAAGATTTGAAGGGAAACCACTCACTACCCAAGGGCAGCATTACCCCTGAGCCAGGAAGATTTTGAGCTCCACAGGAGCCACCCCAAATTCACAGGCAACAAACACCTGTGTCCCCTCTCTGGAGGTGTGGAGGAAGGAGAGCTGTGAGGTCCCTTGGGGTGGGCATCCATGTCTAGGAGACTGGGCCCATCATTGCTCCCCAGGGTGGTCTTGCAACACTGGGAGTTCCCCTATGAGCCTGAAATGCCCTGAAATTTCACTGTTAGGCACTGGAATGGGCTCTCGGGGTTTGGCCCGGCTGTGGTGTGTTCAGCACCCATGTACTCACATCTCAATCACAGTTATGGGTCTTACTCCATAAAACTCCCTAAAAACTCCTTAAAACTCACTAAAAATCTGCCCTAGGCTGAACACGCACAGGAGAAACAACACCTGGGGTCCCGAGCAGGTGGGACAGTCTGAGTGCACGGAGCAGGGTGCAGCAGGATGAGGGTACCAGTGAGCCCAGTACTGGGTGTCACCTTCCCCTGCGCCAGTCCCTGATGTCACCTTGTCCTCCTGACCCCTTTGCTGCACTCATACCCCAAAAGCAGGCAAGGAACAGTGGGGACAGGCAGCAGGGACCTCTTCACCCCACACAGGGACACTGATGAAACCTCCCCTGCTGCTGAACCCATCCCAAGTGGGGTCTCCCTGCAGAGCACTAAAGGTAGATGACAGCCCAGCTCCTGCCCTAACCGTGCTGCAGAACCCCTCTTTCAGCCCCTTGGGAAGGTGCTAATGCTGCTATCAGTTCTGATATCACAATTACACAACATTTCTGACAAATTTGCTCCTCCCTGGAGGCTCCTGTGAGTTGTAACCTGTCCATGGGTGTGGCTGTACCTTGGAGACGAGGCTGGCCCGGTACGCGGCCAGGGCTTTCAGGTACTCCTTCTTGGCAGCTTCTGTTTTCCTCTTGTATGCCTGAAAGGACCAAGGAATGGATAATCATTAATAGAGGCAACAGGGGGCTGCTGGGCTTGGCTGCACCCCACCTGCTCAGGGGCACCCCTCTTCACTGGGGCCATGTGCATGAAAAACTCAGTTCTGCTGCAGAGGAATTTATCCCAAAGCAAGAAAATGAAGCCCCTGGATTGGACCATGCTGGGATTTTTGGAGGCATCTCTGGTCAGAGTGGTCTGTGTGCTTAGACACGTATTTAATAAGAGACCCAGTCTGATTTTATAAGGTGAACACAGTGAAATCCCTTCCCAGCAGGAAGCAGAGTAAAGAGTGATCCAGGCTCCTGGAAGAGCAAGACAAAAGCCAAAATCCTCAAATGACAGGACTATCTTTAAAGTCCCTTCCAACTCAATCTGTTCTATGATTCTGTGATGATGACTAGCTTAAGAACAGGTGAGACATTCGGAATTCCTCAACTACCCATTTGTTTTCTTGGCTCTCCCAATATTAATCCTTTAGAGCTCACAACTCCAGCACTTCTCTGCAGCCTCGACAGCTGGGAACTACTTTCTCATCTTATAAAAGCTGAGATTTTTGCCTCATCTCATGACTTAGTGAGGTGGAGCTTTCAGGGAAGCAGGAGGGTTTGATTCCCTAAGAAAAAAAATGAAAGATTTGGAAGAGTGAATTAGGATTTATTCTTCCATCTCTCCCCATAATGAGAGATTCCTCTTGATCATATCAGTGCTGGTCCCCTTCCTGCCTGGATCCCGGTCCTCCACATGGAGATGAAGACCTTCAAGAAAATAATGGTGTGATCCAGCCTGTACCCAGCAGTGAGTCCCTGAAGAGTTACACAGATTAACTGAGTAAGTGAGAGGAATATTTTAAAATGGAATAAAAATTTCAGGATAAAGGCAGAAACTCCTGGGAAAAATACCCACCAACCCTCTTCTCCACTGGACACTCAAAGCCTTCCTCAAGTGATGCACTGAAAGTTGATTTCAGTTAGAACAGATGTGCATGGATTTAATTCAGCTTTAAAACTGACAACAGCTTTCAGCAATTTAAACACTGAAGCCTCATGGGCACATCCTCTCTCCAGGATGATTTAGGCTGGACATTGGGAAAAATTTCTTCATGGAAAGGGTTACCCAGCCCTGGAACAGGTTGCCCAGGGAAATGGTGGAGTCATCATTCCTGGAGGAGTTTAAAAAGGGAGTGGCACTTGGGGACATGGTGGCCTTGGCAGTGCTGGGCAAACAGTTGGACAGGTTGATCCTAAAGGTCTTTTCCAACCAAAACAATTCCACAGTTCTATGATTTAACTCATTTCCCCTGCAAATTTCCACGGCCGTGGCAGCACCCCAGACTCCCTCTCAGCACTGACCTCTGAAGGGAGAGTAACCTTCCAGCAGTTGAACTGAATATGAGTTTAAAATCAGTACATATAAATCCTATTAAAAATGGATTGAAAGCCTTATTTTCATTGCTAAATCACAGCGAGCCCTATAATGAAACGTTTTGACTCGACACACTGCAGGTCTCAGATGGCAATTTTCTGAAATGGAGCATTTCCCTAAGTTTGTCTTTGGCTTTATGGTATTCAGGAAATATTATATTTGCTCCATTCAGAACAAAATTACTTTTCAAAATGTCAGCCTGAAGAAGAGTTTGCCTGTGAAAAGCAACTATTTCTTCAAACTGTATCAGCTCCCTTAATAAAAGCTATTACCTTTCTCTACAATGTCCACATCTTTTACTACAGAATCAAAGACAGTTTGGGTTGGAAGGGACCTTAAAGCTCATCCAGTTCCATCCCCCTGCCATGGGCAGGGACACCTTCCACTGGAGCAGGTTTGTGCCCACACAGCAACACAGAATTTATTGTGTTCAGCAGCAGAGCTGGTGGATGCTCTTAAATGTGGTACCTGATGCCCTCACAGCAATGAAATAAGAATTCCTGTATCTCAGGCCAGTGTTCAAGAGTGGCCACAGCTGGATGCTGATCTATGGAGAACATATTTAATTATTTTTCCTCTATAACAGCAAAATACAAGAGTGGTTTTACAATTTTTTTTTTTCCAGGATGGTGGGAAAACAAAGTATTCAGGAGCTATGCAGAGACAAATTTAATTATTAGCAAGACTTGCCTGGAGAAAAACCTGCAATTTCTGGACAGTGAGAGGGCAGGTAAATGAGACTTCCTAAAACTAAATGCAAATAAATGAATAACCAATGAAGTCTGTGCCTATCTTCAGACCCATCACTCGCTTTTCCTGCTAAACCCTTTTTTTATGCCACTTTTCTTCTGTCCTTTTCTCTTTTAGAGCACGTGGATCTCCCTCGTACTGGGATGTGCTGCTGGGTGGGGTCTGGTGCAGCAGGACTGGGAAGGGGCAGCCAAGTGGCTCATTCTGAAGGGAGAGGGGATTGCTCCAGGCAGGAGCCTCTGTGCTCCTTGGGGCAGCCCTGGCTCAAGCCTGGCCACGAGCAGGGCAACCGAGAAGGGTGATGGGGTGAGCTCGGGGATTGTGCTCTCTGATGTTTCTCTGGTGAACTGGAAGCTCTGGAAGATTCCTGGTGGATTATCTGGGTTTTAATCATAGAATCCCAGAATGGTTTGGGTTGGAAGGGACCATTTTGATCCACCCCTGCCATGGGCAGGGACACCTTCCACTGTCCCAGGCTGCTCCCATCCAACCTGGCCTTGGACACTTCCAGGGATCCAGAGGCAGCCACGGCTTCTCTGGGCACCCTGTGCCAGGGTCTCATTGTAAAGAGCCATCCCTAAGGGTCTCCTGTTGGGAATTCTGCAATCCTGCCCTGCACCTGGGGGCTTCCTGCACCCACACAGGGCTCCATGAAGGACATTGAGCTGTCTGTCCCCGGGGAATCACCACGCTGACATGGGAAGAGCAGATCCAAACAAAACTCCTCACAAATCCTCTGTGTAAAGGCAGCTCTAGCGCAGCATTTATAACCTTTAAAATTTTAATTTAAACATTGACAAAACCACGTTACTTTCTAATTAAATCCCATTTTCTCCCAGGGATTTTAATTTTGAAGTAATTTATCAGATTTAAGGATCCTCAAAACATTTTGCATGTTTTTCTTCCTAAAACCTGCCGTGCCCACTGATTTATTTTTCTTATTCATTAGCAGGAGGATTCATTAGTCATTAAGTGAGTGGGTGGGTTGGGGGGGGGGAGGAGGAAGCAAAAATGGTTAGTGATTATGAAAACAAAAAATCAGAGCTGTAAGAAGCATATGTTGGGATCGTAATCCTGACACCTCTGTGTCTCAGCAAAGCAGCCAGTAATTGTACCGTAATGAAATGTTCTTGTTTGATAACCAGTTAATTAGAGAAGACAATTATTGCAAACCCCGCTGACGCCCACGAGCGGCTCTGTGTCGCGCAGGCACTGAGTGACAGCTGGAGTTGTTATCCGTAACCTCTGCTTCCCAGCCCTCCTGCTCCATCAGGAACGCTGCTTCCCAAGCCTGGGGAACGATGGGAAGAACTCAAACCCTCCCCCAGAAAATCAAGGGGCACGCTGACCCCAAGTGGGAAGGTCTCTGCTGCAATCCCAGGTGGAGTTTGGGGTGTTTTGCATCAAAAAAGTGGTAGAACATCAGGATAAGAGAGATGGGAAGTGCAGGAAAGGTCTCCGGGAGGAAAGCTGGGAGAGAAGGCGAGGAGGAGCCACCACAATGCAGCAAAGGAGGCACGGAGTGATCCTCTGCATGTAGGAAAAGAGGCAAAATAGGCTTAAATTGTACCCAGGGAAATGTTGGGTAAGCACTGGGAAGCCTTGGGAGCAGTAAGGATAATTAAGCACGGGAAGACATTGCCTGGGGAGATGTGTAATCTCCACCACTGAGGGTTTAAGAACAGATTAGGAACACATCCATCAGGAATGGCTTAAGCAGAGCTGATCCTGACTTCAGGCAGCAGTATGGTCTGGTTGACCTCTTAAGTCCCTCCTTGCCCTCCTTTCTATGATTCCATGACTGGGTTTTTTTCTTCTCCTGAATGTGTAAATTTGGGTTTTATTCTGCTTGTAAATCTGCAGGGTTTTTCTTGTAACCATTATACACTTTCCTGCAAGGTACGTCTTGAGATCACCCTAACTTAGGGCTTATTCACAAGATGACTCAAAGCACACCCTGCCTGCCACATTCACCCTTCTCTCCACACATCCTTCCCACAGCCATTAGAAAGGCAAATAGGAAACATGGACACATTATCCTTATTCCTTCCCAGCTCCTCCTTGCACCCACCTCTGTATCCCCTTCTTGGGCAAGACTTATTCTGTCCCTGCCACCATTAAAACCAACTAACCTAAGCTGCACTTTCAGAATAAAACCTGTGGTCTGGGTTGTGAGTCTTGAGGTCAACATCCCTGAGGATACCTACAGGGGAGACCCTGGCTATGGGAAGTATTTGCACAGTTTCAGGAGAGTTCCTGCTTTATCCTGGTGCAGACACAGTGCTGTGAAGCAATTCCTTTGGAGAATGAATGGAAGAGCCTGTAGTGAAGCAGGAATTGCCATTGGTTAAAGCATCCTGAGAGACTCCTGCTCTCCACTGCCTCGGCTTCATGGGGTGTAAGTCATCTCTCGCTCTGTGTGAGGGCACAAGCGTGTTCCCAGGACAATCCACTAAAGATTTCAAAGGGAACAGGAGGGTGACACATCCAAACCCTAACCTCCAATGAAAACTGCACACTATTCACCTTCCAAACCTCTGATCCTGCTCCCCAGGAAGAAAAGTAACACTTGTGGAGCTGTTAAGAGCAGATCTGACCTTTCACATCCTCCCCATTGTTATCCTGCTCTCCACCAGACCCCTCTTGAAGTCTTGTTTGGGATTGGTGCTTTGATCCCTCTCTGGTGCATGGCTTTCCTCGATGCCGAGAAGATGCTAAAAGCTCCTTCCAGGCCAGGGAAACTGCTTGGACCCTTCCAGCCCCTCACTGCCAGGGCTCTGGGGCTGCAGGAGGAAACTTCATCCTGTGGTGGCTCTGGTGCTGAGAGCTCGGTACAAAGCTGGAATTGGGCAGTTTGTAGCATGGCTGTTCCCATGGGATCTCTCCCCTCTGGTGGCTCTTCCATAAAACAACTTTACAGCTGGCCCACGATGCCTCTGTCCCACCACAGTCACCTGCAATGTCCTGTCAGCAGCTGATGTGTCAGGTTCAGTGAGCAAACAGATCTGATTAAATGGGTGATCTCTTACTTTCTGCTGAGCAGGCAATTCTCCTGCTGGGTAATTTACCCCTGGAGTGTGACTTTATCCCTGGAGCTGTGCCGTACTCCAGGCTGTGCATTTGTGTGGTTGAACATCCCACTTGTGTTTGGCCACGGGGTCACTCAGCATTGCTGAACTGCTCCTGGTGAAGCACAAGCAAGAACCCATCTCTGGTACCTTTGTGTCCTCAGGGAGCGCCCTGACTCAAAAGCTCATCTGAAAATGCTGGTTTTGCCCAATCTTTGCTCATTTCCGATGGGAAGTCCTGGGTTAGCCAAGGGTTCACTCACCAGATTTCTCAGGAGCTCCCTGATTCCTCTGCTCTCAGTTCCCAGGGTCTCTGGGAACACTGGCCCAGTGCTTTGACTTTGTGGCTGGATTTGCTGATGAAAAGAAGCTGGTTCCAGAGACTTCCACAACTGCCACCTTGGCACTGATCTCTGTGCTCTCCATCCTTGCCTGGCTCCAATCCAACCTCCTCTTCATCAAAATACAGCAGGGAACGGGGAGGTGCTCAGAGAGGGAAGATTAGAAATTGGCAGAGGAGAGTGAATCCCACCAGTGACTTCTCTGGGGAGTCTCCAGGCTTGTCACCCCCAGGAAATCCCCCTGAGGGAGGACAGCCACCAGGGCTGGTGTCACCTGCTCTTGAGCACATCTGGCCCATGGTGGCCCTGTGGAATCAGAGGAGGGGGCTGTGGGTGGCACAGCCTGGGACTGGGACTGCTGGCCCTCTGTCTGTGCCAGGGGAAAATCCTCCTAGGAAATTAGCAGAGCTTGCTCCAATCTAGTGCTCAAATTCTTCTAATTTCTGTCAAATCAGGCAGCCCTTTTAAACCTTGCTGGGGAATGCTGCTTGAGATCTACTAATGGAAAAAACTTCCACTGAGGCAGGGATTCTGGAGCTGGGACCTGGAGCTGCAGGCAGATTCCTCTGACAGGTACCCCATTGGATGCTAATGGCTGAATTAGAATTTCACTCTGCAGCAAAGTCGAAGCTATCTCTACAGGAACAGCTGCTAAACTATTTGCAAAGTTCAAAGAGGATGTATTAATATTTTTTTTTTCTTCCCCAAGTCACATTCTTCAGATTCCCCCGTAAGCTCCTTAGGAAGGGCCACGCCAGCTGTTGAGGAATGAAGATTACAACGTCCTGCTAATGCAACGCTGGGTGTATTCAAGGTATTGTTACTTATTTCTATTTGACAGCCACACTGGAAGGGGTTAAAATGGGGAAGAAAACAGTGCTTTGCCGAACAGGTGTCCTTGAGCAGTACCCAAGGACACGGAGATTGCTAATCCTGTATTCCACAGCATGATCAAATCACCAGGCAACAGATATAAATAAAAAAAGGCAGGAAATAAGGAAATTTAGATACAAGTGTGTCAGAGAGAAAATGAAGATTCATTGTGAAGAGGCTGAGAAGAGAAGAAGAAGAAGAAGGAACAAAATGACAAAGCCACAAATGATAAACCAGTAAGAACAAAAGAAAGGGGGGAGAAAAAAGCCTCTCTGTGAAATGCATGTCTGTGACAGCAGCAGCCAAATCAAAGATGCTGCTAGATTATATGGTTTCTTGCATAATATGCATTCTGGTTCCCTCTCTGTGTTTGTCTTTCAGCTGGTGCACAGGGAAAAAAAACCTCCCATATCTGAAATGGGACATGAGCAACCTTTATTTTCCTTGTTTCATCAGGAGGAGAAAGCAAATTTGCTTTGTGGGAGCAGCAGCACCTGTTCAATGGCAAATAAATAGCTACAGCTTTGATATTACAGTGCATGTAATCATTAGCAGCACAAATGGCAGAGGATTAACCCTCAGTGTGCTGGCCAAGGCTACCTGGCAAAGGGGTGGCGTGTCACTGCTGCCAGCAGAAATGCTCCAGGAGCTGTCTGCGGAGAGGGGCTGGGGCTCTGGACAGGGCATGGGACCACCCTTCCCAGCCCGAGGCATTGGCTGCCATGGCTACAAGCCACCAGCACTGGGCTTCCCTCAGCCCTGTGGTTCTGGCATGGGGGCCACCTCACCCCTGTGCCCCCCCCGTGTGCAGGATGGAGCTGGGAGGGATGGATGGACACGGGGCAGGCACAGCAGGGACGTGTCAGGGGCTGCCCACGTGTGGGGGGAATCAGGAAATGCCCTGGGTTTATGGACCAGCTTCCCTTGGACCCCTCCCTGGTTGCTCCCTGCCTGCTGCTCTCCCACAAGGTGGGAACCAAAGCTCACCCAGGACTGGGCCCACCCTGGGCCCGTTGGAAGGCACAGAACAGGGTTTGCAAACCTCATCTGAAGCAGAAACTCCAGTGATGTAAAGAACTGCTTAGTAACTGTGTGGTGGGGCTGGGGTCTGCACCTCTGGAAATCCAAGTGTGGGACCAGCTCCAGAGCAGATCCAACAGCCCCAAATCCACCCTTTCTTAAGCCAGGAAGAGGGGAAGTATTCTTTAACTACAGCTGTGGTCATAGCTGAGCCAAAACATCCCAATTTGGCTCCTGCTTGCCTGCTGTGCCATCTCTGTGTTGGCTTTTGCCCAGATTGTCCTCTGCACTGCTTTCTGCAGGGAGGACATGAAGCCACTGTTGTCAACAAAACTAAGAGCAGTGTCCCTGATGAAACACTTCCCTTTTCCAGCTTTTCCACCCCTTCAGAGAGCACAATCCTGCCTGCTGATGGGCTGACCCATAGTCTGGTGCAGCCACGTGGCAGGCTGGACTCCCAGGTCACAGCAGGATTTTGGCCAGCCGTGCCAGGCTGTGCTGCTCGGTCACCATCCCCTCTCCAGATGTGCCAGGAGAGCACTTGGAATGCCTGATTGCCTTCACTGGGAATGCGTGCACCATATCCTGCAGCCCTGGGCAGGAAACACCTCCAGGACAGCCCAGGCACTTGTTTTCACATGTTAAAGGCATTTTAAAATTTTCTTTTCCTTTTTCCTTTTCCATTGCATTGCCTCATGAATCTAAAAAAAGCTTCACCAGGGATGCTGGCAGAGGAAAGCAAACAGGGGCTAAATAAACTCTCCTCCAGCCAGACACTTCCACAGTGAACGTGCCACATCACACAAACCAGCCACGGGGTCCCAGAGCCAAAGAGAAATCGTGTCCCTCCTGCCAGAGTCCTGGGCAGGGAGGTAACTGTTGTGGGAGAGAAGTATCCAGCTGGAGACAAAGCCGGGAAGTTAATATTTAAGCATTCAGACAAGGAACAAATGGCTTAATTAAATCAATTACAGAGGGAGAAATGGAGCCACTTAGAAAGCGTGTGTAAAGAGAAGGCGAGGCTGCTGCGAGCTCATAAAAGAGAAGGAGGAGGGAGAGTTAGCAGGGAAGATAAACGGGCTGGTTTAATCTCTGCTGTTAATTAAGAGCTTAGCGCTTGCACTGCGCTGAGTCAGGGTCGCAGCAGAGCTTTCACTCTCTGAACCACGCTCAGTGCCCAAACTGTGGCAATGTTTGTAACCAGGTGGAGTAAAGGAGGGCCAGACTGAGGTGCTGGGAGGGATGTAGGCAGGAGAAAGAGGTGACATAAAGCTTTTCCACACTCCTGAACCTCCCACACCCTGAACCAACAGCCCCTATCACGCATCTTCCCAGGGCTGGGGTCACCCTCCTGACCTTCCTCCCCTCTTCAGATGAGGAATTTCTGCCTGCATGATCCTACAGTGATCCACCCAAAGAGGAGAAAAGGGAGCAGCAAAACGGCTTTCATTCCTGAAGATCCTCTGCTCTTATTCCTGACTCAGTATGGGGTAGAAATCAAGGCTATTTCCTAGCATAACTTCCAGTTAAATGACTTTTTCCCTCCCTGCTGCTCTATCCCCAGATGAAGCTGCTTCCAGTGCTGGCCATGGACACCCAGCTGGAGCTGTGGCCAGGCTCCAGGAGAAGGGCTCCCAGCTAAAGCCTGTTTGGGTCCAGGACACACCACACACCATGTCAGATCTCACTCTGCCTGATAAAAAGCCATCCTTGCCCCGGGAAGTGCTCCCTGGGGTTCTCTCAACAGGCAACAAGCAATTACAGGCTTTTGTTACCGACTCAGCAGCAACCAAGAGGGAAAGCAGGACCTGGAATTCTTCATGTGAAGCAAGCGGAAAGTGGCTGACAGCTTTGGGGCAGGAAGGTTTCCTCTGTGAGGCCACTTCAGACATCTCCTTCTGAAGCTTTTAAAGCCTGAACGTTGGGTTTGAAGCCAGCAGTACAGGGAGTTAATAGTGTTTAGCCGGTTGGCTGTCACTCCTTGTAAGTAAATAAGCAAATACAAACCCATCTCCCATCTCAAGCTGTAAAACCCCATGTCAGGGAAAGGCCACTGATGGCTTTGCAGAGTATGAGCTTATCAAGAATAATTAGTTGTCATAAAAATTTGCTCTTCCCCACGCAACAACAGCAATTTTGCACAGTGGGCACTTCAGCACCGCTCCTGAAAACAGCCTCTGGTCCTGCACTTCAGCCTGCTGGAAGGCCCTGGCCATGCCCTGAACATGCCTGGGGAGACACTCTGCACTGTGGAAATACACATTTCAACAGCTGAAAGACAAAAATGAGTAACTCGGTAACTCACTTGCTTTTGTTCTTCTCCCAAACTGTCCCACATCGATGCCACGATTTTCGACACGTCCCCAAAGGTGGCGTTGGGGTTTTGCCCTTTGATGGCTGCTTGTGTGTCTCTGAAAAACAGGGCGTAGGCTGAAACGGGCTTCTGGGGCTCATTGGGGTCCTTCTTTTTCTTCTTCTTTTGGCTTTTGGGCTTTTTGCCCAGGTCTGTTGGGGGTCTTTTCTCTCCAGTAGCCTGTAAAATCAAGAGAGGAATCTTAGCAGTCAGCTGGAATGGTTTGATACAAGTGCCTGCTACAGCTACTGAGCCAAGGAGATGAGAGAGGCAATGGGAAGTGGAGAGGTCCCACCGTGGAGAGGCAGGCAGCAGTCCTGGGGCTCTCTTTGTCCCCCAGGAACCTCTTGGATCATTGCACAAACTGCTGGTGGGTGCCTGAGCCTGCTTTGGTGCCTCCTGGCAGACCAGCTCATGGCTTGGGTTCGCCCTTTTGTCCCTGCTCCAAATCTGGGGCTTTCCACACACTCATCGTCAGTCACTCTCCTTCCCCACCCTCGTCCCCAGCTCACTCATTCCTTGATCCGCTTCTGGGACATCTCCAAATGCCTTTCTTCCCAGCTAGATTGCTTTAGCAGCCCATGAATTTCCAAACCTGGCTTCCACATGGTTTTTGATTTCCATGCCAGTGAGCCCTCTTTGCAAACTGCTCCTGACTTCCCTTACCTCCCCATTCCAGGAGGGTTGTGAGCACTGACCAGGCAACATCAGCATCACATCAACCATCATACCAGGGCCATCCAAAATTTGCTCCATCCTTCTAACATGTATGTACCCTTATCCAGAAAAATATCCAGGAACGGAACTATTTAAATTGTATGAATTAAATGCTTTGCACATGCTGTTCACTCTTACAACTGATTCGGGTAGATCAGGATGACCTGGAATGGCTGTGTCCACACTCAGTGCCCAGTGTGTGTTGGAACTCAGGGGAGCAGGACACAGGGAACAGGAGCTGGACTTTGTGGCTGCTCAGCACGAGACGCTGCCACTGGGCTGGGAAGTAAAACAGCAAGGCTGGAAAAAAGGATGCTTCCACTGAAGGCAGCATGGAAAGAAGATCCTGTCTCCCTTGGGATGCCCTGTGCAGTGTATTAGGAAAAGGTTTTTCCCCCCGAGGGTGTTGGGCACTGCCCAGGCTCCCCAGGGAATGGGCACGGCCCCGAGGCTGCCGGAGCTCCAGGAGCGTTTGGACAGCGCTGCCAGGGATGCCCAGGGTGGGGTTGTTGGGGTGTCTGTGCAGGGCCAGGGGCTGGGCTGGATGATTCCTGTGGGTCCAACTCATGACATTCTACGATTCTATGAATACAGGGGACTGCAGAAGCCTTCATGGGAGGATGTGCAAAGGAAAAGACCCCTGGAAAACACCTGGATACCCATCAAAGCTCTCAACGCGTTAACTGTGGCCAGTGAAAGCTCGCACTACAGGGAAGCACCATTACCCTTATTTTATAGTGAAGGGAAACTGAAATACACCAGATGACAGAGAATAAAAGTACTGGCTGGATCTCTGCATCCTTGAGGGCAAACAGGACACCAGCCCCTCCACCTGCAGACCCCAAGCTCAAGGCACTGCCATCAGCTGCACAGGCTGTTGAATTGCTTGGAAAGACACAGGTCTAAACACCAAGATCTTGTGAAAACTGCCTCCAGCTGAGCTGGGGACAAACAGCCTCTTCTCCTGATGGATTTGTCAATTTTACCCCATGCTCGGCAGTGCCAGGATTTAAGAGGCTTCCCTCCAGTTGGCGCAGGCCAGGCACGGGGAGGAAAGGGCAGCAGCGTTCCTGTTCTCCGCTCTGCAGCTCTTGACTGGTCATTAATTTCAGTATCAGCGCAGTGACATTTGTCAAACAGGCAGTGACCATTAGTGAATGAGCAGAGAGACCGAAAAAATTGCATTTAATTTAAAATTGCCCAATTGGGCTTGAATGGGAGGCCTGGAGGTGAAAGGCCAGCTTATTAGGAGGAAAAAAATGCATGACAGCGCTTCTGCCCATCAGGAAGTGAGATGGTATTTTAACTAACTGTGATCCTATTTGATTCAGTGGAATGCCGTGGGGGGCCTGGTCCCACACAGCCACTGACCAAGCCAAGGAGCTGGAACAGCAGCAGCACAACCCCAGGTGGATTTACAGCTCAGGCAGCACCAAAGAGCACATGGGATTTAAGGAAAACAGGTGCTGCAAGGCTGCTCGGAGCCACCAGTCCCCAGCAGGGAGCAGAGCAGATCAGGATTTGGTATCCATGGGGTTCTCCAGGTGAGACGTGCACCTGGGATAAGACAACAGCCTGAGCCTGGACCTCAGAAGAGGCTTGACCAACCTGAACCATGTTCATGGCTAAAGTCAACCCCCAGTGAGCCAGTGCCTCACTGCCCCAGAGCATCTGCACCCCCAGGGGTCATCCTCATGGTCAAAGGGACCAGGGAGGCTCAGGCAGGGGGATGAAGAGCATGGCCACCGGCCCATGGGAGCCACTGGCATTGGATCTGCCCTGGAGAGGCAGCAGAAGGTCTGTTTGATAGTAGATGGGGACTGGGGCAATGATGTGAGCCCAGAAACGTGGTGCCTTCTTAGATGTTGAACCTAGCAAGAGTTGAAACCTCATGGACACTGATTTTAATGACTATGATCACCGTAGTGATTTTAATAACTATGGAGGGTGACCACTAACCCACCTGGAAATTGGGCTGTAACCACCTCTCCCTTCAATGCATGTGCACCCACCCCCCAAGCCATGAAGCAGGTAAATGCACCAGTGAGGCTCAGAGACCTTTGAAATTCAGAGGCTCCTTGGCTCAGAGGACCAACTGGACCTGAAGGACCTGCTGACATCAGAACCTTTTCTTTAACATGTGACCTTCTTGCTCACAAGATTAATTCCTGCTTGTTAGATGTCATTTTGATGCCTTGTTGCAGAAAAGCCCTTAATGGCCATGTGAAAAATGACTGATGGGTGAAGGCAGCAGCTGTGCAGACAGAGAAAGCAAACAGAAACCTGGAGGCCACAACGTGGGTCTGCTGCTTTCCTTACACTCAGCATCTCCTCCTCCATCAAACACATCACTCCCACCTGTTTGGGGGGTTTACAGGGCAGAAGAACGAGCCTTAAAGATAAGAAAAATTCTAATCTCTGCAAGTTGTCGTCGTCTGGACATCTCCAAACTCTTCCTACCCTATGGGCACCCCTGGCTCACGCAAACAGATCTAACTCCAGAACTGTGTCCTCCTCAGGGACTCCTGGGTGGCTGACAGGAAAGCTGGGTGATGCTGGTGGAGACAGAGAGACAGAACCTGGTGTGTCACTAAACTGAAACTCATTTTCTCCTGACATGAAAGATTTCAGCTCCCAGGTCATTGCCTGGAGCCTTGTGACACAGGCTTTGGGAGATAGCAAGCCATGGGATCCAGGAGCACAACCCATCCACAGTGTCCCCCGACCATGGAATCACAGAGTTTGAAAAATTCCATTTGTTTTTAACCTTGTGTAACTGTTCTTTTCCAGTTTTATCCACTGAAGCTGTTTCCCCACCCACACGAGCACTCTGCTTTGAAATGCCCCAATATGAAGTGAAATCTGCCAATGGATGAAAAACTACAGGATTGATGAGAATCCGTTTTCCTGGATTTCCATGAAGAGGGAAAGGTTTTTTCTCACTCCTAACATTTTCCTAGTTTTCCAGCCCATACACTGTTTGCTGCTCTGGTTGTATATTCAAACCCTGTCACAACAGTCTATTTTGGTGGGACAAGGTTACAATACCAGTGCCTTGGGTCAGCACCTTCCAGGAGAAGGTTTTCCATGAAGGCTTTAATCAGAGTCCCCAGGGAGCCCAGCAATTCACCTGCAGGCACACAGGCACTGTGATTGCTGCAGTTTGCTCTCAGTAAATAACAGCCACAGATTCCTGGAACACAGCACGTGCTGTTTGGCTTTGCTGCTGCATTTGGAGAGAGATGGACAACAACCGAGATGTGCCCAAACCCCTAGGAATTCCTTGGGTTTGTTGGTGTCACACTCAGCAGCCATTGTGTTGGCTGTAGAAACCATTTAGGACATTTCTGACTACTTAAAACACCCCCTGGGTGAACTCAAAGGCAGAAGAGAGTTCCCTTTTATTTCCTGTTTATTTTCCTTAGCAAGCCATGTCCGATGAGCTCAGTTAAATACCACCAGGAGTTCCTTTCCTGTTTCAGTCTCCTCTACACACCAACAGAAATCTAATTTAGCTCCAAGTATTTGCAGACCCTTAGCCCTGAACCTGCTTTGCTCATCATAATCATCGTCCCAGGAAATTCTGTAGCCTAATGGACCTGGTAAAACATGGAGGCAGAAGAACAACTCTGATCTCCAAACCTGCTGTGTGAGTGCCAGCCTGCCATGCTGGGCCTCACCCTAGGCTGGGAACAGTGCCCTCATCCTTGGGAAGGTCTCCCACGACAAATGTAAAAATAAGACCAGAAGTCTATGCTCTTTAGGACAATGAAAATTGCCATTGCCCATTAAACCCAGAGCCACCGCACGTACCTTATAATGCGACTCGGTCTCCTCTTCCTGAGTGGAACTGGAGGGAGATGGGGTGGCAGACTTGCTTCCCGGGGGTGAGGGGGAGCCGTGGGTGACCCCGCTCCGGATCCCCATCTGGGAGATGAGCTGGGACTGGCTGAGGGTGCCCATGGGGCCGCCCAGCATCCCGGGCCGGTTGAGCAGCGGCACTTGGCGGTTGGACTCGAAGGACGCGGCGTCCGAGTGCACCATCTCCTGGATCTGAGTGAGGAGGAGATCGCTCGTGACTACAAAATTAATTAATTAATTATTTTATTTATTTACTTATTTATTTGCCATACCATCCAATCACTTTGAGACTGATTTATTGTTTGAATTGTTCTACACAGCTGGGAAAGTCTCCCTTGTGCTCCCTTCCACACAAGGCTCGGCACCGTGCACCCATTTCTGTGCCCATGAGGTGCTAAATCAGCTTTGTATGTGGGTCTGTGTGCCCAGAAGTGCCCCTGCCTGCCTCAGGGACCACTGGTGGCTGGCACCTACGAGGGATCTGAAAAAAGGTTCATAAATGAGCGATTTATGGCCAAATCACCAGAAGGGAAGGTCCTTCAGGCCTCATCCAAGCTGGCCTTGAACACTTCCAGGGATGGAACAGCCACAGCTGCTCTGGGCACCCTGTGCCAGGGCCTCAGCACCCTCACAAGGAAGAATTTCTTCCTAATATCCCATTTAAACTAACCCTCCTATAACTTAAAACAATTCCCCCTCTTCCTGTCCCTCCAGGCCCTTGTCCCAGGTCCCTCTCCAGCTCTCCTGGAGCCCCTTCAGGCCCTGGAAGGGGCTCTAATGTTTCCCCAGAGCTTTCTCTTCTCCAGGAGAACCCCCCAGCTCTCCCAGCCTGGCTCCAGAGCAGAGCTGCTCCAGCTTTTGGAGCATCTTCATGGCTTCCTCTGGACTCATTCCGGCAGGTCCACCCCTGTACACCAAGAAGCTAATAAGGGATGAGATGAGATGAGATGAGATGAGATGAGATGAGATGAGATGAGATGAGATGAGATGAGATGAGATGAGGACAAACCCTGTTTTTTTCTGTGCCAAGACCCCATTTCCGGTTTGTACCATTTTCCCTGAAAACCCCGTTTTCCCCCAGGATCCATCCTTGCTGATCTAGTAGAGCTTGGCTCCTGCACAGCCTCATCCAGCCATGGAGTGTGAGGGAGGCAAACCATATCCGAAACATTTTCCAGACTTTTTCCCTTTTACATTAATCTGATTAATGCTAACATGAGTTTAAATACCCGAGCCCACTGAGGTGCAATCTCTTGTTAGCAGGGGAGCTTTGCCAACTCCATCAGCAACACACACACAGAAGGAAACCCAGAGAAGACCTGTGAGGGCTCCATAGGCTTCAGGGGATGTAAATCCAAATGCAAACTGAGATTTACTGCTGCAGGTCAGGAATCAAGAGCTTTACACCACACCCGACAAAATGTTCTTCTCTCCTTTGGACTCTCCATCGGTAGAGGAGCAGTGTCAGGGGAACAGATTTCCCTTTTTCTGTATTAATTGTGAAGTGAAGGGATTTAACTCACAGGAATTAAATTTATTCCTGCATTTCAGCAGCACAAGTCTGTCTGAGGCTGACTTAGGGGCCACACTGAATTGCTGCCCTTGGCTTTGGTGGTGTCAAGGAGGCAGCAGGGCTGGCTTTGCTTAGAGGCAAAGGGGCACAGAGCTTAAAAATACTTTGGTTAGGGGCATAGAGCTTAACTATGGCAAGTTTTTTGTGCCCTTAAAACCTTATTAGGTGCCCTTGAAACCTTGTGCCATACTGCAGAGCTCTGGCCTCTCCTGGTCATAAAGACATCGAGGATGATGGAGCCGTGAGGGTGAACACCAGGTTTGGGCAGCACAGGAGGCACCAGAGAGGCAATTTTTGCATTTACAGCTGAATATGCAGAAGTCATGGGAGTGGCCTGGGTGAGACAGGCAGCGACAGGGACCATGCGAGGTGGGGACACAGCATCCATCTGCTGAGCAGCCAGCCATTCCCAAATTCCAGCCAAAAAAATGTACATTTGTCTTGGGTTTTGTCAGTTTAATCCAGACCTTTCATGTTGGAGAAGATCTGCCAGCTGCTAAGGAAAAGAATAATTTATTGTCCTTATTTTAAATTTAAATGAAGGGAAAGTTTAGAAGACGGGTGTTGGAGAAATGGGGAAGGCTATGAGATGTGGCTTCAAAAATTCTGAAATTTAAAATAGCTTGCTCACGTTTCAGCCACAGCACTCTCCTGAGGAAATACTGTATTCAGACAATTTTTTTGGAAACTTTTATTATGTGGCCAATAGACCACAATGGCTCAGTTTATCCATTAAATATGTAATCATCCGCTTTTTCTTTACAGTGCATGTTATTTATGCATCAGAGCAGAACAAGTCCAGGAGTGCAATTATGGATATGGGCCACGTGTTGTAAATGACTCTGAAAATTTGTAGAAAAAACCGGCAACGTGAGCCTGGCTCAGAGAACCCCTCCAGAAGCCCCTTGCTCACAACGACCCCATGACAGACCCCTCCTGAGTAGCAGAGACACAGCATTTGTGCTGGGACACCCCACTCCAAGGATACCTTAACAAGATGCCTCCTCCCAGTTTCTTTACATCAGCAAAGGGACCCCATAACACCAGACTTTTAATCAGGGCCTGTGGTGACAGGACAAGAGGGAATGGTTTTAAACTACAAGAGGGTTGATTTAGGTTAGATATAAGGTAGAAGTTTTTTTACAGTGAAGATGGTAAAACAGGCACAGGGTGCCCAGAGAAGCTGTGGCTGCCCCTGGATCCCTGGAAGTGGCCAAGGCCAGGTTGGATGGGGCTTGGAGCAGCCTGGGACAGTGGAAGGGGTCCCTGCCCATGGCAGGGGTGGCACTGGATGAGCTTTGAGTTCCCTTCCCACCCAAAGCATTCTACAATTGTATGATAAAGTGGTTTTAGTTAAATATGGTTGGTTCTTCTCTCCCTCTCCCACATCTCCATCTCTTCTCCCCCTATCCAGGAGGCTCTGCAGGACATGCACAGCTCCTCATATGCACCCTCTGACCAGCATCTGGACAGGCAGGAACTGTCCCCACCATTTGGCACTCACTGCATTTCTCCTGACCTCCTTTTTTGGTTTTTTTAAATGAAATTTCGGAAGCAACACCCCAGGCTGCCACCTCCCCATCACTCCTGGTGATGGCTCCTGGTGTCCCCAGGAGTGGTGGAAAAGCTACTTTTGTCTTCCAGATGTAAAACATTTGGGGTGAAAATGAGGGTGAGTGGTTCATGTGCAGCACTGGAGCTCCTCAAATAGGATTAAGGGTGAGGATGGCCCCGACTCAAGCGAGGGAAAGGGTTATTTCTGCTTCCCGCTGCAGGATCCTGCAGACACTGATTTCAGGGGCACCCAAAACAGGTGATACCCCCCCAAGGAAAAAGAGACCCAGGAGCAGGATTTTGAGATGCTTCCCTGCAGCAAATGGCCTCATTAGGCAAGTAAATGGTGAATGAAATTGTGATCACGGCAAACCAAAGTGAAAGGAGGTAATGAATTTAACATTCCCTGTGTGAAAGAAAACAGCCTGGTCCTGTGGGATGCAGTCCCAGCACTGGGCTCAGTGGGGCTGTCCCATGCCTTTCACAGCCCCACAGAGCCCTATGGAAATATGGAATTGAATAACCATCCTCCAAATGTGATCAGCTCCTTCCCCAGGAGCAGGGGCTGTGAGAGCCAGGTCAGATCCCGTCTCCATCCCAGGAATTCAGCACAACGAGCTCACCACGAGGTGCTGCAAAAGGCTCAGGATGGGTTTGCAGCCTGTGCTGAAAAGATGTTTTGCATCTCAGAGGAAACCCAGAGTGCAATGTGATGTAGTCATAGCTAAAGTAATTAAGTGCATCTTACTTAGCAGATTCCCAAAGGCTATGCTAACTCAAAGACAGCTTCTTTTTTTCCACAATATTTCAATTCTTTTAATGAATATGCATGTCAGGCCCATAAATGCTCCAGCTAATCCGAAGAAGGAGAGAAAAACAGGCTGACAACAGCACATGGTCCATGTTCCCTGTTTCTGGGGAGAAGGGGAATTCAGTGAGTGACAAATGCCATGAGGAAGAGCCTCCTCAGGGACTGGGGTGCTCTGCTAACACAGATAATGCTTCAAATGTGTCAAGCGCAGCTTCAACTTAACTGTTCCCCAAAATTTTAATGTAAAAAGCAGCTCTTTCCAGCAGTATGGGGTAGAGCACCAGCCAGCAGACGTGGGGGTCAGGTCCCAAGGTCTGGCAGGGATGGTTGCGTCATGAAACGGCCTCCTGCTAAATAATAACCCCCCGCTGAAGCCTTGAGGCAGGTCCCACCCTTAAAACCACCTTCTGCCTTTGCTTTCCATGGGATTTTTCTCCTCCTCCTCCTCTCACCTTCCTTGGTCTTGGCCACACCCTGAACACACGCTGTGCTCTGGTGGCAGAAGTACAAATCCAGAGGTTCTGTGTTCTCCCCCCATGGTGTGCTCTGCCCTTGGAGCAGTGATGCTCCAAGCTGCCCCAGCCCTGCTGCCTGCTTGGCTGGGCTGCAATCCCGGGTGGGATCAATGCCAAAACACTTGTGATGTTCCCCGGGAGCAGGAGCAGGAGCAGGAAAAGGAGGAATTTGGCTGGAGTTTGCCACACAATGCTGTCTGACCCCACTGCACAGGAAGGACTTGGGGGTGCTGGTGGATGAGAGGCTGGACACGACCTGGGAATGTGCATTGGCAGCCCAGAAATCCAACCATGCCCTGGGCTCATCCCACAGCGTGGGAAGAGGTGAGGGGGTGATTCTGCCCCTCTCAGGTGAGACCCCACCTGCAGAGCTGCCCCAGCCCTGGGGTTTCCAACATCAGAAGGATGTGGAGCTGCTCAAGTGAGTCCAGAAGCCACGGAGATGCTCCAAAGGTGGCAGCACCTCTGTTATTGAGCCAGGCTGGGAGAGCTGGGGGTGTTCAGCCTGGCGAAGAGAAGGCTCCAGGGAGAGCTTAGACCCTTCCAGTGCCTAAAGGGGCTTATAAGGAAGATGGAGACAGATTTTTTAGCAGGACTTGTTGTGACAAAGGACAGAGGGTGACAGCTTTAAACTAAAAGGGAGTTGATTTAGAGTAGATATAGGGAAGAAATTTTTTAAGACGAGGGTGTCAAATACTGGCACAGGATGCCCAGAGAAGCTGTGGCTGCCTCTGGATCCCTGGAAGTGTCCAAGGCCAGGCTGGGTGGGGCTTGGTGAAACCATGGCAGGGGGTTGGAATGAGATGTCTTTAAGGTCCCTTCCAACCCAAACCATTCCACGATTCTACGACTCCCACCCTTCCCAAGGTCAGTTAACATGGGTGGGGTGGGCTGAGCTGAGCTGTCACAGCCTTTCTCATCCAGGATCTTCCTCCCCATGCAAGGCAAGCAGCTACTCCAGGGGCAGCCACCAGGCTCATCCACAGCACAGCTTCCCTCTCCTTGGGTTTGTTCCCAACAACAAGCCATTATAATCACAATCAACCAGGGAGAGGAATTATCTGCTGAACAGCTTTGAAGCAAAGTTTTCCCAGCAGGCTTTTTCTGTATTGAAGTTTCAATGTAAACGCATCACCATAGCTGAAATGCTTAAAGATGATTTACTTAAAAAAGAGAGAGAGCAGGAGAGAGAGGAGCTGATAAGAAAATATATCCCCAATTACCACCCCTCCTCTTCCCAATTTGTAACTGCTCCTAATAAACTTTCATGGTCTATGTAAAATGCTTTAGTGCAGTGACAAATTTCTGCTGGAATTTGAGATGTCTTGTTCAGAGTAATAGCTATCTCACACAGGTGCCCAGCTGCTATTGTAAAATCAGTAAGCATTTAATTGAAACAAATGACTATAATAATAGTACATTATCCCTGCAGGCTCATAGCCATAACAGTTTTAATTATTGAGTTAAGAGTCAAACTAATTTATCCTTTAAAGTAACAGCCACAGCTTTGGTTCCACCGATCATCCTATTACAAACATGAGGGGAACAGTTGGGAAGGACTTAAAAAGGAAGTAATTTATTTTGGCAGAGGTGGGGGGGCATTTATCACATGGCAGAGGATTTCTCTGTGCACTGATGTTCCCAGTTGTGGTTGTCACCTCCCTCCCGGATGCACCCAGTTCCCAGAGGGACCAGGCACCCCTCTGCCAGCTCCTTGGGACCTGCACCCCCACCAGGATGCCATGGGGGGGCTTTGCTGGCCCAGCAGCAGCAGCACAGGAGTCCCTGGGAACTGCTGGTGCCAGCTTTGGGGGCTTGGGTGCACAGAAGATTTTTTGATCTATATTAAAATTACAGTTTCTCTTCATCGAACACAGTGGAAAAAAAAACGTTTTACAGACTCAAGTTTGCAAACAGGATCTGAAGGAGCATCTCTGAACTCAGAGCCAGGCAGCAAAGAGGAAGAATCTACATTCATGGTTTGAAAAAAGCATTTCTGAGACACAGACATGCCCTGGGGCAGGTTTGAAGGCACAGCTTTCCCCAGCCCTCTGTTTCATGAGCCTTCCTGCTTTTGTTGTGGTGGCTGTGACCCAGGGGACCTAGAGAATCTCTGTGAGCCCGTGGGGCACCACATGGAGAGGGGATGGAGAGAGGAGGGCTGCAAGGAGGTGGGGAACCCCTCCCTGTCAGGTGGGGTTCAGGAGCTGCCCAGGGGGGTGGATTCATTTGTCACATCACCCCATCAGGCTTGCTTGATCCCTGGAGCAAGCCTGGAGTGCAGCCTGTGCTGCCAGCCCTGGAGCTCCCACCCCAGCACTGGCCAGACTGGAGGGCTCTCACCAGTCTGTCCTTCCCCAAAGAACCTGCAGAGCGCCATCAACTCCCTCCTGCTCTGGCCAGAGACACAGATCTCTGCACTCTCTCCATGTTCCCCACCCTGCTCGTTGCTCTGGATGCTTTTTGGACTTCTCTCTCAGCAGCGCCCACCCAAAGCATCTTGCACCCCTTTTCCAGAGCCACCATCTATGAGGAGAGGAGTCCTCACCTTGAAAGATCTTTTTTTGCTCTTGCAAGGGGGGGCAATGATGTTTTTCCAAACACATATTCTTTACTGGGGCTCAGTTTACCAGGCTGTGCCAAAAGCTCTGCATCTCTGTCTTCTGCTACTTTCCTGCTCACTGCATCATCATCTGCCAGCTCCACTGGGAATTATTTCATGCTTCCTTTGGCAGAAACATAAAAAAACCTCCAAGAAGACAGAGTGACAATCCAGCCCACTAAACCTGTGCAACACTGGGTGTGAATTGTTCAACTTTCTCAACAGACTTTGTGCTTCCAAGTCAAATGTCTTGCAGATGTCTAAGTATGTTATGTTAACACTGTTACCTCTATCACTCAAACCTGTAATCTCATCAAAAAAGATATCAAGTTAGTTTGACAAGATTTGTTTTCCATCAGCCCATGTTGATTGGCATTAATTATATTACCTTCCCTTAATTCTTTATTAATTGAGGCCTGGATCTGCCACTCCATTATTTTGCTGAGGATTGATGACAGACTGACAGGTCTGTAATTACCTGGGCTGTTCTGTTTCCCTTTTTAAATATTTGCACATTAGCTCTTTTCTAGTCCCCCAGAGCTTCCCCAATATTCCAAGAAATATTAAATACCAGCATTAGCTGAGCTCCTCAGTCAGTTATCTGAAGCCATGTACAGACAAGCTCAGCCTGATGGCTTAGAGGGAACCTGAGCAGACAAATATGAGAAAAGAAACTTTTCTGGTTTAGGTGCTTTAAATAAAACCCCGATCTTCCCAATTAATGTTGGCAGTTCCAAATGCAACGCTTTCAAACATGAAGCTTCACCCTAAAGCCATACAGTGTCCCCAGACAAGGCTCCCAGGGCTTCTCCCAGTTGTGTTTATGTGGGAATGGACTGAGAGCAGCTCTGAGGAGGACTTGGGTGGATGAGAAGCTTGACATGACCTGTCCATGTGCACTGGCAGCCCAGAAACCCAATTGTATCCTGGGCTCGTCCCACAGTGAGGGCAGCAGGAGACGGGGGGATCCTGTCCCTCTGCTCTGGTGAGACCCCACCTGCAGAGCTGCCCCCAGCTCTGGGGACCCCAAAGTAGGAAGGATGTGGAGCTTGGAGTGAGTTCAGAGGAAGTCACAGAGATGCTCCAAGGGCTGGAGCCCCTCTGCTCTGGAGCCAGGCTGGGAGAGCTGGGGGTGTTCACCTGGAGAAGAGAAGGCTCCAGGGAGAGCTCAGAGCCCCTTCCAGGGCCTAAAGAGGCTCCAGGAGAGCTGGAGAGGGACTGGGGACAAGGCGTGGAGGGACAGGACAAGGGGAATGGCTTCCCACTGCCAGAGGGCAGGGATAGATGGGATATTGGAAAGAAATTCTTCTCTGTGAGGGTGGTGAGGCCCTGGCACAGGGTGCCCAGAGCAGCTGTGGCTGCCCCTGGATCCCTGGAAGTGTCCAAGGCCAGATTGGACAGGGTTTGGAGCAGCGTGGGATAGTGGAAGGTGTCCCTGCCCATGGCAGGGGGGTTGAAACAAGATGGTTTACAAGGTCCCTTCCAACCCAAACCATTCTGTGGTTGTAGATGACTCTGTCTCCTCATCTGTGGGGATATTTGGATCTGCATCTGTTACCATGTAAATTGCTCCTTGTGTTTTCCAGCCTTGATCATTTCTGCATGTTTTTTTTCCCCACAAAGAGAAGTTCCCTGCAGCAGGCAGGGGAGGGAATGACTGAGGGCTGGTGTTGGGAAGCACCTGCCTGACACACTGAGCTCGGAGCTTTGGCAGCCCGTGATCTCGTGCTATGATATCCTGCTATTACAGGGGAAGGAATCCTCCAAACACAATTAACACTTCATCAGAAGATAAAGAACTGTAACTTCTGGGTGAGAACGGTGGTGTTAAACAGGATAGAGACTCTGCTTGGCAAACAGGGAATATTTCTCATTAATCTTGTCGTTGCTCCCGGGGCTGGGAGGGCACGGCCAGCAGGAACCAGCTCAGCATGGCATGAACTGAATGTTGTTATTTTCCTGTGATTCAACCCCCACTACAGTCATCTGCCAGCAAGAGCATTATTGTGGATTGGCACAGCAGAGATGTCCATGAGGGTGGACATTCCAAATCTCAGCTACTCCCACCCCCTGAGGGTGGCAGGGAGGCAGGAGTTGTGCTTTGGTGTGTGCTTCCCTCTCTCTTGTGCGGGTGGAGTGATTATACAGATTGCAAGAGATTATGGTTTCCAAGCACCTCAAAGTGTCAATGACACAGCTCCAGCCCTGCCCTCCCTCCCAGCCCTGCTGCAGACCTGCAGCCTTAGCTGGGGTGTTCCTTCTTCAGGAGACAACCAAAGTATTGTAAGGGCTTGGCTCACCCTGAGTCCCAAATCCCACCAGCTGTGTGACGATGGAGAAATCAAACAGCTGAGAGGGGAACCTGGGCTGCAGAGGATGAATCATCAAGGCTGGAAAAGCCCTCTGAGACCATTGAGTACAATCCTTAACCCAGCACTGCCAGGTCCACCACTAAACCATATCCCCAGGTGTCACACCTACATGTTTTTTGAGCACTTCCAGGCATGGTGGCTCCAATACTGCCCTGGGCAGCCTGTTCCAGTGCTTGATCACCCTTTCAGCGAAGAAATTTTCCTAAATATCCAACCTGAACCTTCCCTGGTGCAGTTTGAGGCTGTTTCATACAGCCGAGCCCCTGCATTCCAGCAACCCCACCTCAGCTGCACTGTGGAGACCCCAAGGCTGACCTTCCAGGGACACCTTCCACTCCACCAGGGTGCTCAGAGCCTTCCACTGGACTTTTTTCCCAGGTGTTTTGCCTCTTCACCATTGAGTCTTAAGGGGAAATGCCTGAAGGAAAGGAACTGCTGTGACTATTCCCATGGGGACTGGGAGAGGGATAGCATGTGTCCTTTGCCAAACTCACTCTCCCAAGGTCAGGGATGAGCCCGACAGCCCAGCAAAATGCAAGCAAAATTCTACTTCTAGTGGCAAAATCCCTGGTCTATTGGAAGGTGCCCCTGCCCATGGCATAGGGCTCAAACTGGATAGTTTTTAAGGTCCCTTCTAAGCTCAACCATCGCAGGATTCAGTGATGTGTCTGGAGGAGGAGGAGGGATGCCCCTGGCACTGGAAAAGCAGCTGGGCTGTGCATGTGCTCCATCGGTGCTCCCGCAGTTCTCAGCTGGAGAACTGTCTGTAAATAACATCTTCAATAAACTCCGTTTTTTTAAAGTACATTATTTTACGGATAAAGAACAAGCCTGATAATTCAGTGAACATGTTTGCAAATAATCTATTCCATTAATTTCCAGCCTGTTTTCTGAATGCATTATTTAGCGATTTTGCAAAACCCATTTGTAGAGGAGGGGAATTGACACTCATCCAGGCATAACACCATAACACCATCACCAAAAGCTGGGGCCAGAATTCCCAGGAATGGGCACTGGGAGGTAATTAAACAGCAGCAGACCCTGAGCCCCTCTCTTTTATGGCCCATGGGGGGTATAAAATGTAATAAAATTGTCACACCCCCTATATGTGTATTGGAAAGATAGGGAGAACCAGCTATGGAGGGGAGAGGAAGAAGAAGGGGAAGATGATAAAACCTTCGTGGGTGAAGGTGAGGGACTGAGGGGGCCAAGATGGTGCTGGGAGCTGAGAAGAGTCTGCACCAGCCCTAGAGCCGATCCAGAACAATTTCCTAGTCTGGATTTCTGTCTCCACACACGAGGTGGATGGAGGAGCAGACAAACTGTCTCATGGAGTATTTTTGTAGCATTATTTGAGTGTAATGGTGAGGCAAAGCCAGCCCAAGCAAGGGGAAAATATCTTTCAGTATCAGACCCGTTTATACATCAGATTTTCTTTAATTTTTTTCTTTTTTAACTCCAAAGATACTGGTGAAACACCGAGTCAGAGGCCAGTGTTAAAACCTTCTACAATAAATACCTCTATAAATAGAACTTGCTGCTTCCCAAGGCTGGGGTGAGACACCACGTGTTGTGTGGGGCTAGAGGTGGTCCCTGGCCACATGTCTGAGGCGCCCTTTTCTTCATGAGTGGGAATTTAGGATCCTGCTAAGCTGTGCATTCCATGGGACCATCACGTGCCCAGCAAAGCTATCCCACAGGTCAAGGGCAGGATTTGAGACACAAATAAATTCCTGAGAAGCAGAGATCTGGCGTCAGGTAAATAACCTTAAGCATTAAAAAAAAAAAGGGAAAGCAGGAAAACACTAGAGACAGAAAGTTTTTTCCATCTTCAGCTCGACAGAGATTCTTTGGGGAGTTTGCTTTTCCTGGTGGGTTACCACATCCTTGATGTTTTTAGATGTTTAACACCCCGTGTTACAGCTCAGCCTCCTTTTTACAAGACTTTGAACTTCTGGGACAGAACAAAGTTCTGCTCCAGGTGGATTGGAGGGCAATAATTTAATTTAATTTTTGTGGAGGCAGCATGGGCAGGGCCAAAGTGTGCTCTGCTGTATGTCCTTGCCAAGGCAGGATCACACCCAGCCCTTCCCCATCCTGTTCCCCAGGGAGAGCACCCTGGGACACCCCTGGGCACCACTTGGTGATAACCATGGAACTGTGCCCAGCCTGACAGGGGGACAAGAAGCTTCACTTTGGATGGAGAAGGTGCTGGATTGTGTAAATCCAGGTATGTTGCTTCTCAGGGGCATAAAAACTAACATTGGCAAGAGCACCTCCAGCTCCCACAGGACTTGCACACCCCGCTCACCCACGGCTGCACAAACTCTCCCCCACCCCAATGTGGGCCCTCTCACCTCCTCCAGCATTTATTGCCCCCTCCCTGTGCTCGTGCAGCTGATTGAAACCTTTCTGCACTCCCAGCTTCCCTCTGCTTTATGTCTCTCCTGGCTCTTCTCACACATTTTAGATATTGCATTCACATAAAGCAATAGACTCGCAGGTAATGAGAGACCTCCGCGTTTTATTGCATGGAGCATTAAAAAAAAGAAGAAGGAGAAGAAGGCAAAAAGAAGCAATTTTAGAACACAACAGGAAACTGGGAAGACTAGATAGAAAACTCATCCCAGTGGGATTAAACTCTGTGAATGAATTTTAATAGGTTTTTTTTTTGTTTGATTGCGAAGTCTAACAGCCCACTTTTCAAGCACCATAAGAAATGCTGCAGCATTAGAAAGAGTTGGGTATTCGGTGCTGATCCCACATCTGCACACAAACCACAGCTCTTCTGCACATCTGCAATGAGCTGCCCCCTTTTTGCCCCCACTTGGTTTCCCTCTGCAGCCAGATATTGCAGGGATTATTGTGTTAGTTTGTCATAAGTGTTTCATAAGAGTGTCCTATTACCAGGAATACAAGCATCCAGGGAAGGAGGATGGTTCTGTGGCTGAATATGTGTTGGAAAAACACAGGATTTTCAAAGCCCAGCTCTGCTGGAGCAATTTGAGACAAAACTGAACCTCCAGCACACCAGTTCTCCACCAGCACAGTGATGCTCCTGCTCTGCAGAGGGGAACCTCCGAGAGCTGCAGGATGTGCCACGACCTTGCTGCGTCACACAAACTGTTACCAGAAGGCGCAGTCTGTTATCTTCCCGCCTTTAATTATAGCAAATGCTGAACACTCTTAAAGTAAGTGTGAAAAAGCCCAAACGACTCTGTATGTACAAAATTAATTGCAGGCGGGAACAGGGAAGGGAAACTCGAGCGCCAACTCCCGCCACAAAAGCCAGATGCTGTAACTTCTGTTCTGACTCCTGACAATGGCAAATCCTTCTCATTTCTTAGCCAACCAATATAACTGCAGCTGCTCTTCCAAGTTACAGACAGGCCAAAATCTACATAAATGCAGAATTGAAGTCACCTGGTCACTGTACATTTAGGTGACTTCTTCAGTGCCACAAAGACTAGGAACATAGAGGAAAGAAGGAGAAATCCCCTGCCCTGATGGAGATTGGGCCAGAGGCACTGAGTACAGACAGGGTCCTTCCTGGGTTATGAAAAGTCTCTAAGAGATAGCAGCTTACAGAGTCCTTAGAAAAAAAAATTCTCACTGAAAAAACCAGGTTTTTCAGCCAAAGTCAAGAATAAGATTCCCAAGATGTAGGAAGTGCTCACTTAGGTTCCGGCACAGCTGAGCTGCTGTGCTGCCTGCGCTGTGCAATGCAGTTTATTAGATTAAATGTAGTGTATTAAGGGGGACCAGGGGCAAAATATTCAGTCCAGCAGCATCTCTGTCCTCTTGGGCTTCCTCATGATGGATAACAAACACCTCAGAGATTCATTTATTTCCTTCTAACACCCAGACACTCAGTTCCTGGAGGTGAGATATGCCATATTAAATGAGGCTTGGGTCTGCTCAGGACTGGGTTGCCACAATAACAAGTGTTCCTACAGCCAGTCTCCATTTAATCCTGGTAACAGCAGGGATTCAGGCCATCACAAACACTTCCTTCCCTCCCAAAACATATAACCCCAAGTGGTAAACCAAGAGTAAAGCATAACCCCATTAAAGGCTTGATTTTTTCCCCTGGGATTACATGCCGGCACTGGGGAGCTTGATCAATTGAGTCTTGAGGTTTAATCAATAAGTGCCAACAACAACATTACTGCATTCCAGTCATGCTCTCCATTCATCAGCTTAAGTAACTCCAGTCACTCAGAAGACAGAGGCACTAAAGCAGCAATTAAGGTCTTCGGGGAAGTCTGAACGCAGCCGGTGGCTCCTGGGACAGCCCTGGGTGTTCCACGCTCCAGAAGGAGCTTCCACCTCCAGCTCAGGCACATCCCCCTCGGTGCCAGGCTGTTGATTAGATGGATATGGCAGGACTCAAATGCAACAGAAAACATTTCAATTAAAAAACTGATCGCTATTTTGTCTTGCACGTTGTGTCACCAAAACATTTTGGATGGCGCACCACGCTCGGTGCCGCATTTGCATTTCCATCTGATCAGACACCAAGGACACGTGCCAGGCTCGTGTTTACATTCCAGATCAAGTCACATATCCCAGCGATCTCATTAACCTGCTGCCCTTGAATTAAACAAAACCACCTGGAAAGGAAGCGCTTTCCTCCCCGACATGCACCGCAAGACATCTTCGGAGCTTCCCAGACAAGCTTTGAGCATGGGCGGCTTCAAGGAGGTGTAAGGATTTATGTTCCTTGGAATACTTCCCAGGTTTTTTCTGGCCAAGGAGTTTCAGCGCACGTGTTGGGGTTCTGCAAGAGCTACAACTGTGTCTGTACATACGAACAGGCTTTAGGGACGACCAGCAAGGTGAAGGGATGGCTCAGGGGGAGCAGGTGGAGGGGAAAGCACAAAAAATGTTCGTACTTCCTGAGGGCCGAGCATCAACTGATGAGGAGCTCAGACCTCTCTGCTGTTGAGGACTTTGCTGTCCCCTTGTTACCTGAGATCAAAGCCAACATTCTGTTGTTGTCAGTGCAGCCCCCAGCCCCTCACAGGCACGGGGTTGGTGCTCTCCTCGCCCTGGATACAGACAAATAGCAGGGACTCTGCAGCCCCTGTCCCTATGGGCAAAAGGGCCAATCTCCCCCAGAAAAAGCTCTTTAGATATTTGCCAAATAGAGACAAAACCATCCCTGTTCTGCTCTGAAGAATGCAGCAATCTCAGCTCGGGGTTTACACTTGTTATCTACACACATTCTCCTTTCTGAAACAAAACCTTAAAGCTGCTTATAGGAGATGACTGCCAAAAACGTTTATCACTTTCACAGACTTGTTTGCCAGGAACAGACAATATTGCCCAAGTAGCCACGAGTGTATCAAAGAGGATGCGCAGCAGCACCTAGATGTGGGAGAAGCTCCAGCAGGATTCTTGGATCCAGCTTGGAGGAAGGGATTTGATCTCATTGGTCTCAGCTTCCCCAGCTGGAAATGGAAAAAAGGAATTGCTCCAGACCCGAGATGGGCAGGTACAAATGCTGTGTCACGATGGATAAGATTTGCAAAAATTAAGCCATTCCACACTTGCAATTCTCTCTTCTTGAGATGCAGAAGATGAAGAAGAGCCAAATATATTATCTGGGAAGAAAGGGTTACTTTTCAATCGAAAATTTATGCACTGAATTCTGAATTAACATGTGGGATAATTAAAACCATCTTTCCAATGAATTTATTATAGGATATACAAAGCTAATTATAAATTCTCTGTTGCTTAATCCCTTGCAGTTTGCTAATGCAGCGTTGAAATCTCTTTGGCCACACTTGTTTAAATTATTCATTAGACACAGCAACAGTTGTGAACTGTAATTTAAATTGGCATCTCATGAATATTCAATCAATACAATAAACACTGGAATGTTTTACTGCACACTGCTCGATAGTTTGTGCTGAAGCTTGTGTTGACACATTTTTATTAACTCTTTATAAAGGTGTTACCTATTTATGTCACTGATTAAAATGAGAATAAAAAGTCCCACTCATAAATATTTGTGTCATTGCCTTAAGAGAGACAATGTAATTAGGCAAAGCTTCAAAAGTCATAATTAATATTGGGCGGCTCTCCTTTCCCTCCTGGTTGCCTTGAACATGTGGACTGGCAGGATTTCAAAGCCTGGCACGTGCGGCCACGTCACAGCTTTGGCACCGCAGCTTTCCCAAGTGCCCGGGCCAAATCCGGGGGTGACACCTGTGAGGTGGCCCCGAGTCTGAGCTGGCATCCCAGCAGCTGTGCTGTGCCCTGCTCCCACTGCACAGGAGATAGAAATGCAGAGATAACTGGAGATACTGTGAATATTTGCTCTCTGGTCTCCAGGCTTTGGCCCGCCAAAATTAGGAAATAAAATGCAGCCACCATAAAATCCCTGCGTGTGGCAGCCTGATGGCTTTGCAGCACCTTATAGTCTTTTAATGGGGCATTTTTAGCAGCAGCCCTAAAAAGTCATTCTCACGAGGCTGTACAATTCCGTGTGGGTTTCTATTTTAAGCCTGAACATTTTCATTTCAAAGCGAGATCCTGCTCTGACCAGAGACTGTAAAAATGACATCGTGGGACTCAGTGGCTGCAGCTTCTCAGCAGCACCACATAACACACGCAGTAAGTTTAGAAATGAAAATATTCCCCCCCTGCCAACGGGTGGGAATATTCCCTCCCCTGCAAACAGGGTTGGTGACATGAGACCAAAGGTATCGGAAGTTCAGGCTCTCCCAGGGCTGTGGAGTGTTCCCAGCACTGCTGTGAGGTCCAGGAAAACCCCCCCAACTCAAATGTTCCCTCCTGTGCACCGACTTCCACCTTCTCAGATCGGAGCTGCCAGGTGGGAAATAACAGCAGCTGTTGCTTTATTTCCAGAAAAAACTGGAATTTTTTTCTGGAGCGAACACTGGCCAGGACTTTCTCACAGACACAACAAACCCTGCTGGCTTGCTCAGGGGATGATATCGCTGTCCCTGTGTTGTGTGGAGTAATCTCATTAGCACGTGGATGAACTTAAAGACCAAAGGCCAAGCAGTTTATCCCAGCAGGAGATTTGGCTGATGGCTGCAGTGGCCAGGAGCTGCTCTGCTGCTCCCGTGTCCCCAGGTGAGTGCAGGGAGAGCTGGCAGAGCATCCCCAGCAGCTCCCAGCTCCCTCCAGAGACATCCCTGCCGAGACCCCAGCCCCTCTGGATGCCAGGAGTGATCTTCCTCCAGACAGGAGGGTTGGCAAAGCTCATGAATATTCACAGAGTGTTTAAACGCTAATTACCGATGGCTCAGCTGAGTGAACAACTTCAAAACTGCAGAAGTTTAATGAAATAATGTTTTTGTGAAGTTGTTTCTGGCCGACGCTTTTTGTGGCTTGGGATCGTTTGAAGGATTTCAGACCCAGTTTCAAGGAAAGTAAGGTCCACATGTGCTACTCCTACAGCACTGTATTTGGGTGTTCCTGACCCTGAAATGCATTCGTGGTACCTCCTCCAGACACCTACAAGTATTTTACACACAGTTTTACTTCCACCAGTGGACACAGTGGATTGTTGCTGACCACCCTCGGTTCCACTGGCAATACTCACCCTGTCAAACTTAACACTCCACCACTGATCCTGCTAAAAGATTTCAGGCATCAAGGTAATTTTGTATCCGCTCCTTTTTCCATGATATGCCTCCACCACAGGACTAAACATCCTGCGCAGCATTTGCTTGCTGGAATCTGAATGTGATTCCTCATGGGGAAGATTATTCCCTCCTTTAGTCCCCTGTGTGCACGGCAGGAACCATCGTCTTCTCTGTGATCTTTGCATTCCCTTTTTCCCCCCCTGTAGGACAAAAAGCTGTTTTGGCATCTCTTAATTACGGCTTTGTGGCTGGCAGATCATCTGTTCACCTCAACCTTTATTTCCAGTGACAGAAAGCATCCGACTGTTCCGCTCCTCTGTTGTGATCCCTCTTGTTCCAGATCACCTGCCTGTGAGTCAGCTCAGGGCTCTGCACCCGCTGTACTTCCCCATAAATTAGTAAGTGATACCTTGGCTTCAATTGCAAGGGTCTTTCAAGACTAATCTGTGCATTTTTGTTGGTGTTTCTTCCAGCTGTTTCTTGTGTACCACAGCTGGCATCTCGTTTCAGCCTCGCGGTGGAACACAGACAATCCTGACACTTTGTACAGCTAATGCCTTTCTTTTTTTTGATCCATGAATAATTTTCTCTGCCACAGTAGCAGCTCTCCCAGAATACTAAAAGCCACGCGCTCTCCTGTAACCATATCAATCCAGCTCTGACGTGAGTTGGAGAGCTGCAGCGCTCTGGGTGATGTCAATGCATGATTCAGACATGTTTTCCTTTATGCTCCCAGATCCAGGGCTTGTTCTGCTTCCCTGAGAAAGGGAGAGGTGGCTGAGCTCCTACAGACTCTGCTGTAATTCACCCAGCCTTGCAATTTGCACTCACATACACTGGGAAAAGCCACTTTGCTCAGCTTGAAGCCCTGAGGATTGGGAGTGGGTAAATCCTTGTATCCAGCACCCTAAATGGGGTGGGTCATTACTGGTGTCCCCTTTGGATCTCCTCATCTCGTGGCCCAAGTGAGACTGATGGCTCCAAGAGCTGCCTCCACCCCAGAAGCAGAATCTGCAGAGGCAGGATGGACAGTCCTTTGAAAGTAAAATTTGGCAGGTTTTAAATGTGGGAGAAAGTGGGAAGGGAACTCCTGATCCATTGAAGAATTTTATTATTGACATTTTAGCGAACACCAGTGCCAGTGTTTCCCTTTAAAATCCTCCCTCAGCCGGGTGGGATTGATGCACAGTTGCAGGCACACCTGGAACACACAGCTCACCCAGCCAGGGCTGGGCTGCAGCACCACGGTACAGACGAGGCTCTCGGGTGTCTCAACCCTTCAGAAACACGAGGTGAAGACAGGAAACCTTCCTTGCTGCACAGCTGCAGGGCTGTGCCCTGCTGCTCTGCCTTTGCAGTGGATGCTGCAGGTGGTGATGCACCAAGGAATGTCCCTTCGTGGGACACCAGCAGGAGTGCTGCCAAGATTCTTCAAATGCATTAATGGCAAAAGGCAGCGTGGAAATAACATCAGTGGATTCCAGGATGGGGGTGACGATGTTGCCTCACAAACAGGGACATGGACAAGGCAGAGGTGTTTAATGCATTCTTTGCCTCTGTCTTCAACACAGATGATGGGCGAAGGGAGTCTCAGTGCCTGGAGCTGGAGGATCAGGACTGTGAGAATGATCAACTCCCAGTTAATCCTGAATTGTGCAGGATCTGCTGCTCCAGCTCAATCCCTACAAATCCATGGGGCCTGGTGAAATTCTTGGGAGAATCCTCAAACAGCTGTGATGTCATCACAAAACCTCTCTCAATGATTTTTGAGCAATCTTGGGAACCCAGAGAGGTGCCAGCTGACTGGAAGCAAATGTTGTCCCAATTTTCCATGATTCTATGAAGTTCCTTTCTTGTGTATCAGGTGAAGAGGTTGCAAATCACAACCATCCTCTGTCCCTTCAGCCCCTTCCCTCCTGCACCTCAGCCCCTGCTCATCCCATCCCATCACTGCCTTGCCCTCTGAGGACCAGGATTTCATGCCCAACTCCAGCTGCTCCTTGCCATGTTCATGTCTCCTCATGTCTCTTCAGAGTGTTGTGAAGACAGAATGTGAATTTTTTTACTAAGCTTCACTTCCAACATGAAACTCTTCCTGGAAAAATTACCATGTGTGCAAACACAGACACCCAAAATGTGGGTTAACAAGTCTGAGCCGGGGGTCTGGTCCTCCTCGAATCCCTGCAGAGACATTTGCTTCATCCCAGGGAAGGTATTTCAGATAGTTCAATGACTCACAGTCCAGGAGAGCTTCTTACTCTGAAAGAAACCTGGGGGACTCATTCAGGCCCACCCTGGGTATCACTCCACAAAGCTGGCTTGTTAACATGGTGTTTTACACCTTTGGAATGCCTCTAACAAAATACCCAGGCTCAGTATTTAGTGTTTTTATAGTCCACAGTCAACACTGACACTGCCCTCGCACTTGGGAATCTTATTCTTGACTTTGGCTGAAAAACCTGGTTTTTTCAGTGAGAATTTTTTTCTAAGGACTCTGTAAGCTGCTATCTCTTAGAGACTTTTCATAACCCAGGAAGGACCCTGTCTGTACTCAGTGCCTCTGGCCCAATCTCCATCAGGGCAGGGGATTTCTCCTTCTTTCCTTTATGTTCCTAGTCTTTGTGGCACTGAAGAAGTCACCTAAATGTACAGTGACCGGGGGGCCTCAGTTTCCCCATGGTGAAGAAACATCCTCAAGCACTAGGGGAGATACAGGTTGGACAGTAGAAAGAATTTCTTCACTGAAAGGGTGGTCAAGCCTCAGAACAAGCTGTCCAGGGAAATGCTGGAATCACTATCCCTGGAAGTGTTCAAATCCCATGTAGATGTGGTGCTTTGGGAGATGGGTTAGAGGTGGGCATGGCAATGTCAGGTTAATGATTGGACTTGATAGTCTCAGAGGCCTTTTCCAGCCTAAATGATTCTATGATTCTATGAAATGCTTGCATTCCTATTCAGTGATAAACACAGGGAAGAAGTGAACTAGGAGAAAGTTTCTTAGAGGAAAGAGTAAGTCCAACCTTCCCTGAGCTAATGTCGTGTTCTGTAACTTTGGCTCCCAGCTTTGACAAGATTGACATGTCTGTGTGAGGGAGAATCGAGCTCCCAAGGTCTGGTTGCAATATGTATTGACTGTAATGATCCATGTTTTTAAATTACTGTAGATGATGGACTACAAAGAAGCCATCTTGCTACAGCCATAATTGCAGTTATTCCTCTAATTTGTCCCCGGTGAACCTTCAGTATGAGCTATAACTGAGGTCCAGTTATTATAATTCATGGTGTACACACCACCTGAGTGTGCCAAGTGATCGATCGGGTGCTAAAAATGTTACTGGTTGTTTCCTCACACCTATTTATAGTGATCATGTGGCAACAACAACACAAGCCCTGCAGGAATGTAAATACAATGGAACAGGATTTAAAATCATCGCAAGAACCCCACTCCCAAACTGCAGTAACCTCCAGCCAGATCCACTTCCACCCATGCATCCTCCAAGGACAGCTGGTTAACTGAGCTCAGCATCACCCAGGGAACACAACAGAAAAAAAATCTGGTTGTAATAACTAAAACCTTTGACCACTCATGGGCAACAGTAAAAATCAACACGAAATTCACGGGCACCAGCACTTCCAGAGCAGGGCAGGACTTCTCGGTGAATGGCTCAAATAAATCAGCATGGCTGAATTGCTGCTGACTGCACTAAAGTCATTGTACTGTTTATGACTTTTCTACTTCAGTGAGAAAGCAAAGCAAAAGGGAATGAAGCAAACTGTCACTCAGGAGAATTCCAGGTCCCATCAACCATTATGGATCAGGAAATCCAAATTGTCAAAGGGGCCTCAATTTAGTCCTAGGTATTTGAGGCATAAGATGCAAAGCATAAAATCAAAAGGCAGGATTGGCGCAGAGAGAAGTGCTCCTGTGCAGGCCTGAAATCAGTGCACAACAGCCACGTGTACAGGCAGGCACACACAAACCATCCTTTGCATGTGCAAGGAGCTCAGGAACACAGCTCTGTATGATCCTAGCCAGATCCAGGCTCTTTTCCATCAAATTCTTTGGAAATTCACATCAGGGAGGCTCTATCAGGTCGCATTTCATCAATGCTCTGTGACTGTGAGAAGCCAGGGAAAAAACACGTTTGAAAGAAGTCCCACTTGCTGGACGTGCTGGCAGAATGCCACACGGGAGCCCTTCCACAGCCAGCTTCATGTTACAGAACTTGATTGTAAAACGAGTAGCCACGGGGTTAGCAGGGGAAACGCTCACCTCACGCTGCTCAGCTACACACACATCTCGGGAATCAGCAATGGAATTGCTCTTCCACTTGGCATCAACAGAGTCTCTTCACCAGGGCAGAATACTCCGTGCTGAACTTTGGCTTCCAGCCCTCCAGGAACTGGATTTCTGCCTTGTAAACCAGCATGGCCATGGCAGAACTACCTATGCTCAATTATAAAAGAAGGACTTTCAAAATCAGCTGTACCCCAGGTGGGACAGGGATGTCTAATCCACCTTGTGATATTCTTGGAACAGGTTGTAGGGATTCCTGGCACAACCAGGACTCCACCAGTTCAGTATTTGTTTTGTTGGAAGGATTTAACCCCCTTTTCTTTCTGTCTTGGTCTCTGCTGTTTGGGTTTAATTCTTGGGACAATTCTCAGATTCTCTGTAGATGCTGTAGAGCATCTCCTGACCTCCATGAGGGGGCTGAAATTCTGGTGGAACAGGCAGATGATGAAGAAGAAATTAATCCCCTGAGGAGACAAAGCTGAGCAAGAAGTGCTGGATCCTCTCTGTCAGCTGATGGGATGGAGGCAATAGGAGGACCCATAAGTACAGATCTTTCTATCCTTCAGCCTGCAGTGTGGAGGCCTTAAAATTAACCTTCCTCTTCACTTACAGCTGCCTGGCATCTAAGACACCCCAGGAAAGCCCTGGAGTAACTTCTTGGGCCGTGAAGGCAATTCTGTCACCAGCAAATATTTGCTCAATATCCACAGAAGCTCTGAGCTCCACAATGTGGTTTATTTCTGGACCTTTCACCTCCCATGTCCCACACAGGGGCCTAACTGTACCCTCAGCTCTGTTAGAGGAAAAACAACCCCAAATGTATTTTCTTACGGGGCAGCTGTGAGGGGAGTGAGGCTGTGGTAGCCACAAATCCTATCACAGAATATCCTGAGCCAGAAGGGTGCCAGAAGGATCACTGAAGTCCAGCTCCTGGCACTGCACAGGACAACCCCAAGAATCCCACCCTGTGACACAATGAAACATAAGCTTAAAAAGGAACGGATTTCCCAAAAGAGAGAATTAATCCACACTACCAACCAAACCGACCCCAGCTGGCTGTGGAGGCTAAGCAGTGACCTGCCTTGCCATGCTGGGTGAGGGGTCAGGTACCTTCCACCTCATTGAGGCGCCAAGACATGGAAATCAAAGCAAAAGCTCAACTTCAGTTGCTGATCCCAGCTTTGGGTTGTGCGGGGGACAGCTGGGCAGGGACTATGTCCCAGCTATCCAATTTTCTTCTCTCACCAGAACTGGGTGTTCTCGCTTCAGCTCAACAGGAACATGAAAGTTGACAGGACTCGTTTTGCAAGGGAAGTGATTTTCCTGCAGGTAGACGTGCCTCCTCCTCCCCCAGATTAATGCCAAACAGATGGCCAACTGTCTGTAGACTGCTGCTAAAAAACACAGGCTGAAATAATCCAAGAGTCTCTAGGACAGACACAGAGAACTGATTTAGAACTGGAAACGTGCCATGAAAAAGCCCAACCAGCGTGAAACTTGGAGCTGTGTGCAGGATTGTCTCCAGCACTGGGCAGAAACCTTCTGTGCTGGAGCAGGTGGGTTGGCAGTGGCAGATGGATGTTTTGCACCAAGAGCACAAAACCTGTGCTAACAACTGGAGCTGGGCTCTTCCAGAGACCGGTCCTGCACATGCAAACCAGGCCCACGTGGAAAGTGCGCGTTCCAAGAGGTGGTTTGCAAAGGCTGGTCTGTCCCGAGGGGTTGGCAGCAGTAGGAGTTGGAAAAAAGGTACTGGGACAGACCTTCTCTTTATGTGAGAGAAGGTGATGTTGATGAGGTGTATTAAAAATGTTTTGAGTAATACGGAGTTATTAATACTATGAGGTTTAATCTGGGAATGTGCCCAAATCTCCATCCCTACCCTGTCAAGGAGAAGAGGATCCAGGGTTTGGATGCAGAGGGAAATGAGACATTGCTTGCATTTCTGTGTAACAGTGGAGTCAGAGTTGATTCAGTCACTGGTTTTTAACAACGTTCTATGGCAAAATCAGTGGGTGTAAACTGCTCCCAGGAGCCCAGAGCAGAGATGGTCCCATTCCACCACACCTTCCCTTCTGGAATGAGTCACAATACAGGTGAGATGTGACCTGGTGCTCCCAGCTTCAGATTAATTCCAGCCAGAAATCAGCTTTGAATTTACTACCTGTGACAACTACCTCCACCTCTCCACCAACACACATTCTAACATCTACTACAGCAACTCCCCATGTTTTTGGTAGATCCATAAGCATTTTAAAAATCTCTTTTCGGCATTTTCATTTTCACCCTCACTCTCAGCAAGTCGCAGAGTTTATCCTCACCTGTGTGGACAAAAGTATTCCCTTTCATTGCTCTGAAATTCCAAATCTCAATTCCCATGAGGTTTCCTGACGCAGCTGCTCTCACCTGTGTGTTCCATTCACTTTTATACTTTGAATTATTTTATTATCCTCCTTCTTAAACTGAGCATCTGCCATCACAGAGGATCTTTTCATACCTGTAATCATTTCTGTTTCTATTCTTTGAGCCTCCGTTTTTCATCCCTCTTGCCTGAGATGGGATGACCAGCACAGAACAGAATGTACAACTCTCCAAAACACCCCCATCCATGAGTTTATCCTGTCCTCTAACCCCTTATCCCTGCACAAAGTTTTTTGAGGTACTTTCTGGCAATCAATCCAGAGCACTGCAAGCCTTATGAATAGTGAATATTTTTCTCCTCAACATGCATTAATTCCACATTTATCAACGCTGAACAAACTGCCTTTGCAATCTTGCAGTCCATTTCCCTTCTATGCTTGCATCTCTGTGAATTTCCTTTCTTCCGTCCCAAATATGTCCAATTTCTTTGTGTCACCCTCCAGTTTTATCCCTCACTGCCTACATTCAGCATCCTTAACACAAAAGCATAAACAACAGAGCATCCAGGGTAATGCCAAAACCTTGAGAGACCCTCACAAATCATGAGGCGCACGAGTCTTCAATCACTGTTTTTTCTAGTGTTTGCCAAATAACATCAAGAATGGAAGAGATTGGCAAAAACCACTTCTCCTCTACAGAAAATGTCCTGGGTCAGGGCAGCCACTCCCTGACACTTTTCTAGTCCCTTTTTTTTGTGGCAACACCTCAAATTGCCCTGATTTCATCCACCTCTGCTTCAGGAGGAGCACAAGGAGAAGGAATGTTCCTCCCAGTTTGCCACTTCCATTTCCATCAGCTCCACTTGCCCTGCTGCCCATTTCCAGAGGGACCAGACAGGTATCCATGGGGGGCAACCACGTCCTACACAGCCCTGGAGGAACGGGACCACCCATGTTGGCCACTACATACCTACCTTTGGACTCTTTTAACTCCAAATTGATACCCAAGCTTTGGACAAAAAGACATCGGGGTCAGCCCTGGGAAAGGGAGCAGATCCCACTCCCTCCAACAGCACCCTGGTATCCTACAGCTGCCTGCTGCAGGTTCCAGGACACCTCGATCCCTGATGAGGAATGCTCACCGCAGCAGAGATAAGTGAGAAATACAACGCCGGCGATTCCTGCGGATGTTGAAGGATTGCAGCAATACCTGGCTCCCTCCCTTGCGCCGCCCTCAGCGGAGACCAATTTCCATGGTGTAAACGGGAGGTTCCTAATGGGATTCTGCAGAGCTGGGAGACAAATGTAACAGCCAGGCAGAGCATTAAGGAATGCTTTCCAGCCAGCAGAGCCCGAGTGAAACACTCGGACATATAACATTACCAACTGGCTCGCTGCCATGCATCAGATGCAGAAACATTTTTCTCTTTCTGTGACAAGCTGCATCTGTAGCAATCATTATAATTTCTCTTGACATTGCATCCCACACCTCTTCAGAGAGGCAGGACTCAAGTAGCACTCTTCATTTAAATGGTAACTTTGATTTCTCGGGGCCACGGGGATGTGAAGTGGTTCAGCCTGTACCACTCAGAAGCAGGGGCTGCCGGAGCTTTTTCCAGGGTGTGCTTCTCACATTCAGAGCTTTCAGTCTTTAGGGGTGGGGTCTGAATCTGGCAGCTGGACCTTCCCAGATTCACACCCAAAATGAAGGTAGAGATTGGGAGTGTTTGTTGAAGGAAGGGAAACCTGCCTCAGGGTTGGTGTTTGTGCTCTCCCTCGCTCTGCACCATCACTCACACTCACAGCAAACCCCGCCGAGGCCACTGGCAGGGGAAAACTCCTCTGAAAGGCCTGGGATTACCATTTCTATTTACCAGCTGAGGAAATCTTACCTACCAATTAGGGACCATTCCTCCTGTCACTCCAGCGCTCAGCCGAGTGGCTGATGTGGCTCTTTGATCTCCTCATTGCATAACAAAGCCTGTTACAGCCCATTATTTTTATTGTAAGCACTTTCTGTTATTTGCCTCTAAAAACGGCTCCCATTTAAATGATACAAAAAGACTCAACGTGCACACACCTACAGCAGTGAACAGTCATCATAACTTCTACAGCTGAAACAAAAGCCGTGGAAATTTCCATCCTTTTGTGCTCTCCTGCCCCGGACGGGACCGGAATGGCACCGACACCAGTCACTGCAAGGCCATTTGGGGCTGAAACTTCTGGAAAAGCAATGGAAAGCAAAGCACGTGTGTGATTGGGAATTAACCTCAAAGTTACACAGCCCCTCCTTGTCCGGGGCAGTGAGTAATTGTTGGAGCAGGTTAATGCACCCTGGTAACATGCAAAGGGGAGGACGGTGACAGCTACGAGATAAATGTGGTTGAACTAAAGGATAAGGGCAATTAAAGATGGGCTGCAACATTGATCAAAATGCGTAAGATGGATGGCAAAGAGTTGCCAGACATGCTACTTTGGTTTTTCTTGTATCAGAGGTGATGCTGGTTAAAAAGTGGCAAAAAATTGTTCTATTTACAGCTCCCCGCTGCACTTTGAAGAGGCCTTTATGTCACATTATGATGTGAGGTGTGAACACGCATGGGAACGTGAACACTTGATGGTGTGGCAGAGGTTATGATGAAAATTAAAACCCTTCACTTGTCTTTTGGAGGCTCTTTGCATTGGCACAGGCCCACAGCCACCACATCTCATTATTCCCCTGGAAATGAGAAAAGAGGGGAGAAGCACGGGGTAGAAGGGACAGCAAACAAGGTGGGCATACGGTGCAAGCTCCAGGAGGATGCAGGGAGCTCCATCTCTTTGGCAAAACCACCTTCCTTTCCTCACATTAGGCCCTTGCTGTCAGTCCAGAGGCGGCAATGAAAGCTCAGCTTTGTTGGCACAGTCAGGGAGCAGGAATGGGATGCAGGAGAAGGGGCAGAGACACGTGCCTTGGGGATTATTCCTGCCTGGAAATGCCTCTCTTTTGCTGTGTGTGATCCAAACAAAAACAAGTCCTCAGATGACCTGCACCATTGAGTCACATGCACAAAATAAGGCACAAAGGCAGCATTTTAGGGAGGGTGAAGCAGCTTCTGGTTATTCAGCTGAGAGAGGGCTGAGTACATTCAGCCAGAAGCAAAGGAATCACAGACTGGTTTGAGTTGGAAGGGACCTTAGAGCTCATCTAGGTCCACTCTCCTCACATGGGCAGGGACACCTTCCACTAGACCAGGTTGCTCCAAGCCCTGTCCAGCACTTCAAGGAAGGAGGAAGATCCTGCCTGCAGCTCTCTCATGAATCTTTTGCAGTGCTGGCACACAGAGCCCTGGCTGCTGAATAAACCCAGTTCTTGGATAGCAGGGAGACCCTGGATACATATCACTGTTAACTTTACCTACTGTCCCCAAAGGGACTGGGATCCCTGAGGTTCAAACACACCTAAAGCTGTTGCACCAAAGACAACCAATCTTTAAGCAGAGATGATCTGGCATCATTTATCTCATGCTGCAGCTAAAGGCAAGACATTTCACAATGCCCCAGATTAGTCAGCATGGGTGAGGGTAATCCCAACACTTTCTGACCATTGTATCTCTGTTCAATTTTTTTATCTTTCCTCATGCCAATTTTGACATAATTTCCTGTGTTTCTAACAATTATGATAGGGAGGAAGAAGATGGCAGAGATGATCCCACAGTACAGCAGAGCCCAAGAAGCTGAGGAAAGCCCATCCAGGCACCAACCCCAGCTCCTGGGGCTGAGGTGACAAATCCTCCACCAGTAAATGGGGAATTGCCCATGCTGGGGCACTCTTTCCCTAAGGCCACATCCCAGACTCCAAAGAAACTCTCTTCCAAATATCTAGTTCACTTTGCAAAGTATGTTCTCATTTGCAGGATTTTTTTGATGCAGGCAAAATGGATTTTTAACCTCACCCAGGAAAATTGCTGAAGTGGGATTTTTTGCTAAGAAGGAGAAAAAATTTCACCCCAAAGATGGACACAGCCTAAATCTAAAGGGTTAAAACTGGGCTAAGAACAGGCAGCCACCTGCATGTCTCTACACTAGAGACAAACACATTTGAGATCAGTATCAGGCCTTAAAAAAGATCCATCCCATTCCTTGAACATATTTACTGGAGTCATTTGATATTGTTCTGAAAACCTCCTTCATGCTGCATTCATCTCATCTGCTCCCGTAATTCAGAGATTTTATTTTCCACTATAATTTTAATTTATATCATGTTTTATTTATACCACTGTCTTTTATGAAACCCCAAATTTCAAAACTGATACAGGCATTACGCACATAAAGTAGACTTCTTATTATCAACATGGCAGAGGAGGCAAAAAAATGACAGGAATAAATCTTAGGTTTTATGCCGGCGAGATGTTCTGCAAAGTAAGTGACATTTCTCAGCAATACAAATTGTACATTAAAAGATAATTTCCAGAACACGATACCAGCTCTGGAGCGCGGCACCATTACACAAAGTAATATCTCAGCCGTGCTTTAGCGAGAGCCGGGTTCGTGTTGTGTTTGGCACCACGACGGCGTCAGGTCTGGTGAGGAGACTTCAGAGTGATTAAGTTTAGTGCACACACGAGAGGCAGTTATTTGGCACGCTGTCAACACGGCGTAATTGATATTTTAATTACACTGCTGATACACACGCGCTGCTCACAGCGAGCCTCCTCCTCCTCCCCGGCCTTACGCAAACCGCGCTGATTAGAGCTCCGCTCGAGTTTGCTTAAGCGCGGGCTTAAGTGCGGCTGGTGCTATCTGAAAGTGCTGTAAAAGCAAAGCGAATTGTGTCACCGGTGCTTAATGGCAGCTGAGGCAGGCACAGCACAAAAAACAGGGACCCTCTCACCCGGGATCTGTTCCGGGATCTGCCTGCGTCCTCCCCGAGAGCTCTATGGCTGATAAGGAGACTTTCACTGCTGGGACTGTCCCGAGGGTACGGCTTTATCAGGGAGAGAGTGACCAGCTCACGGAGAGGAAAGGAACAGTTAGGAGGATGAATTTCCATGGAATGGTTAAAAGGGGGAATGCAAACAGTGAAGAAGAGATGCTGGTTCATAGAGAGCAGGAGGTACACCTCGGGATGGGACCTGCTGGCTTCTAGCCAAGAGATGAATAAGGGGAAATAAGCACTCAGTTTGCAGCCTAAAACCAAACGAGGCACAGGCAGCAGAGACAATTCTGCAGCCAGACTCACACACACACAGTGGTTCACTGTGCATGGCCCCTCCAGCGCAGCACGGTGTGGTGCTGTGGGTAAGAGCACATCTGGGTGCTCACCTGCATCCCCTTGCTTTGGGACATAGACTCCTGGAATGATTTGGGTTGGAAGGGATCTCCTCCTGAGGAGCAGTTCTCCTGCAGGGAGGTGGCTATGACAGGTTTTCACGAAAAAAAGGCAGATTCCCATGTGAGCTTCCCACCCTGGCAGGTGACAGTCACCCTCTCCCAGGCCTGGCAGACCAAGTGACACCTTGTCTCCTTCCTTTCTCTTGTTCAGGGAGAAATTCTTTCATTACTAAGCAAAGCCCACATGTGCTTTGCTTCTCAGCTGTCACAACAGTTCCCTTGTGTGAAAGGGGTATCATGACACCCTAGTTACTCATATCTCAGAAATGGGATACCCATGGGTGAACCATACCAGTTCCTCAGGTTCACTCCTCTCACGCACAGCCCAGTCCTCATGAGCTCTGCTGTTCTCTGACCCACATCACCCCAATTCTCTCACAGCAGTGCTTGGCAAGGGACCGCTCAGAAGCTGCCTCAGCCTTGTGAAAAGAGGGGCTGCTTCTCCACAGGGAACTTCTGCTGGTGTTCAGGATGACTGGGAAACTCAGGGAGGACCTCTCCAACAGAAAAGGACCTGTATTCATAGAACTGTAGAATTGTTTGGGTTGGAATGGACCTTTAAGGGCCACCTAGTCCAACCCCCCAGCCATGGGCAGGGACAACTTCCACTGTCCCAGGCTGCTCCGAGCCCTGTCCAAGCTGGCCTTGGACACTTCCAAGGATCCAGGGGCAGCCACAGCTGCTCTGGGCACCCTGTGCTGGGGTTCTACCATCCTCATTGTAAAAAACGTCTTCCTTATATATAATTTAAACCAACTCTCTGTTAGTTTGAAACCATTCCCACTTGTCCTATTGCTGCAAGCCCTGCTAAAAAGTCTGTCCCCATCTTTCTTATAGGCCCCTTTAGGCACTGGAAGGGGCTCTGGGGTCTCCCCATAGCCTTCTCTCCTCCAGGTGAACACCCCCAGCTCTCCCAGCCTGGCTCCAGAGCAGAGGGGCTCCAGCCTTCAGATCATCTCCATGGCTTCCTCTGGGCTCTCTCCAGCAGCTCCAGGTCCTTCCTGTGCTGGGCCCCAGGGCTGGGGCTGCTCTGCAGGTGGGGTCTCAGCTGAGGGGGCAGAGGGGCAAAATCCCCCCCTCCCCTGCTGCCCACCCTGGGGGATCAGCCCAGGGCATGGGGGGGTTTCTGGGCACACACAGTTGGGGCACGTCCAGCTCTCATCCACCAGCCCGCCCAAGTCCTTCTCCCAGGGCTGGTTTTGATCTGTTCATCCCCAGCCTTGGTATTCCCAGAGGGATCCATCCACACTTCTGCCCACAGGCAGCAGCTCTGCACTCATACCTTCAGCACCAGCAGTGGCTGCTGCTCTCCCTGAGCACAGACAGCCCAGCCACGGCACCTAAAACTTCAGAGAACACCTCTTTACACAAGCCCGTTCCTCTGAGAAAGCAGGTTTTGAACAAACACAAGAACAATTTACTCTTTGATTCAGAATCTTGTCTTCCAGGTTCCGACCTGGAGTGAAATTTTATGACTGAGCCTTCCAGCTCGGGGGGAGGTGTGGAGGGAAGGGGCTTCCAAGTGAAAATGCCAACAGATACTTAAAGCCAGAAGCATGTGTGGGTGTTGCTAAATTAAGCTCGCAAGTAGGTGGAGCAAATGCCTTAAACGAGTTTGTGAAGGTAAAATAATGTTCATTAAAAATAGAAAAACAACTGAAAAAATATCCTTTGTATTCAACTTCACACTCGTACATCATAATGTTCCAGTAAAAGCCCATTTTCCCTTGAGATAATAAAAGAATTGAATTTTTCCTTATCGGTCATCTATTTTTCTAGCTAAAGCTATTACTCCCTCTCTGTGGTTGCCAGGCAACAAGAAATATTAATAGCAGCTTTTATTAGCTTAGCTTTAGCAGTGGAGTACCAGAATGAGAAAATGGAAAACATAAATGTGTTACATAAATCTTTCAACCTTTCAGGGTTTGTGTTAGTCTCTGTTTTCATAATGATTTATTGAAGTGATGGTTCATTTATGAGAAAAAGGAGTGTGAAATAAGAAAACGGAACATTACCCTGAAGGACTGTTTGAAAATAAATAATTATAGGAGGTGAAGAAAAGCTGTTTAAAACCATTTTTCTGAGTTTTATAAAATTTAAAAAGACATATTTCTTTCATTTATTGCCTCTGAGAAAAACACTAGCAGGGAATTGCAAACAGGGCTCTGCTTAATACAAAGAACCCTTCATGTAAGGTTGTGTTACTACTATTTTCCACCTCATGTTTGGGAGTTTAATTTTTAAATACTGAACCATTAATAAGCAGAAAGCCAAATTAGTCAAAATGTTACAGCTCACAACACAAAATTGCCAGTGAAAACTTATCCAGGACTGAAACAAGGGGAACTCAGGGAAGTTTTTGCTGCTGGTCACCCAACCAATGCTCTTGTTGGTTTATTTATTTATAAAGGTTCTTCTGAAGAGAATGAACTTCCTTTGGAGGGCAATGCTGCCTGTAAACTGCACTGGGATATGGATTATTTTAAATAACTTATTTTAACAGGCAGTGATTCAAAACTATTGAAATATTGATGCATCAGAAGTATTTGCCCACAGCATGTAAATTGTTCTGCCTGCTGGGATCATGGATTTCCAGCGACCTGCAGGAAAGACTGGCACAGCTTACTTGGCTTTTGTGACAAGATTTAATTGACATAACAAGTTTTTTACAATGAAGGTGGTAAGAACTGCCACAAGTCGCCCAGAGCAGCAATCCCTGGAAGTGCTCCAGGCCAGGTTGGATGGGGTTTGGAGCCTTCTGGGTTCTGGCCTTGCAAGCTGCCTGTGGGACAGTCTCCCTCGAGGCCTGGGGAGTACCAAAGGGGATTCCTGTCCTTGGAGCCCTAGAGCATCCCGGGAATGCACATCCCAGCTCTGGGAAAGGGCGACTTTTCCACTTCCCGCGTGGGACACAGGCAGCTGGGTTACTGCTGGGTTTGTTTTACTGCTCTCCTCTCTGTTTCACACCAAAGCCCCATTGTGATGGGAAGCAGCTCTTCAAAGTCAACTGAAAACTTCTGGAATTTCAGGGTGGCAACTCACCTTGCTTCTACAATTCACCCCCATTTACCATTTTACTCTCTCACCTCTATCCGAACAGGTTCCACAGCTCACTGGAAATGTGACATTTTACACCATGGATATTCTTTTTGTCTCGGAGGATTTTAAATATTTTTCAGATAATTTCGTTCCACTCAACAAGCTGAAACAAAACCTTTCAGGCTGTGGCTGAAGCCTTTCTGCCCTTGCACCAGCTTGCTGGGAGCAGAAAAAAGTCATCCCAGTGGGATGAAGGAAAAGTTAGTGCCTTTAAAGGAGTCACAAAGATCTCTCATCATGAGAAGCAATGGGAAGATGCAGACGCGGGCAGAGGTGTCAGTCTCTCCAACCAACTCTGTACACCTACAGAGCTCATATTGGCTCACAAGAGCAGTCACATGCCCAAAATGATGCTTCCCATGTGCAGAAATGGCTGTGCCCACATTGCCCCTGGCAGAGCAGGAGGGAGCAGGGTGGCTGCCTTTTTGGAGTGTGTAGCTGCATCCTGTGACCAGGCCTGGGGCAGCAGAGTTTTGGGGTCCTGGAGCAGTGCTGATGGGCTCTGGGCAGTGCTGCCCCCCCAGTCAGGGGCTCCTGGCTCCTCCCACCCCAGCACTGCCCCATCTGACAAGCAGAGGCACCCCCAGCCCTCCTGGCTGCTATCCAATACTTATGGAAATACGTTTGTGCTGCGTTGGCGATTCCTGGGCTCTGACCTTGATTGCCCTTTGTTTCTGTCAAAAATGTTCTGCCAAATCCACTCGGAGGTCTCATTTATTCCCAGCAGCTCCTTAACCCAGTGGGCACTCACCTCACCACTGATCCACAGCACATCTCTGCCCCCTCCCCTGCTTTCCCCACATCCTCAGATCCCAGCCCCAGGGTGATCCCAGCCCAGCAGGGCTCTCTGTAGATCCCTGGAAGGCTCAGCTGCTGCTTGTCCACACTGTAACACTGCTGGGATGTTCACAGTGAGCAAAGTTATTCTCTTCCCAAGGAAAACATTATTTTTTCCTCTTTGATTACTTTTCCCTAGTTACTCCCATTTCTCAGTGACAGTCACATCTCTCCTATTTTCCTTCCCTCCTGCCATTCCTCCTCTTTCCCTTCTCTTCCCTTCCCTTTTTCCCACAGGAAAAGAGAGATCAGCAGAGAAAAAAAAAATCCATTGCAGTAAGAATTGTCTGTTTGTTTTTTGTCATCAACACAAAAAATAAAAATACCTTCCCCAAATGTGCCAGTCCTGCCTCCTCCCCAGCCCTCCCACACCCGCTTCCAGCAGCTCTTCACACATCACATCCTGTGCCATCTCTTTGCCTACTCTTGTCCATCCATCCCTGCTTCCCTCCTCTGCAGCTTGCTGCACCCCATTCAGGGATTGAAAACTCCCTTAACTTCTAAAAACTCCCTTAACTTCTAAAAACTCATGGGTGGGGGAAAAAAAAGGGAAATAAAGTGACAGAAAGAGCAGTGAAGAGCCATGGCATGGAAATGTGGAGCTGGTCCCGGGGCAGATGCGAGTGTGCAGAGTGGTGCTGTGGAGGGTGCTCTGGGTGATGCTGCTGAAGGGATGAGGAAGCAGAAGTGATGCTGGATTTGGGGTTTCCCCATCAGGGCACAGCTGCTTTGCTCAAATGAGGATCTCCATCTGACAGCCCATGGGTGAGCTGGAGCCAGGAGCAGGGGCTGGCACACAGCAAATCCACCTTCGCTGCCCAGCTCCCGTCCTGCCATGGGAATTTCTGTGCTGATTAAATTCCCTCTGGGTTGCTCACCTGCTCAATGGGAGGAGCAGGCTAGCCCTTGGGAGGCACTGGGAGGTTTAGTGCAATCTGAGGGCAATGTCAGGACATCCCAGGACAAGAGACACACACAGGCGACAGTAACCTGCACCTGCATGTTCTTTATTCACTTCTGAGCTCTCAAGAAAAAGTACCAGTCCTATGGCTCTTGGTGAGTCCTGGCTCATGTCTTATCAGCAGTTGTTGATTTGTTCTTTTTTTTTTTCTTTTGTGACTCAAAAAAATCCTAAGGCTCAAGTTACATTTTTAGAGCAAAAGTCTGACCAATGTCTAAACATTTTACCATGAATTGCTTGTTGTTTGTCATTGTATTCAAACCAACAGACATGACAACCAAGGCAGGAAATAGCTGTGTGTGCAAAAACCTGTGTGAGCTACAGCAAAGAGCAGCAGGGAGGAGAGAGGCTCCAGCTCCAGCATTTGCATGAGCAATGCTGGTGCTGGAACAAACCCAAAACCTCTGCACACTGAGCCACCTCCTCCTGCTCTGTGCAGGCAAAGCTCACTCCCATATCGGCCTCCTGTCACTGCCTGGGTGAAATAATCCCTCTCTTTCTGCAGCTGTTGGCAAACAAGCTTCAGAATGGTTTGGGTTGGAAGGGACCTTAAAGTTCATCTCATTTCAATCCCCTGCCATGGCAGGGACCCCTTCCACTGTCCCAGGCTGCTCCACGCCCTGTCCAACCTGGCCTTGGACTCTTCCAGGGATCCAGGGTCAGCCACAGCTTCTCTGGGCACCCTGTGCCAGGGCCTCCCCACCCTCACAGGGTACAATTCCTTCCCAATATCCCATCCATCCCTGCCCTCTGGCAGTGGGAAGCCATTCCCTGTGTCCTGTTCCTCCATCCCTTGTCCCAAGTCTCTCTCCAGCTCTCCTGGAGCTCCTGTAGGCACTGGAAGGTGCTATTAGGTATTAACCATGTGAGTTTAAAATGTGCTTTCTCTCCAGGATTTTTCTGTGCCCTCATGTGCATGTGCTGCTCCCCTCAGCACTAACAGGAGCTGTAGGTGTGCTCTGGGACACCTCTCCAGCCATTGTGGGCTGCTGCTGGAGGAAAGGGAGATTCAATTCCCCACCAAAAGGGACAGAAGGTGTTACTTTTCAGTGGCAAAAAGGCAGGATTTAATTCTGACCTAAAACTGCAACACAGCTCCCTCCCTGATCCCTTTTCTGCCAGGACCTCTGCAGATGTATCACAGCTCCAATGGTTTCCAAAACTGAACAGTTTCAGTTCACTCTCAGCTGGGAAATTCAGGGTTCACTGGACTTTTAAAAAATTTTTTTGGTAAGGGGCAAACAAATCTTAATCTCTCTATTCCACATTTACAGCCCACTAAGTCCCCTTCTTATCTTCTCTGACTCGGCCCTGATTTATCGTCACCATGCTGCATTTGTAAAACAGTACCATAAAGTAAGAAAGAGAACATTTCCCAAGGACTACTCCAAAATAAATTATTTCAGATGCAGAGAAGCTGCTTAATAAATCCCCCTCTTCTTTTTTTCTTTAGGTATTTTAGAAAGCAATTTATAAGTGCAGTATTACCTCTCAAAAATGAGACAATCAACAAAGGATAAAATTATCGTGTTATGAAAATAGGGGTCAGGCAAAGGGGCTGTGCTTTAAATTAAACCAGGAAAAAATATTTCATCTGAAATTGACTCTTTCTGTCTCAGAAATTAATGTTTTAATCACCTAAGAACCTAAAAGGTAACACAGAGCCCTAAGTAATATTTAATTCCATAGAAATATGCTTCTGTTCAGTATTGATGGGCAGAACATGGTATTTCTCTTAAACACACTAACAATGAAACTCAGAGACTCATCAGGACTTCAGAAAGCCTTGGGATTTCCGTAGACTAAGAGCTAATATCCCATTTAAATATTTAAATATCACTACCTTTTAGACCCTTATCTATTCAAGCAATCAACACCAAGCGTTCCCCAGCTAGGCAGGGCCAGGCTCCCAGCCATGCTCTTTAAGTAAAATTAACTCTGTTTGATATCAGCGTCATTCAAAATCAATGATCTTAGAGAGAAACAATGTCGAAAACCAACCACGAAGCTAAAGCTGCTAAAGAGGAAAATGGTATCCAACAGCAGCAGCATTAATACAATATCACTGTCAAAATCAAGTCACAACCTTTCCTCAGTGCTGCTGATGCAGAAGCATCGTAAAGTCTAATCAGCCCAGGAGTTTCTGCCCAGAGCTTCACTTTACTTCATTATCCCAGCCTCGTTTATCCCTGCAGATGAGTCATTTGAAACTTTGCAAGGTATCCCCTTCCCACGGCGTGAGCCAGGAGGCAATTTGAGTTTGTGAGTACAAGGAGGGATCCTGTTCCCCCTGAAATCAATAGGACAGCTTTCCCTTCAGGAAGCATGCGTGCTCCTCCTGCTGGTGCCACCAGGGCCACCCTGGCAGTGGGACAGGGGTGACAGGGAGGAAGAGAAAGGACATAGGGCGTTGGGGCTTTGGCCCACCTTGCCGTGGGGGATGGGGCACGTGCACTTTGCTTGGTTCAGGGAGGACGTTCCACAAAGGGGGAAAAGACCCTTGCCCTGATCCCGAGTGGTTAATGAGGCTCAGGAGGACACCAAACTGAGCGTGCAACTGCCACCACGAGCACGGTGACTGCACTCTCTGCCAACACACCCCGGCCTTGGTGGGCAGCACTGGCTCACCCCAACCCTCACAGCAAACAGCTCATCACCAACACCCTTCTCTGCTCAGCTGCCTCCCTGCTGGAAACACAGAGCAGCTTTGAGGAAAGGGAGAGAGAGGGGAAAGGCACTGACCGTGGGGAGCTGGCTGGAAAGGAGGTGCCCATCCTGACTCAACATGTTGGAGACCATGATGGCCGGCAGGTCCATGTTCTGGTAGGGATACGCTGGGATCAGGCTGTTCGGAGGGAGGCTGTGGCACAGGGAGTGGTATCCAGCTTCGTGGTCCACCAAGTGCAGAAGGGACGGGTCGGGGAGATTGGGAGGCGTTATGGGAGGGATCTCGTAGTCCTCGTTGTTCTCATTCTGACTGTTGTATGTCTGAAACGTGAAAGAGACATTTTGCAACGTGTCACTGCCTTGCTGCTTCAGCAAAGGAAAATGATTATTTCTCTAAGAAATACAGATTCCCGTGGAAATAGGTTTGTTGTAATAAAAAAGGCATCTCCAGTCCTGCACGCCAGGTTGTAACAAGGCAGGAGCCAGGGTGTGAGTGTGGCAGCACTGCACCATCCATCAGGAACACACCATGGATCCACTCGAGGCATCCTCTTGCTCCCCTCTTCCATACTGCATCCCTACTCTTCTTAAAGTCCCCAAAACCTCAGCAGAAACTTCCACACCTGGATCACAGCCATGGAAGGGCACAGCTGCTTCCAGACCAGCTGCGGCCTCCCTAGGTCAAAGTCTCTCTCCAGCTCAGCTTTCAACCTACAGCTGGTATTTTTAAGAGTTTTTGTGAGAATTAGAGCTGTAGAAATAACAATTACTCGGGATCAAAATTCACAGAATTATGGAACAGTTTGGATTGCAAGGGATGTCAAAGCCCATCCAGTCCCACCCACCTGCCATGGGCAGGGACACCTTACACTAAATCGGGTTTCTCCAAGCCCCATCCAACCTGGCCCCAGGGGTGGGGCAGCCACAGTTTCTCTGGGCAACCTGTGCCAGGGCCTCCCCACCCTCACAGTGAAGCCTGCCCTCTGTCAGGTTAAAGCCATCCTCTCTTGTCCTAACTCCCACTGAATCCTCAAAACCCAAGCACAGAAGCTACAGCCAGGGAGGGGGATTTGGAAACACGGCCATCACTTTAAAAAATCCTTTAAAGAAAGCCTGTATGACTTCAGCACACATGGAGATTTGTCCTTCCTTATATCCTCTCCAAAATTTCATCTGGAAAAGCGTTCCCTCATCTCCCTAATAACACTCCCTCGAGGTGACATGAACACACAGAGATGCTGGAACTCTGTCTGCTCCCTGTGTTTTCTCATGGCTTGTTTACTTCTAAGCATTCCCATTTATATAAAAAATGGTATTGCACCTGTGCAATCATTTTCACTTCAGACAAAACCATTTTTTCTTCATAACATGTGAATCTATCCAAAATTATTAATTACCAACACAGAATATAATGAGTCTCTGGCAGAGGAGGCTTATTCTAAACATCTACTGTTTCACATATTATTATAGCATATGAAATTCTGATTAGCTATAGTATTATACACACACTAAAGCTAAATTTCCCAGATCACCTAGTTTCATGGTTGGATTTGGACTTAATACTTGATTTAAGAGCAAAACCCCAGATGTTAAAAAAACATTTAAGCACTGGTTAATAATCCATTGTCCCAGAGCTCACCCCTGCATTCGTGCTCTTCACCACCGCAGGCTGTGGGGAGAAAGTCCTTAATAAAATAAAATAAAGCCTGTATTTAACTGGAGTGCAGAAGTCAGTAGGAGAGGCAGCAGGGAGCAAGGAGGGATCTGTGGATTGGTGAAAGGGCACTGCCAGGGAGAACCATGGCTCTGTGGGGTGTCAGAGCAAGGGGACACTCCTGCCTCACCCCACACCTGGGGCTGGAAGAGGCTCATCCTCTGCTAAGCTGAACCCTCCCCCTCCCACCTTCCATCACCCCTCTGCAGAAAGAAACAAAAAGAGCAGCTGTCTCAGCAGAAGGACAGGATGTCATCCCAGAGGACCTGGACAAGCTGAAGTGAGACTACAGGAACTTAATGAGGTTCAACAAGTCCAAGCTCAAGGAGCTGCTCCTGTGTCAGGGTGATCCAGGCAGGAGCACAGACCAGGAGAGGCAAACATTGAGAACAGCCCTGGGAGAGAAGGACTTGGACATTCTGGTGGAGGAAAGGCTGGACATGACCCAGTCTTGTCCCCTGGCAGCCCAGAAACCCCCAGTGTGCCAGGCTCAGCCCCCAGCGTGGGCAGCGAGGGGCCCCTGCCTCTCTCCTCCCCTCTCAGCACTCCCCACCTGCAGGGCTGCCTCCAGCTCTGGGGGCCACAGCGGGACAAGGACATGGAACTGTTGGAGCAAGTCCAGAGGAGGCCACAGAGATGCTCCAAGGGCTGGAGCCCCTCTGCTTTGGAGCCAGGCTGGGAGAGCTGGGGGTGTTCACCTGGAGAAGAGAAGGCTCCAGGGAGAGCTCAGAGCCCCTTCCAGGGCCTAAAGGGGCTCCAGGAGAGCTGGAGAGGGACTGGGGACAAGGCGTGGAGGGACAGGACAAGGGGAATGGATTCCCACTGCCAGAGGGCAGGGTTAGATGGGATACTAGGGAAAAAAAAAATTCTTCCCTGTGAGGGTGGGGAGGCCCTGGCACAGGGTGCCCAGAGGAGCTGTGGCTGCCCCTGGATCCCTGGAAGTGCCCAAGGCCAGGTTGGACAGTCTTGGAGCAGCGTGGGACAGTGGAAGGTGTCCCTGCACATGGCAGGGGATTGAAATGAGATGAACTTTAAGATCCCTTCCAACCCAAACCATTTGATGATTCTGTGATTCAAGAGTAGGTTCTGCATATCTGACCCAAACCTTCATGTTTTCCTGAGTTTCCCTAGAGAAACAGGAGCATGACAGAAACGCAAGAGAGACCCTGGGCCATGACAGCTCTGCACAAGCTGTTACTGTTCAGGGGAAATTCAAGCCCAGATCTTTTTCCAGTCACCTTCTGTGTAACATTATGATAGAGGGGAGGCAGCGGGCTGAGGGGATGTACACAAGGCAGACAGAGAGATCCCATTTAATATGTCTCGTAGCTAGGTTTCCATTTAGGCTATGCTCCTCGAGGTACACTGATTCTTTCCCAGTTATTTAAGAGGATTTCACTCCATGCTTTACAGAAAGGGATTTAAATAAATCATCTCACAGCAAACTTGTTCCTCCAACTGGTTTATTTTGGTATCAGGTATATAAGCAAGTGGCTTTGCTGTACTTAACGAAATTATGTAAAACCCACTCAAAGTTTCCTAAAGCTCTCTTCAAAACTACGAGTCCCCTGTGTTGCTGCAGAGCAGCTCACCCAAGGGCTTTGAGGTGGTTTTGTACAGAGTGCCAAAGCCCCAGCACCCTGCTCACCCCCAGGCACGTTTCTGCCTCTGTTCTATTCAACCCAGGGAGAAAAAAAAAAGAGAAAAGAAAAAAAGACCTGTTTAAATCACAAAGCTTTCCGAATAGCTACAGCATTCTGCAGACGTATCAAAATTACAATCAAAGCTGTACACAATCAAAATCAGATTAGACAATATCCAATCAACATAATCAGACTCGGCGCCTGCCAGCTTTCACACCCTGTTGCTACCGAGCTTTTCAAAGCGAGCTGCCCTCACTCTATGTGTGTTTTAAATAGATAGAAAGATAAGGAAGGGGGATGAGGCACACAGACCCTCAGAAGGCTGGGAAGAGGGGTGATTTATTGTCCCACACAGAACACATGTTGACATGTCCACAATGACACCTGTCCCCACAAGGAGTGGTCTCACATGGTGTGCACAGAGCCGTCCCCTCAACCCCTCTGCAGCAGCACCCAGTGCTCCTCTCCACCACCATGTGGGCTCTGTGGCAGATTATATTTCCTATTCTTATGTTAATTTGAATTAAATTAAACAGCCAATTATACGTTCTAAGGATACATTACAAATTAGATTAGCGGGCTGGTCTGAAGCCATTCATCCCACCAGGACTCCAAGCGCTGAGCAGCTCGTGCTGCTGAATGGCTGCCCATTTACTGTGCACAAAAAAAGATCTAGGATTTTCCACTGTCAAACAGATGACAGTTGTTGTGATTACACATTATTCCCCTTCAAATTAAAACACTGAAATCAGCTGAAACAACAAGTCTCTTCTTGCAAACCCTCTCATGGTTGGTGCTGCCAGGCAGATGCTGGGTGCTGCTCGGAGCAGGGAAGCCCTACCTGCAGTGGGGTGGAGACACAGGGTGGAGCCAGGCCCTGTCAGAGGAGGGAGACTGACCCTTCTCTGAGTCTCCCCCTTGCCTTCAGCCCCACAAGTACCCCTGTGCACCAGCTATAGGGGTTGTATAGGATCTAACTGCCCGGAGCACAGCCCCAGAGTTATTACAGAATCATAAAATAGTCTGGGAAGAGACCTGAAGGATCATCTCCTTCCAACCCTTTTGCTGTGTGCAGGGACACCTTCCACTATCCCAGGTTGCTCCAAGCCCTGTCCAGCCTGGCCTTGGACACTTCCAGGGATCCAGGGGCAGCCACAGCTTCTCTGGGCACCCTGTGCCAGGGCCTCCCCACCTCACAAACCTGGTTCTGCCCACCCTATGCTTGCACAGCAATGGCACAGGATGGCATCGCAGCAGGTACAACCAACCTCCAACAGCAGCAAAATTGTATTTTAAAACAGTTTTTCCATCTTGAAATCCAAGTTTGAGCAGGGGTCCCTGCACCATCTCCATCCATCTGCAGATTCAGGGTCGGAAGACAGAGGACTGGAGAGGAGGTGATGTGGGGGGATTGTAAAGGGGAGAAAGGCTCTGGTTCCTGGCAAGGTGACACCCAGGCCATGTCCAGAACCAAGAGGAGTCAGAACAAGCAACTGGCTGCTCCCTCCCAGCTCACGGCACAGGGCTGGGGATGTTATCAGAATCATTTGAGAGGAAAGGCAGACTTACTGAAACTCTTGCAAGAGCAGGGGCTGACCTGCACAGCCAGGCCCCGCTGCTGAGCTGCCAAGAGCACCTGCAGGTCTTGGAGACAGCCCAGTGTGGTCTCCTGCCAACACTGCTCCCACCACAGGGACAACGTGCCAAGATCTCCCAGATTTGCTGTATTCCCTGATGCTTTTCAGGAGAGGGAGACAGAGATGGACAGGAGGCATCCCAAATGCCTGGGGCCTGCAGGAGAAGGCTCTCAGGTGGGAGGCAGCTTTGGGGACTGCTCTGTCGATGGCAGGCAGCTCCTCTGCTGCAAACACAGAGCACATCTGTGGGTTATGGCCTGATGGGCACAGTGACCCTGCTCACCCTCTGCCATGGGACTCAGAACAACCCTTGATGTTGCTGCTGCTTCACCTCCTGCTCCTGTGCTGCACCCGCTCCTGGATTGTAAATAAAGCCAAGCCCTGGCAAGCTCCCATCAGCCATGCCATAACAAATGTTCCCTGAGCCTGGGGGAGCATTCCCAGCAACCACAGCAAGGAGGAGGATGGGCCAAGGGACGTCCAGATGCCTGAATGTCATGCAGCTCTTAGGGACCAGCTGTGACTCAGCCAAAGCCATGTTCTAAAAAACACTACAAATTCTCATTCAGGTGACTCAGCAGGGAGTGACAAGTGCTGAGCATGTCTGTAAATGATAGCTTTAGCTTCCTTCTGCCTTTCCCCTCCTGGAAGGAGAAGAAAGTGCTGTCCTCCTTTACAAAACCCTCCACAGCCAGGCAGCACCATCTCTGCGCTGCCTGTTGCTATTAATCACAGAGGACATGACTTGACCAAGGACCTGAGAAACCATTCTCCTCCTCAGCAGTGTGGCAAATGTCTAGTGACCCCAATTCCCCACTGAGTCATGTTCTGTGTGATTATCCATGAGGATCCAGGAGCTGCGGCCAAGCATTGATTCAGAGAAATATTCTTCACAGTGAGAAGGATAAAGATTTGTGGTATTATTGCAGGTAAATATTTGCCCTGTCAAAAAGCATTCAACAGTAAATACGAGCCTGAGAGAGAACATTTGTTCTTGGGAAGGTACAAGGAAATACGGAGGCTGGTGCAATCTATCCTGATGACACAAACCACCATGGACTCTGTGCCATCCCTCATCTAACCGGGTTTTTCCTGAAGCTAATGCAAAAGCTCAGTGACCTTCCTGACACCTCAGAGATGAGATGGGTCTGAAGAGACCCAAAGCAGCCTGGCAAGCCTGCAAAGTGAGGAAAACATTGGTATTTGTGAGGCTGAGATGTGCTACAGCATGAGCTCCTGGTGTGCACAAGGAGCACGTGGGGGTTATGGGGTGCCCACACCATCCCATGAGCAGTGATGGCAATCATCCCAATCGAATCCCAGCAGGACCCCAATCCCAGGGCTGAGGGAAGTGTCCCAGGGAGAACACTCTCCCACCAGCACCACACAGGGAAGGAGCTGCAGAGAAGCAGCCAGGTAGTTTTGGGGATGGATGATGTGTCAGGACACAGAGAAGCACGTGGATGGATGTGCCATACAGACACATTCCCTACTCCCTACACACACCTAAAAGATTCACCACGTGCCACTGGTCACAGCAACTGCGGGGAATGCCAGGCTGAGAGAACACCTTGAGCCCCAGAAAGAGTCCAAACACAAGGAAAAAGGTAAAATGGTAAAATTGAAGCTTCCTGAAGACCAGATGTCCGTATTTCCTAAAAAGCCTTCGATATCTCCCACTACATCCGTTACTCACACAGACATGATCCTATTTTCATGAAGGGGATGTTGATACTTTTCCCCAGCACAGAAGCTAGAGGGGTTTTCTGCTCATCTCAAGGCAGTGAAGTCATAGAGACAGAAATTTCAGTTGAAGTGGCAGGAGAAAGTGGAAGTCACTTGGCCATTGCAGACTCCAGAGGAATGCTCTGGGACCAGCAATGGCGGTGGATGGGTGCTCGCTGTGGGGTGCCCAGGAGGGTTGCCCCTTCCCTCACCCTTTCTCCTGGCAGGGATGGCAGAGAGCTCCTGTTCACACCTGTGATTCCCAAAGCCCCGTGCCAAGAAGTGAAGCACTGCTGATTTTCTGCGTCAGCAGCTCTGGGTCTTAGGAATGGAAATTGATTTGCCTCATCCTCACACACGGAGATCTGTGTGAATACCAGGGCCAATGAATTATGTGAGGAGAGGTGGATAAATACTGGAAAGAAGTATTTATTAACAGTCAGTCACATAGAATCTACAAATTGTCTTTGAAGTGTTCCCAGCCTCTGCTACATTAATTTTCACATGCTCAGGTTTTTTACTAGGGGAATGCTGTTGAAAAGGGAAAAATGAGTTCTTGCATGAACAGAAATGTGCCCTGGAAGTGTCTGCACAATATTCAGCAAGAGATTGGGAGCACAGCAGAGCAGCAGGGAACCTGTGGGAAAGTGGGCTCTTCCTCCCTCTGTGTGTGCTCCTCTTCCACATCCAGAGGAGCGCGGTTTAAAATAATAGAATCACAGAATGGTTTGTGTTGGAAAGGACCTTAAAAGATCATCTCATTCCAAACACCCTGTCACAGGCAGGGACATGTTCCACTATCCCGGGCTGCTCCAAGCCCCATCCAACCTGGCCTTGGACATTTCCAGGGATCCAGGGGCAGCCACAGCTTCTCTGGGCCCCCTGTGCCAGGGCCTCTCCACTCTCACAGGGAACAATTTCTCCCCAGTATCCCATCTAACCCTGCCCTCTGGCAGGTTAAAGCCATTCCCCCTTGTCCTGGCGTTCCATGACCTTGTCCCAAGTCCCTCTCCAACTCTCCTGGAACCCCTTTAGGCCCTGGAAGAGGCCCTTTACGCCTCTGAGCTCTCCCTGGAGCCTTCTCTTCTCCAGGCTGAACACGCCCAGCTCTCCCAGCCTGCCCCCAGAGCAAAGGTTATTCTCTTCAAAAACCCCAAGCAAGTGTTGGTTGTCCCAAAGATCAAACCCACACCTACCCACTCCCTGTTTCTCCCCATTTCTCGCCCTCTGTGGGCATTGCTCCAATGCAGACTCTGCACACTACAACAACTGCAGCACAGAGCCATTCCTAGCTCAATCCCAGCTCTTCTGGATGGCTTCACCATTGAATCAGCTGGATGTTTATACCTTTAAACTTTACAAGAGTTGACCTTCTCCCATCTCCTATAGATCCCATGCAGTCCTGGAACTAGAGCTCTTCCCAAAGCTGAGCCTGCTGGATGGTTTCCACCAAATCTGACAGCTCAAAAAAAGTCTCTTTTCTACAAATTTTATCAAAATGTGTGTTTCATAAAACCGTTTGTGCACAGAGGTTCCTAAACATCCTTGCTTGTCCTAATAACCTTTGATGTCCTTGGGGAGTTGCCACAGTGGCCAAGGGAAGGCTGGGATGTGGTGCTGTGGTGCTCAGCAGGATGGAGCTGTGGAGTGAACAATATCCACAGGGAACAGAAAATCTTAATTAATTCCAAAGTAAAAATTTTTTTGGAGGCTTGCATCCAATTCTGCATTTTGGGGGGTTATTTTACATGCCACCAAAGCCAGAAACAACATTCTCAGGACTCTCTGGCCTCGACCTGTCTGCTGTGTGGGTGGGAAATGAAGAACAAGATACCAATTATTTATAATTATCTGAAGGATGAAAAATCCCCAAGATTCAGCCCGGGCATTCTGCTGCATCCACTCCCATGGCACCACAAGCTCACAGTCAGGTTTGATATTATCCAAGCTGCTCTTGACCTGCATCACCACTTCACAAAAAAAAAACCTAAAAATAATGGAGTTCTATGAACAATTTATAGCAAAAGAAATCAGCCTTATTGTAGGCTTTTTAAAAGGCTCCCAACTCTCTCTCTGCCTCTATTTTTTTTTTTTAATCAGTATCTTATCCAGAACTGGAATTCTGTCAAGAATAGTGGATACCAGAGAACTATAACTTCTTATTATGTGTATAGTGATTTTATGAATTCAGTGGGGAATGAAATGCAATTTTGTCAGACTTGTCTGTGTTCATAATGACCAAGTCAAATTAATCATCGTGGATAATACTCCTGTGTCAGCCATTCAAGAGATTTTTTAATAGAATTTTTCTGATTCATGTCTTGCAGTACATCAGATCTGTAGTAATGCAGGCACTTCTAAAAATCAGTGCAATTATGGTTTCTTGTTGGCCTGTCATTTTCCTGGAATAAAAATGTCTCCGCAGAAGTCATATACTGTACATAAACCAAAATGGAAAACAAAAATATAGTTACAATTAGGCTTGATTTTTTCTAAAGATTTAATATCTTTTTGAGGCCATTATTTATAGGCAATACATAAAGCTCCAGAGCACGACGTGAAGATGGACGGGTTTATCACAACACAGACCAATTTTATCCTGGTTGTCATTCCTCCTTTGATTGCCCTGTGAGTTAGTGGCTTTTGCAGGCATGGAAATGACTATCCCATAGAACAAACAGGGGATAGGTAATGGGTTTGCAGTCAAATTATTGTGTTTATTAAAAATGTATCCAGGAAAGCCCACTCAGATCCCAAAGGGCTCTTGCTCAGGAAAATCTGTGGTTCAAGCAAAGGTTACGGTTTCCATAAAGGCAGATACACATGGAAGGGGCAGCAGTGCAGCAGGCAGCGGTACAGAAAGGATTAGGAACGCTGTGTTTATCCTCCTGAGGAAAGAGAGACAGACAGACCCCTAATTCCCCGGTGACACAGACAAAAATGAGTTTTGGAAGTAGATACCCCCAGGACTAAAAAGGAAGAAAAATGTAATCAGATATCTCAGCCTTTCTTGCTTTCATGGCAAGGCAGCAGCTGCCTCATAGGGAGAGGACAGGGCAGGACCCTGCCAGCGCCCCACATGTCCCAGAGGGAGCTCCACGTGAGCCTGCTGGGACAACTGTCCCTCCAGAGCCACCTTCTCACGGCAGCAGGTACCTCCTCTGTGTGGCAACACCATGTCCCTGCAACAGAGACCTTCAGCTCCCAAACAAGCAGATCATGGAATCACAGAATAGTTTGGGTTGGGAGGGGCCTTAAAGCTCATCCAGTTCTACTCCCTGCCACAGGCAGGGACACCTTCCACTAGACCAGGCTGCTCCAAGCCCTGTCCAGATGGGATATTAAAGCTCAATTCCTGCTGGCAGCGTTTTCAGAAGAATTCAATATTGGTTTACACAAACATCAGCAATAACCAGGGCTCCTGAAGAGGCTTTGTTGTATCTCCACATGCAGGGCCAGGGCTGTGGGGCACAATTGATGCACAGTTGCTCCTGGATGACCCAAAGTAGTAGCTCACTTCACCTGTTTTTTCCTTACCTACCCACACTGACAAGGGAACTGTTGCCTTTCACTGCATGTTTTCGTGGCTGTTCTTTCTCCAGTCTCTCTGAGCAAACGTGGCAGCGCTCCAGGAAAAGCCAGGAGATGTGCAAGCTCTGCTCCATGTTGGCAAAGAGCAGCCTCTGTCATCTGCCTCACAATAAGCCTCCTTAAAATTGTTTATAATGATTTTTGCCTGGTTTTAAAATGTATTAAAGGCACTGTATATCCAGTGAGACAGCAGCCAATGGGATCTAAAATTAGACTGACTAGGCCAGACAAATATAAATCCATTTCTTTTCTTTCCTAGGTTCTCGCCTGGAAGTGAATACAAGGAATATCATATTCTACTCAAGAACATCATGCATTTCAGGGAATTATTTGAGTACAGGTTTTACATAATTGCCTTTTTTGTCTCATGGCATACTGAACTTGCATAATGAGCTCAGTGCACTCACAGCAATCCATTGTTAGGCTGGATGGATTTGGTGGAGGGTGTTGAGCCCAGGGTGTGTTACACAATGGTGTATAATGCACTGTAAGCAGGTCAAGAGATAAGGCAGCCCAAAAACAGGCACAGGCAAGGAAGAATTAGCAAAAAGCACTCTAAGAAGTTAATTCAACCTGGCTTCAGCTGAGCCAGAAGGACCCAGAGCAGGAAGGAAACTACGCTCTGTACCATGCTTGTTCCCTTTGAGATTTTGTCTTAGAGTATTTCCCTCATGCTCCAAACTGAAGGAATGGAGTTAGAGGATTAACAAAGCCTTTGTGCCATGCTTTGCATGGATGATTTGTCTGCACCGCATTTTCCAGAGTTTCATCTCAAAAGACATATCCTGCTCATGGCACGTGGCATTCACAGCCATCTTCTGCTCTGGGGTGTTGTGCTCTGCAGCAAGATCCCCCAGCAAAGCCACAACGGCAACACAACCCATTTGCAACCCAGACTTTTTTTTCCCCAAATATACCCCGTTTGGGTTTTTCTTCTCTCATCAGCAAAGAGACATTTTCCAAAGAAGCCCTGCGTGGCCCTCACCACCCAGGAAACACCAGGAGTGCTGTGGGCAAACCACCAGAGACACAGCCAAGAGCACGCCACCACACGCCTGGTGAAGCCAACACTGAGAATCCCATGCTGGAGCTAAAGGGACAATTACAATTTTTTCCGAAATGCCCCACGCTCCCCCTTGGTTTGCTCCCCTTGCACCATCTTCCCACACAGAACCAAAGCATTTAACCCCAGGCTCTGCTTTTAGTGTGGAGATTCCACAGCACTCGGGATGTTGGTCCTGCTCATGGTCCCAGTCCTATAAAGGCAGAGCAAAGAGCAGTAGCAGCTCTTGGTACACTTCCCTTCAAAGTGTGGCTATCAGCCAGATTAAATCATTGCCAACTGGGCCAGATCTGGTACTTTTGCTACATTTCTTGTTATTTCCTGTACCAGCACCTTTGAAGCACAAAGCATCACCACAAATCCACTCAGATTTGAGCCTTCACGCTTTCCAAGCCAGGCTTGGGACCCTAATGCAAATTGACAAGAAAACTGTAGACACTAAAAAAAAAAAAAGATAATAAAGCCCAGAAGGAGCAGTGCCCCCCACTCCCCATCACCCAGATCCAATGTGTGTGATTAGCACGAAGAAGGCAGGGATGTGGGGATGGCTTACATAATGTGGTGCAATCTAGCACCTCCCCCAGGGTGCCCAGCTGCTGCAGAAGCAATTTCACAGCTCATCATCCATTATGAGATTAAAATAATTTTTTTTTCTCCTCCCATGAAGTATTAATAAATTGTGCAGGCAGACCAGAGTTAGTGCCATTTACACAAATGGTACTGAATCACCCACCTAGTTATTTCTTAATAGATTGAGTATCTGTGTTCCTCCTTAGCCTGTAATGTAAAAACCTAAATACACAAAGCTGTTTATTTGTCTCATCAGGCCCCAAGCCAGCACTTACTGAGCCTGGGGACAGAGGGACAAAGGCAGAGCTGCTGCCTCCCCTGGACGTGCACCAGCACTTTACAAGGGAAACAATACCAAAACATCCACATCGATCAATAGGAAAAGGGAAATGCACCACAAAAAAAAGCCCGAGCCCACGTTGAAATCCCTCCCTTCTGGGGGCAAAACTCACTGAGGCATTGCTGATGTAATGCAGATTCTTTGGTACATGGGTGAAGATGTAAAGCTGTAGTCAGAGCACCACTAATGGCTCTTTGAACATCCCTGCTTTATTATGGTGTCAGACGAAGAAGGCATGTTTAATGTTTAAACTTCCAACAACAAATGCCTTCAGCAAATACGTTTTATGTATTTATTCAGTGCTTCTTAAGCGCCTGTCGCCTCAGCAGCTGAGGTGCTGCTTACCTTTTCTTTATATTTATCTTATTAAAATTAAGAATGTACCACAGCTTTGTAAAATGCCACATTCTTCCCTCCCTTCTCTACTCTTTACCCCCAAGAGCAGCTTGAAATCCTTCACCCATCCATCCACTGCCAAACATTTCAGGCTGCTAGGAAGTTGCCGAAATAGGGAAAGGAAATTAACTGAAATCAGCAGGGTGATAAATCAGCTTCCCACATTTTCCCAAAGATCCTCAGCCCCAGAATCTGGCTCCGGCATGTGGGAGATGTGCCAAAGCCAAATACTTCCGTGTCAGCTCTGCCAAAGCAAACCCTGAGGTGGGGTGGAGAGAACATCGACCCAATTGCAATGGCAGTGATGGGGTTGGGTTGGCCAAGGAAGGTCTGTGACAGATTTCCCATGGGATTGGGATGTCTCACTCCTTGCAGATCCTAAATACGCAGAACTCAGGAACATGCCAGTCACAGAATCACAGAATAACAGAATCACTGAGGTCAGAAAAGACCTCCAAGATCATCAAGCCCAACCTTCGACTGACCATACCCCCTGAACCCAGTACTCCCACTCCGTGGGATGTCAAGGTAAGAGAAGCTGTGGCTGCCCCTGGATCCCTGGAAGTGTCCAAGGCCAGGTTGGACGGGGCTTGGAGCAGCCTGGGATAGTGGAAGGTGTCCCTGCCCATGGCAGGGGGTTGGAACCACATGATGTTTAAGGTCCCTTCCCAGCCAAAGCATTCCATGATAATCACACAGGATGTCTCTCTACCTCCTTCGCATTTACTGAGCTCCTGAGAGCCACAATTATGACTCTTCCTCCACAACCACAGCTCCAAGAATTTCGTTCTTTTCCTCCCTTATCCAAAGCAGAAGCTGTCATGTCGCAGGAGCACAAAGGTGCTGGGGCTGTTAGGGAAAGCAGGAAGCACCAAGAGACTCGTGACAGAGCTGTGAGAACTGGAACATGGTGCATGGCCAAGTATCCAACTCCCCAGTGTAGGCGTGAAAATCTCAGCCTTAAGCCTCCAATATGTGAATTTTGGGAAACAAACAGATTTTATCTTTAACAATTTTATCAACTTTTTTCTTCTTTAATAAAACCAGGCTTATATATGGTATCTAAAAAAAGGCAGGAACACACACACGGCTGTGAGAGGCTCATCTATGTCCTAAATCAGACTCTCATCACATTCCTTCTGAAGCAACCTGGACAAACTTGGACAAAATGAGCAGTGAGAGTAGGAAACATCCTTTCAGAAGGAAGGCAAAAAGGAAAACCACCACATTATTAATCAAAATAGCAATGTTTCCCCAAAGCAATGACCACTGTCCATCTAGAAGGACAGCCAGGGCAGCCATCTGCTGCCTGTATCAGAGACCAACTCCAGCGCTGGCACTGGCAGCTCTAGAGGCCATGGACAACATTTGTGGACACAGGGAATGGCTTTGCAGAGGAAAGGAAGGGGCAAGAGAGGGCTCAGATCAACACCAGCCCAACCTTCCTCACACGACCACGAGGCCCAATCCAACACACAAGGCATGAGGTGGGAACAGAAAACCAGCCCCAGCTCTCCAGAGGCCAAAGCAGCTGAAACCCTCCATTCATTGAGCAGCTGGAGAGGTTTTTCTCTTGTTTTCACTGGTTCAGACACACACCAGGTAGAACCTGAACCATTTCAAGGGGAACAGGCAGAAGTGGAAGAGTCAAAATGAGAGGCAGAGATGCTGATGGAGAGGAGGGGGAGGCTCTGAGCAAAACAGGGCTGCACATAACAAAGCCAAAACATCAACCTCGTGGTAAAAATTCTCATTTTCCCAGTGTACTCAAGGGCTGCAGCTGCTATCTGTCAAATCCAAGCCCACACAAGGCCTAGATATTTCCATAAACTGGATGACTCAGAGCCAAGTGCTTCTATTGCCAATTCTGGTACCAAACTGGGCTCCTTGAGTCCCACTTGGTGTTACCAAAAAGCATCAACCCAGTCTGACCCCAAATACAATCAAAATGGGACAGATCCTCCTGAGGAAAATTACTAGAGAAGTAACGTCTGCTAGCTAAGCTGCATCAGATTTCACCACTTCTCCTCCCATCCCTGTTCTTGATAGCAAATGACAGGAATCTCCAGACTGAAACAGAGCGAGTAAGAAGTCAGAAATCGAGGATTGCATGGACAAAAGGAGAGGAAAGCAGGTGTCTCTAACACGGACATTGCAGCACTTCTCGATGCAGAAGTCTGGAAATCAGGACAGGCAGAATTCTACTGCGTGTTCCACTTGCAGTCTTTCAAAAATTAAACACCATCACATGAGCTGCTCAGAGCACTTTACAGAGCAGCTTTCCTTTCCTCTTTTAAATTTTTTTTTTCTCTTGGATCACTGGCATCTCTGCCTGAGCAGTCAGATTGTTCCTGAAGTTGCATTCAAGTGCCCAGTAACTTGTTCTCAATACCAGTGTGGGTTCCCAGGCTTGCGGCACCCTGACTTGTACCCAAAAACCATGACCTGCTGCTACCTGGTGCCCCATCTACTTGAAGAAGTGATGGGCATCATCCTCCAGCTGGATTCAGGCTGGAAACAAACACCTTTAGGGTATTTGCCTCCAAAATGCGCTAGGAATTCACAAAGCCTGGGAAAAAGTGCTTCTCAAGAGAAAAGCACCTCCCATGGGGAGCCTGAGCACTCAGCGCTATGTAGGTGAGTGGTTTTGTTTAGAAGTCATCTGGAATTCTTAAAATAAATTTGCTAAATTGTCTTCCAGAGACTGATGGCTTTTCTTTTTTTTTTTTTTTTTACCCCCTCCTTAATAAACTTTCAGGGGTATCTTTATTGTTATGTCTAATTTTAGCGAAAACTAACATTTCCTGAGATTCAATTTCTCTCATAATTGTTGGAAGGAAACTAAACTGTCTGCTGTAAACATTCACTGTATTGTGTGAAAAGTATCTTTATTACAGCCCACTGGGAGTACTAATAAAATTCCCAATCCTAGCCCTTCTTCACTTTTTTTTTCAGAGCTCACTCTTTTCTCTTATGTACCCATTAGTGTCAGTTCAAACATTCTGCAGGCGAGATATGAGAACTTAAAATATATTATTTAACAATCAAGGGTGGAATAAAGACTCGTGAGCTGTAAGATCCTTTCTGCCTTCCCTTTCTATGCTTTCTATTATGGAAAATGAGGATGGCTATTCCATTTGTCTGTGTTCGTGCTCAGAGTTGATGTAAAAAATCTCATTAGTTTAGTCTGACATATATTCAATACAGTCTATGTACATATTTTTTTCATTCTATTCTACAGCTGCAAAATGATACTAAATTTCATCAGATTGGAATGAAAACTGTGGTCTTGGAACACTTCCCTTTAAGGGTCTTATATTTATTCAGAATTCATGAATCATTTTCCAGTAATACAACTATAATTATTCTTAAAGTGTTATGTTTGAAGGTTTAATATGAAATACTTGCAAAAAGCTCTTTTTCACTTTGATAGTTTGTAATCTTCATGGTAATCAGATCAGTTAGCTCCTTCCCACAGCAGTCAGGAAAATACAATTTAATATGAATCTCATACTCTTCACTCATGTTTTAATTAAAGTAATAAAAGCCAAGTCATATTTTGCCCTTTCCAGCATACACAGATGCGTATACCTGAGCTAGGCAGCGTCAGAGCTGGCACTTTTGAGGGCAGCTGATGGATTTGCTAGTTTGAGATAAATTTAATTCAGGCTGGCTCAGAGCCTGCTGATCATGGATGTGGTGTCAGTGATGGGTGATACCCAGCACAGTTCTTGGCAGAAGTGCCAAACAGGTGATGGGAGCATGGACCAAACATGGAGCTTGTGGAGCTGCTGTGGCAATCATCCTTCAGCTGGGTCCTGCACCAGAGCTCACCTTCCCGGGAAAGCTTCCCAGCTGCCTCTGATTTGTGGTTCCCACCACGGCTCTGAGCAGCCTGGCCTGGTGTGTCACCTGAGAGGGAGAGATCTAAGCCTTCCCCAAAGGAGCAGAGCCACAAGGGACTGGTGGCATTCCCTTCCCAGCCAGCTCAGGTGCCCTGCTCTGCCCAACCTCACGAGCAAGGAGAGCTCGGAGCGAATGCCTGGCTCTGAGCAAAAGGAGCTGGATGGCTGCACTTGGGATACACAGCCCCCATCATCCCCCAGTGCCTGCAGAGCCCTGGTATCGTGGAATCATTCGGGTTGGAAAAGCCCTTCAATACCATCAAATCCAGCCTGTGACCGATCTCCACCTCGTCACCCAGCCCACAGCACTGAGTGCCACAGCCAGATGTTCCTTGGACACCTTCAGGGGTGGGGACTCCAACAACTCCCTGGGAAGCCCACTCCAACATCTGACAATCCTTTCAGTGAAGAAATTCCTCCTCATATCCGATTTAAATCTCCCATGGCACAATATGAGGCCATTTTCTCTTGTTCTATCGATATTTGCCTGGAAGAGCCTGACCCACACTTGGCTGCCCCCTCCTGTCAGGGAATTGTAGAGAGCCAGAAGGTCCCTCCTGAGCCTCCTTTTCTCCAGTCTGAGCCCCTTTCCCAGCTCCCTCAGCCACTCCTGGGGCTCCAGCCCTTTCCCCAGCTCTGTTCCCATCCCTGGACACTCCAGCCCCTCAATGCCTTTGTTGTTGTGAGTGGCCCAGAACTGGACACAGCACTCGAGGTGCCTCAGCAGCGCCAGCACAGGGGACAATCACTTCCCTAATCCTGTTGGCCCCTCTATTTTGGATATAGATGCTCTGCTGATGGTCCTGCCCTCACGGGGCTGGAATGGAGCCCAACCCTGCACATGCCCAGGGCAGTCTCAGAGCTGACACAGAGAGAAGGGCTCGTTCTGTCCCCATCCAAGGCAACAGAGGGGCTTTCCTTTCTGCCCAGGCCTTCATCCAAATGCTGAAGTGGAAAATAACGTTTTCCTGCTGGAAGTAAGTGGCTCCTCAGTTAATCGCTGTGTTGTGACAGCAGACCCAAACACCAGCTTGGGCTGGGTCTCCGATGAGGAGGGAAGAAGTAATCAATCAGCTGGGAAAGGAAATCCCAAGAGCAATGGGCTGGGTATTTTCTTCCACACTGCTGTGGCCCATGGAGCTGCATTTCCACAAATAAACAGAGTTTTCCAGAGTGACTCCCCAGAGGTCCATTAGAGAAGCAAACCACCCTCTGCAGGAGCCAAACCCAACCCCCTGCAACAGGACACAGGAGGAAATCCTTGCCCATCACAGCTCCCCGAGAGCGATGGGGCTGCACTGTCAGGGCTTACCATCAATCCTCGGCGTACACAGACATGGCTCTCTGTCATGCTGTGTCACAGCGGGGAATTCGGGAGACACGTGCCAAGGAATTAGCTCAGCACAAGGAGCTGGAGGATTTGAAGGCACAAACAGCTTGTGGATAAAAGCTCTGTGATTGCCTTTGGTTGAAGCCGCCATTCAAGGCCAGCCCAGGAGCAGCAGGAGCTGACCAGAGGGGCCCTGGTGAGGGTTTAAAGTACACATAAGAACCATATTAACCTGAGAGTTGTGCTTTGAAGGGGATCTGCCCCCTCCAGAGCTGCTCCAGGTTGTCCCCTGGGCAGGTCTCCACTTTGCCCTGGGCCATGCTGACCATCAAAGGCAGTGGCTCTCTTTACACCATGTGCAGTCCCTTTACAGCAGCGCTGAGCACATGGGAAATGCTTGATAAAGTGATGCTTTCTCGGCTGAAGCACACCATCTTCCTCCATCATTTGCTGCTCTTTTATGAGCCATTGGCTTTACAAGCCCAGCAGCATTGCTGGACAGCCAGGCCATGTGTCCTCATGCCACTGGAGTCACCCTGCACACCAGCAGATCTGGTTCAGTCTGACTGGACCTCAGCTGTGCCCCGTGGTGCTCTGAAGCAGTCCCAGTTACTCCATCTCCTTCACCCTCCAGCACACAGGGAGCATTTCTGGGATCTGGGATACACTTTTCCTTCAGCCCCACTGGTGGGCATGACCACATTTTGGCACCAAGGACCACCCATGTTCAATCCTCTATCAGAACTCATCTTGGTATCAGTATTTTCTATACGTAAACCTTCAGATCAAGATGCAGCAGCAGCAAAGGCTGTTTCTCAGGGGGATGGGCATCATCCTGCTGTTCCTTCTCTGCCAGCCCCCACGTTCCCACCACTTCCCCAGCCCCTGGGTTCCCACCACCTCTGCAACTGAAGTTCTGCTGCCTCCAGCCCTCGGCCAATCTTCTGCACAGATCGGATTTTTATTGTTCATTTTCAAATGTTTCACTGTTTGTAGGCTTTTTCACTGCAAAAGAAATCCCAGATCTGGCTGAAGATCCTCAGGCACGTTTTGATCCCACATCTCACAGAACAAGAGCTACAACCAGATGTGCTGCTTAATACAAACATTCTTTAGCACTGGGTCAAAAACGTTCCCTGAGGTGATTCATATCCTGGAAGACCTTGGAAAGACATGGGAAAGCCAAGGAAAGGTAACTGCTGGGACTGGCCAGAGCTGGCTGTGGTCTCCAGGGAGACCTTGGAGACCAGTGGGTGCTGTGCCCAGCCCTCAGGCTGTCAAGTGTGGTGTGTGTCCTGCAGTGCACCTGAGGATCTCCTTCTCCCTCCTGCCTTTGCCCCTAAACCTATCAGCAATATCCTTGATGAAATATCTACCACCACAACAGTTCCAGTGTTTCCCATCCCTACCAGATGCTCTGTGCCACCTGACAGGTGTCTTCAGCTGTTTAAGATGCTATTTCTTTTTCCCTTCCCCAGAGTGAATGCAATAGAAGCAGACACCATCCATTTTGGTCTAGGAATGGCTCAGTTGCATTAGTTTTTCACTCTGGGATGCTTGGTGGCTGTTTTTCAAACACCCTATTGCTAAAACTTAGGAGGCCCTCGAGACCAAGGGTTAAAGATGATGTTCATTCTGCTTGTAATACCAAGGGATTTTTTATTATTATTTTATTTAAACACTATAGCAAGCCTTGCACCAGCAGTAAAACCTTCTCTTGCTATGACTAGGCTACAGGAATCCTTTCCTGACTACACCTTTCAAAAATTTCACTGTCACACAGAAGTTCATGCAAAATTCACAAGCCCAGATCATCAGCTGCAGTTGTGCTCAACTCCCAAACCCCGCCTGGAAGGGTTTCCATTAGCTGCTGATTATAATAAATGACATGTAACACTCTATTGTTCATTCTAAAATAGTACATGAGATTCTTCCTGAATCGTCTGCTGAGAAAGGCATTTAGTATCTATCAATGTCTCCCCTCTATTTTTTCTTCTCCAGCACAACACATGAAATTATACAGTATTACTCAAAGAACAGCAGGGAAAGAGCAAAATCTGTATCTTAGTATGGGGGCCTGCAGTGCACACTCCCAAACTCTGTGTAATCCTCTTTCAACTCTGAGTCTATACAAACCTCTCTCTTCTCTTCACTAGGGGTCTTTTATACACATTTATCTGTATGTTCTTGCAGTATTTGCAATATATCCTTGTAAAGGGATTGGGGAGTCATCAGCTATTTATTTTCAGGTGTGCTCTGCCCCTGTTGGGGCCAGTTCCAGACTTCAAAAATACAGATTATTTGCAGATTGCAAGAGACCGAGATTCTACACAGGTACAAGAGAGTAAAGTCCAAAGAGCACAAGACTGCTGGAGATTCAGGAGCACTGGAGCTCTCCACAGCCCCCTTAAAAAAGGAGGCCATATTGTCCCTTTTTTAAACCCTTCACTTATATAAGTGATTTTCTTTAACACTGACCAACCACTGATATCATCTGTTCCTGTGGTCCACAGATCAAGCCAAAAATCAACAGAATATGGAGACCCCAAACCCTCTCTCAGTTATTCACTCAGAGGGTGGTGAAATACTGGCACAGGTTGTCCCATCCCTGGGAACATCCAAGCTCAGCTTGCACAGGGCCCTGAGCAACCTGATCTGATTGGAGATGTCCCTGCTCCTTGCAGAGGGTTTGAATTAGATGACTTTTAAGGGTGCCTTCATCCCAATCCATTCTGTGATTCCATGAAAGTTAAAACAAGTTTCTTCACGTGCAAAGGATTAATTAGAAACAGCAAAGTTAATTAGGGGACTTGGGTGGAAATTGCACAAGGAATAACATCACCATGGGCTCTAATTTCCTGTGCAGACCTTACTATAGGACTCAAGAGAAGGACCACCCTAAGGAATTGCTCAGCCACGTGTGTGATCTCCTGGGTTCTTCCTGCCTTTCTTCTGGAGCAATCCTGGGTTCAAGGCAGTGGCTGTGGTGACCATGAGCAACCTGCTGCACTTTATGGGACAAACCAAGTGCTGGAAACTCCTCCAAATTCACTCATCTGGTAGGTCAGGGACCAACTGCCATAAGAACATCTCACACCTGAGCACTTGCATGTTGCTCCACTGTCAGTGACAGAGCAGCCCCACCACTGATGGACAGCAAAGTCCACCTTGGTTCTGTTTTACAGCTTCCTACTCTGGAGGAAGGAGCAAGAATAAGGTCAGGGTGACCCAGACCTTCATTAGCAGCACCCAATTACCCTCACTTTGCCCACGGATCCACGGCCACTTCAGTCACTGTGTTCTGGCCCCATGATCCCCAGCAGGGTTGGGGAACTCCTGTACTCACATGGATCTGCCCCAGCCTCAGGTTTATTTTATCAAGTGTTGACATTTTGCTGCGATTCAGTCAAAGATTGGTGGGAGGACAACACGTCTGCCAGTATTATGACAAGGTTTGAAGGCATATTTTATAGCAGAGGCTGCCAAGACAAGCTCTGTCTCGTCTGGAGCGTTAGCAGAACATGAGGAAGATATCCATAGCTTCCTACACATCATTAATTCCTAATTATCCTATCCTTGCTTTCTGCATTATCACTTATTTACCAAACACAGCTTTATAGGATCGCCCAGTTCCTTATAACCAGCAAAGCCATTGTTATGTTAAAACCAATGTTCTAAATGTTATTTATTATTTGATAAACCTTGTGTAACCCTGAATGAGGACATTAAATGGCAAGAACACTACTTCAAAATCCCATTTTAAATAAGTCACCAAGACAGCTGTGCCTTTATAAAACACATTAGAGTGGCACTCAGAGCACATATGGCTCAGGGATATATACAAATTATACAATTTCTGTCATTCGATCAAATAAGAGGGACGTTTTGACCCCAGAAATGAGTCAAATGTAAGTTGTAATTCCAGCCCCACCGGAGGCCCCAGTAGTAATGGATCCTGACGGCTGATCAAAGAGCCCTGACCATTTGACCCACCAGATCAGCAACTCACTGTATCTATTATGGCTAATACGGACCTCAGCTTGGAGATATATGGAGGCAGAGAGATAAAGGGCAATAGATACAGTAGATAAATGTTGATTTATACACATCCAGGCACGTGGGGACATCCACAGATGGACCCCACATGTGCAGGAAGGGGCAGCTGAGGCCAACCCCACACGGGTTTGTACAGGAGCACGGCTGGAGACAGATGCTGTGGATGTGTGTGCACGTCACAAATATCATCTCTCTTAGCTGCATCTCCCTCAGGGTGCCAGCAAAACCCCTGTACCCAGCAGGGCTCCCCGATTCACACACAGCCAGGAAAAATCCACCTTCTATTTCACACATCCCTGCCCATGGGTCTGCTTTCCTGGCAGTGTAAGTGTAAACAGCCCCATCCACAAGTTACCCAGTCTCACCCGAATGCCCAGAGCCCAAATTAAAGCCCCTTGTGGTGCTCTGCATATCAGATGGGACCTAACGTCGTCTGCAGCAGGTGTCTCACCAGCATTGGGTGAAATCCTGCCTTTTTCAGTCGTAGAATCAGAGAACGGATGGGTGGGAAGGGACCTTAAAGCACATCCCATTCCACCCCTGCCATGAGCAGGGACACCTTCCACTAGCCCAGGTTGCTCCAAGCCCTGTCCAATCTGGCCTTGGACACTGCCAGGGATCCAGGGGCAGCCACAGCTTCTCTGGGCATCCTGCTTTATCAGTTGTAGAATCTTGGAATGGTTTGGGTTGGATCTTAAAAACCATCCAGTTCCACACCCCTGCCATGGGCAGGGACACCTTCCACTAGACCAGGCTGTTCAGTGCTGCTGTGCAAACCTGGCAGCCAAGACCTGATATTTTTGATACACAGATGGGCAGCATGAGCCTGCCAGCAAGAGCAACACACCAGAATAGCATCAGGAGGAGGAAATGATCTGCAAATAACTTTTCAATTGAACTCCCAAGTTTTCAACACTTGTCAGTAGAGCAGGGGGTCCGGTCTGTGCCCTCACTTCCAAAAGCAAAGAGCTGCTGGTGCAGCTCTCCCTGGCCTGAACAAACCACGCTAGTGTTGAACAGCCTTTCCATGAGGAGTCACACAAATTAGCTCGTTGGGACAGAAACAGGCTGGTTACTCAGCTGGAATAAGCCATGCACAGAAATCTCCTGGGATTAGGCAGAGCACAGGATCCAAGATGTCCAGTGACAAATAATAAGCATTTTCCTCCTTCAAGCTGCCTGTTGCCCTGCCAGCAGCCAGAGATATCCATGGAGGGAGGGGAAATGCAGCAAACAGCCCTCCCTAAGGCTTTCTGTAATGTCCCCACACTGACCAGGCACAGAGTCACATCCCTGCTCCCAAAAGCCAAGGGACAGTGGTCCCCAAAGCCGTGCCAGGGCCTGGCAGTCCCCACAATCTCATCACATCACCCCCAGCTCCCTGACATGGCAGGTCCTGCGTTTCTTCACCCCGAACATGGGATGATGATACCTCTCACAGGGGATTCCCGATCGTAGTTAATCCATGTTTCTAAAGCACCTGCTGACTCTTCCTGCAAGTGCAAAAGTCTCAATGCCAAATAAAACCAACCTCATTCCTGTCCTGGAATTTCCCAATCTTTCTCTTTCCTGGTGTTACTCTCCTTATCACAAAGACCTTAATAAATATCTTTTCTTACTTATTTTGCAGGTATTTTTATTTCTTTTACCAGCACCACTGCATTTTTACTCATCTTTCAGAGCACTTTGTATCTGTGTATTCCTTGGGATTTTTTGCACTACTTAATTCCTTGCCTTTGTTTGGGGAGGGGGGGGGGGTAGGAAAGAAAGAAGGGAAATTGACAGGGGTGAGGAATGATGTTCTGCTGACTCCATGAGACACAAGAGATACCTCACTCATCTCGGGGGTCAAATGTCCGTGATGGTTTGATCAGATGTCAGCTCGCATTTATACTCTGGCCTCTGTTGGAGGTTGAATTACATTTCACATTTGACTCACTTCTGGGGTCAAATGTCCCTCCTATTTGATGGAACAAGAGGAATTATTTTCCCCGAGCAGGTTGTGCTGGCGTGAGCTGTCAGTGCTCTCATTATGTTTTAGGCTTCTTTATTTCTGCATTTTGTCCTCAGCCGAGTCCAACCCCTCTGGGATGACAAGAGCTGCAGCCATGGCACAAAAGCCATCTCAGCGAGGAAGAGGAAGGAAAGGAGCAGCTCACCTGGCTTCCACATGTTTTGGATGGTGCTTTGTGGGGGTTTTGTAAGGGTTTTATTGTGGGGTTTTGTTTCTTCTTTCCCCCAAGTTAGCAGCTGTGCAGGGAATAATGAAGGAGAGGCAAGTGAACCCTGATCCTGGCTTTACCACACTCTTGCCTTGAGAAACTGCAGAAACCTAGAAAAGTTTGGGTAGGAAGGAACCTTAAAGCTCATCTCATTCCTTCCGCTATCCCAGGTTGTTCCAAGCCCTGTCCAACCTGGCCTTGGACACTTCCAGGGATCCAGGGGCAGCCACAGCTTCTCTGGGCACCCTGTGCCAGGGCCTCCCCACCCTCACAGGGAACAATTCCTTCCCAGTGTCCCATCTAACCCTAAAATCTGGCAGTAGGAAGCCATTTCCCCTTGTCCTGTCCCTCCATCCCTTGTCCCAGGTCCCTCTCCAGCTTTCCTAGAGCCCCTTTAGGCACTGGCAGGGGTTCTAAAATCTCCCTGGAGCCTTCTCTCCCCTGGGCTGAACAGAACTTCCTTAGGATCAAAAGCCAGACAAGGAGCTGAGACAAAGCCGCTATCAGGGAGCTGCAGGATCATGGTGGAGAAAAAACCCCAACCCACCAGGCTCATCTATTGCAGTGTGATGGTTCCAGTCCTGAGTCCGTAAGATTTGCCTTTGTCCTGATAGAACCCAAGGGCTATTGGACATCCCACATGAGCTGTACAGGTATCTGGTGCCTCAGCAGCCTCTGAGGTGAGATTGTGAAACCCTCCTCCTGCTGTTTAATGTACTCCTTTGGGTTACAACAGGTTCAGCAAACAATAAAAAACCATCTGGAACCCTCATTTAAATATCAGAGTTGTGTCATTAGTACTGAAGTCATGGCTGGGGCTGTAAAACCAGTAAACAAGTGCTGATGTGCAGGTAAATAAGGGGAGATGATGCACGAAGGAGGGTGAGGAGGAAGCTGCTCCCCATCCTCCTCGGCCAAAGCTCAGGCTGGGTGTGAACTGACATCCCTGCAGGGCACGAACTGGGATCCTCACCTTCCCTTCCAGTTACACTCCTGCCACACCAGATGAGGTTATGGGGAGTCACTGCAGCCTCCCACAGAGCCCCAGATGCCACCCTGCACCGTTGCACTCCTCAGTCCCACTCTCAGCTGCTCTGACTGTCCCATCCCAGCACAGGGAGGGAACTGGGCATGCAAAACAAGGCAAACTTCCCCACTTATCTTCCATGTTACTTCCTACAGTGCTTTTGCTGGTGCAGAAAGCAGCAGCACAGCCTCTGTGCACAAAGCCATCCCTTCAGTGGGGGATTCCTGCCCTCCTCTGCCAAGGGAAAGAAACTTCCTCCCTTTCCATCCTTAACTGCTACTCCAAAATAGGAAATAAAGATCAGCAAGTAAACAGAGAACAAATGAAGAGTAAACTCCTGTTGCCCAGGCTACAGGGATCTAAGCTGGTTTGGTTGATCCTTCTCCAGGATCACACTCAGTACAAGAATCCTCCACCACATGATAATCCCTGTTTTCCTCTGGAAGCCAGCCCTCCTCCTTGACGTGCAGCAAATCATTCCCAACCCCACAGCATCCCTTCTGACTTCTCTCCCATGCCCACCCTTGAGGGAAATGGGATGAGGTAGATGCTAAGAAGGAAATACAAATGGATTATGCTGGCCATGGCTCTGCCCAAATCCAGCCTGATCCTGCAGGCACATCATGGCCAGGGACTGGGGCTGGTCCCTGTGCCAGCACTGCCAGCCCTTCCCAGTGAGGCTGTCAAGTCCTTGTCCCTTGGGGGTTTTTAAAGGCAAAGTTGTTTTTTACAACAACTGCCTGTGACCATCTACCACCTGTGGCTCTGCACAGCCTGGGGGGACAGGGCTGACCCCTGGTTGGGGCACCTCGGGATCACCCCATTCCTTCCCATATTTACATACCCTCTGGCAATTCCTGGCCCTAGTGATCAACCCCACGCTGTTGTTGGCTGAACACATATTTGTTTCTGCTGAATCACTCAATAGCACAAAGTTTGCTATTCCTTCCCCACCCTGGAAATCCTCCTCACGCAAGAACAACCTCTCCCCACGCTGCCACAGCGACAGCTTCCAGTGCCAGCTTCCACAGCCAAGGCAGGAACAACTCTCCTGAGCAATGAGCCAATGCACTGCCATGTTCCAAGGAGGCAAACTACAGGATTTCATCCCATTCCCAGTGTAATATGGATAGAGTCTAACCCCTGCTGCTATTGGAGCACCATGTGTGACTCACTGGCCTTGTAATCCATAGTGCTGTCCCAAACCCTAGGGGCACACAGGAGTGTGTCTGTGGTCAACAAAACAGCCCAACACAACCAAAAACGGGATGCCGGAACGTGTCAGCAAGGAACTGTCACCTTCCCTCACAAGGCTGCATGTGATGAGATGCTTTGTGCCGAGGGTGCAGCACCTATAACCATGCCAGGCCACCACTGAGGGATGCACAGGGGACCATGTCTCATCTCCAGGGCAGGGGGACAGAAAAGCATGTGCTGAGGTCCTCCTGTCCCAGCAGGACCTAAGCATGAGCTTAACTTTTTATAATCACAGAACTGGGTGATTAAAGATCATGTTCCAACCCATATACAGGTTTAGGGCCCCCCTCCATGTCTTTTCCATGTGTATCCAAGCTCAGAGAAGGCTCAGGCACCTGCAAGACATGAACACTTCTATTCTGGTCCCCCACACATGGGTTTCTAGCTCCAAAACAGGAACTCTTTGATTCCTTTTTTCTCCCCTGACCGCTAATCTATTTAGCTACAGGAAATACTCCACATGAGGGAAGGAGACACCCAAACTGCACACAATACTTGGAAGCTTCAGTGCGTCCAGAAACACCAAATGCACCTTCATTTTGAGTGAGGGATGATTAGGCAAAGCTTTTCAGCAAAGCCAGGCTCCAGTGACAGGCAGCACCCGGATGGAAGCGCATCCCACTCCCTCTACCGAGTGCGTCCACTGCTCCTCAGCAGCAGCTGGGCTCTGACCTCCTCCATGGACACTCCTGATGTCCCAGGAGGACAGATTCACAGAGAGCTCCTAGAATTTGTGCTTGGGCACAGCCGAAGTCCCCTAAAAATCTCACCCCAGCAAAACAACACTTACCTGATTGGCCGATAGAAACTCCTGGGCGTTGTCATTCATCCCCATGTACATGTTCTCAGCATCAAACTAGAAAGGCAAAAGAAAAGGTTAATGAAATGCCATCTGCACACCACGCTCCTGTGCATCCCAAATGCCTTCCTGGGTCTTCATGCCGAGAGCCAGAATTCCCAGAGGAAAATCCTGAGCTGCTGTTTTAGCCCTTTTGAGGGTGTATGAGCACACCTTCATCCTGGTTATTGCAATGGGACACGGTAGCATAGCACGGATATGGGATTTTTTCAGTGAAATAAAGAATGAAATCACTCCAATTCAAACAAGTAAGTCGAAAGTGTGAACCCACAGATGCACCCTGCAGCAAAGATTACCCAAAAGAAGCTGTTGCTAAAATTCCTACTAGACCATCAATCAGATATAAAAAGCCAACTTCTGTCAATGGAAGTGTCCAGGATTTGGGCAGGTCCCATTCAATGCTCTTACAGACCTCTACATAACCCTCAACACCAAAGCAAAGCAACTGCAGCAATGCAGCATCACTCTGGAGCATTCAGGAGTCGTCTCTGTGCAAAGCCTGATTGCCCATCCTGATACATCCCTCCCCTCATCTCCTGCTCCCCTGCCTGCTCTGCCAGGACCCTGCTCCATGGCTGGGCCAGGCAGCCCGAGCACAGCCCATCCTCCTGTGTCCCCACAGCCAGTTCCCAGCTGCTAATCCACTTACCAGGCCACAGAACCCCCATGGAGAACTACGACTCTTCTCACTAATTAGCTACAAGGGGAGCTTTTCACTCTCTCCGGTTCCAAAGGAAGGAAAAAAAGCCCTCCAGGATTGTCTCTGGCTCGAAGTACGGCTGGGGCAGGCCTCAAGGCTGAGTTCACAAATTAATTATGGCAATAAAACGGGTTGTGCCATAAAACACTCCCGAGATGAGGATGGAGGTACCAGCTGTGAGTGACACCTTGCACTTAACAAGGGGAAGAGCCAACCCTCCTGCCCTTACCAGCTGGATGATGAATTGGAGATCGCTCACCCCTCGCCTGCTCTCTCACTCTCTGATATGAAGCTGATTCCAGTTATGCCTTAACAGAAATTGGCCATATTAAGAGCAATAAAAGCGAAATCTAAATAAAACCAGGTGAAGATTTTCAGCCTAGACAATTAATTACGCTTCCATTTCTCAGAGTGCTACAGGATTAACTATTAAAGTCAGCAGAGTTAGTAAAGCCAAGTGGGGGTAACAGGGCTCAGCTTGGCCTCAGACACCTTCTAATTGCCAAACTGTCCTCTGGCACAGCAGAGCAAACCAGTTAAAAGCTGCAAAATTGGAGCAGGTATTGTGGCACTTGTTAAGCGATACCAGCAGCAGCTGCAGCAGGGTGGGAGAGGGTTCCTGTGCAACTGCTGGGTTCTGTGAAATCCATCAGGGAGGCAGGAGCTGTGGGATGCAATGAGCACTGGGACAAACAACTTCCCCAGAAGGCAGCTGGGTACCATCCACTTTAAACTGGATTTCTCTCCGCCTGTCAGATGGTCACTGGCACAGGCAGCTCCTGGCAGCACAGTTCCAGCTGGAGCTGCTGTGCTTCCAGGCACGGAGACCCAACCAGCTCTACAGCCTAAATACCCTCTGACAACCCAACCAACCCCAGCAGGGGCACCTGAACTGGCAGCAGAGGTGCCAGAGGTTGGTGGAGAATCATAGAATCTCTAGACTTGGAAACCCCCTCAGACCCCCGAGTCCAGCATTCTCCCAGCACGGCCAAGGCCACCATTTAATGATGTCCCCAAGTGCCACATCACCTCTCATAAATCCCTCCAGGGATGGTGACTTCACCACTGCCCTGGGCCACCTGTTCCAGTACCTGACCACTGTTTCAGTGCAGAAAATTTCCCTAATATCCCATCTAAACCTGCCCTGGTGCACATGAGGCTGATTCCTCTCATTCTACCCCTTGTTACCCATGAGAAGACACCGACCCACACGTGGCTACAACCTTTTTCTCCAGGAAAAAAAAATACCCTTGAAAGTTACATTCAGCAAACCAAAAGTATCCTTCACTGGGGAGGCCCAGAGCAGAACAAACACTCTGCTTTTTCCATATCGTTCTGTTTGTCAGAATGTATTTTTATATGACTTTCTACTGTTCCCGTACCTCCATTCCACAATTCCTTCTGCCCTTGATGCCTTCATAACAACTGTAATGAATCCTGCCTTCAAAATTACTGTTCCTCCGATTGCCAGGCTGAGCAGCGAGCCTGAAAATCAAGACTGGAAATGCAATGGAAACTTTGGAATTTCCTCACTGCTGATTGGATTTTTTTCCCTCTCCTCCAGGCTATGAGGGTGCAAACAAATTTATTGGAAATTCTCCCATCAGGATATATTTTTCAATTAGATGTTTGCCAGTTATGCAGCAGCCAGGTAGAGCAGATAAGTAATGTGCTCTCCCTCTTCTCATTATTGTTTTGCTACGGAATGCACTTCAAAACAATCAACCCCATAATTCCAGGTAGATTTATGGTAGAAACAGGAATTTTAATATTTCCCTTTGGTTATAAATGCTTCCTCCTTTTTTTCCTTCACTCCAGCTCCTGTTCCAGACCTGGATACAGCCATTCATCACCCTCCTCACCCCAAAATCCAACCTGCACTGAAGGATGTGGCAGGGATAATTTTCAAGTCCTAAGGAACATCCTCTTGTGCAGTTGACTTAATCATCCCTTTGCTCAGGTGCAATTACTTAATTTTATTATTCTTTGGTTAATAGGAGCAGCCTATTAAACAAATCAGTGGCTGTGGCTGATTCTCATTCCCTCCTGCATGAAATAAGCATGAAGCTGAGGAGGGAAGGGAAAAGAAAAGAGGGAAAGAAAAAGGGAAGGGGAAGAAAAAGGGAGAAGGGGAAGGGTGGGAGAGAAGGGAAAAGGGAAGGTGCCAAATTCCACCAACTCGGGCAACAAAGTCAAATGAACACCACTGAACTGCCTTGCTCTGCAGGTGGCAGGAACTCCAACCCAAAGGACAGACAAGATTCCATCTCGTGCTGTAGGAGGTGGCTTTGCCCAGCACTGATGGATAAGGATATGGATGCTGCCAACCCCATTCAGAGAGGGAGTTCCAAGGACAGCAGGGTGATGGAGACCAAGCACAGCTGCAGCCCTCCATGGGACAACTTACTGAGTATTTTGGGTCCAAGCAAAAGATAAAAGGACAGAGCTGTGAGAAAACACCCTCTGAAATCCAGTTTTTCATGAGGAATCTGATTAAAAATATAATTCTTTTACTACAGCTCTACCAGGGGAGCTGCAGCTGGCACTGCTGCTCTATCAGCCCATACACAGAGCTCAATTCAGATGTTGCTGTACAAAGCACTTTTAAAATTTTTACTGCTTTTCTAGACTCACTTTGGTTTGTTATTTTTGCTCCACAGCATTATATTCAAACCTGTAAATGGTGCCCAGAGGTCACACGGGTCCCATGTTAGCAAGATGAATATGAATAAGAAAAACAAATGCAGGCAGCAGGCTGGGACAGACCCCAAAGTACAGCAGCTGTGGGATCTCCAGCTCTGTGCAAACAGGGAGAACAAATGTTTGCTAACTGGGAAGGACCCAGTGGAAAGAAACACAACCTCCTGCCAAGATTCCAAGAAGGTGTTACTTTTTCCTGGATGGCACTGCCAGCTTGTACAATTTTATTATGAATCTCATCACATCCTTTTTATTTCCACGAACCGAGATGGAAATTTCAGCTCTGTAAGAAATCATGGAATCACAGATTGGTTTGGGTTGGAAGGGACCTTAAAGATCATCCAGTTCAACTCCCCTGACATGGGCAGGGACACCTTCCACTAGACCAGAATATGCTGGCAAAATTCATACCAGTAATACCTTCTGTGATACCTGCAAGATCTCAAAAGCCTTCTAAACATTTTATTTAATTTTATTTTATGTGTGGTGGGCTTGGGGTTTTTTTTTGGTTTGGAGTTTTTTGGTTTTGGAGGGGTCTTACCTAAATTTTGACACCAATTTTTGGCAATACTAGACCAGAGCACCTTAACTGCAAGTCCACTGAGGTTCTAGAGCTTGAAAATGTGGCCTGTTAATACAAATCCAGCAGTAATTAAGAGCCATCACCATCAAGGAGCTACTAAATGACCAGTTAAGAACAAATTGGATGCCTCCAGTGGTTCCTACTGGTCAGAGCTATAAACACTTGCTTCTGGTTTGCCTCCCTGGACCAGGACACAGGAGATGGGCAGCAGATTCCCTCTCATGACAACCTCATTTCCAACCTACCACTGGAGATTCTTGGAATGCAGCTGGGTTTGTTTCCCAGCAAGCTACATTAGCACCAGGACAGAGTGACCCAAAATAATGCCACACAAGGAATGCCTTTAGGTTTCCAGTGCATAAAAGTTAGGACCCAAGAAAACTTGTAAAACACAGTTAATCTGTACTGAATACTCCTCATTAAAATAAATAAACAAACATATAAATAAATAAAATAATTGCAGCCCATGTGTTGCTGGGCTTTATTCAGCTGCTTCCAATGGCACCGTTCCCACCACGGGGAAACATAACTCTTCTTTAGAGAGTGTTACAGAAATAGTTTTATCCACAATTCAACTTTATCAGTATTGTTTGAGTGGCACATTCTGCTGTAAGTGCACTTTGGCCGCGGTACCTCCACGCCCTGCATCTCTGTGATGCTGTTCCTGCACACCAGGCTCAGCCCTCTGAGGGATCCAGACCCAAGGATGCTGGTCCTGGTAAGGATCCTCTCTGTACACATCTCTGGGATGTCAAATCCTCACCTCAGCCCTGCCCCTGCCAGTGCTGCTGCTGGCTGAGCTGCCACTGCAAATTCCTGCAGGACTAATTTAGCATCCCACCTCTTCAGGGAATACATGGCTGAGGTTAGCTTAATCTCTTTAACTGCAGTTCCCCCATTAAGGTCTTTACACAACCTCTGGCCTGGAGTGATCTACTTAGCATTATTTATTTGTGCGCTGAAATGCTTGGATAGCCCCTCAGTTGATCCTGTCAGGGAGGGTCAGGAGTTCAGCACGAGATTTACAGCTGCCCCCAGGAGTGCCCTGAGAGGGAAGCTCGGCATCTCCAGCCCGGCCACGCACCGCGATTTGTGTGGGGACAAATGGCATTAACAGGGAGCACGACCCCACAGCAGGTGTCAGAGGCAGAGCACAAACCCAGCATCCACAGGAGCCACTGGGGCTTTGAGGGGCTGAGTTTTCCACAAACAGCCAATATTCTCATACATTATCCCAGGGGAAATTCAGATTGATAGAATTGAAGTCTCGAGGCCTAAAGCCTTACTGTAAAAAGTGGCCTGTTTGGTTGATTTGTTTGTTGTAAGAACAATTTACAAGTAGGATAAAAGCCTGGTAGCAATTTTTTCTCAACTACATCAGGAGCAGGAAATCTGAAGAGCTGGTGGGGCCAAGGTATGGTAGAGGCTGTCAAGAAACTACAACCAGGTGGGAAAGAAAGGAATGACTTGCACCAGCCTGGACACTGATGGAGTGAGTATTCAGAAATCCCTAAACTGGAGCATCTCCCTTGGAAAAACCCATCTGAGAAGCTCTCACACTGGGATGGTCAGAAGGAAAACACCAAACCAACCAACGAAATCCTGAGGAACCCCCACGGCCAAGTGACATTCATCCACCTGCCCTAAAACAATGTGAGGGAACTTTGGGCACCTCATGACACCAAAGACGTTGAGGGGCTGCTGGAGTGCCCAGGGAAGGGAACAGAGCTGGGAAGGGGCTGGAGCCCCAGGAGCGGCTGAGGGAGCTGGGAAAGGGGCTCAGCCTGGAGAAAAGGAGGCTCAGGGGGGACCTTGTGGCTCTGCACAACTCCCTGACAGGAGGGGGCAGCCGGGGGGGGTCGGGCTCTGCTCCCAGGGAACAGGGACAGGAGGAGAGGGAACGGCCTCAGGCTGGGCCAGGGGAGGGTGAGGTTGGAGATTAGGCAAAGTTTCTTCACTGAAAGGGTTGTCCAGCTCTGGCACAGCTGCCCAGGGCAGTGGTGGAGTCCCCATCCCTGGAGGGATTTAAAAGCCATGTGGATGTGACACTTGAGGACATGGGTTAGAGGTGACCTTGGCAGTGCTGGGTTAATGGTTAGGCCCAGCAATGCCAGGGGTATTTTCCAACCTAAATGATTCAATGATTTAAAATGTCTGATCTTCTGTCTCTGCTCCCAAACCAGCTGGAGTGGGAAGGGGAAGGTTCCACACCAGCATGTCCAACTCCCTCAGTGTGAACCCATCACACTCCAACGCACCCTGAGGAGGCCCAGAGGGAGCCAACAGAGGGACCTTGTGCCTCACAGCCCACTTAGAGCTTGCTGAAGGATCAGCAAGCCCCTAGGAAAGGTGAACTGATCTCTTTGGTTGGACATCTCACAAGGTTCCTCAAAAACCAGCTCTAAACCCCAAAACCCAACATGTCATGGGACCCAGGGGAAGGTTCTCCTGCTCACAGCAAGACACTCAGTAGGTTTTAGCAAGCAGAAGATCATGGTCCATGATCCATCTGCACTAAAATCTATCCAGCTCATCATATAACTGATTTGGAAGGGTTCAGTTTATTAATGAGACAGAAATTATTCAGGCCAGCCAAAACTAAAAGCGACTTTGAATAGCTTTGCATTAGGACTCTCGCTGCACTAAGTGGCACTGAGGAAATGGAAGATTAAATTTAATGTCAATAAATGCAAAGTAATGCACTGAAGAAAAGCAATCCCAACGACAGACATGACAATGGGCCTTAAAATAGCTGCTGCTGTCCAGAAGAGAGACTGTTCTGGAGAGTTCACTTCCAACTTTTGCTCAGTCCTCAGCAGCTGCCAAAGATGCCATTCAGGTTTTAGAAGCAATCATGGAGAGAGCAAAGAATGCAAGATCAAGTATTATTTTGCCATCTGTACTGTCAGAGGAAGGAGAGTGGGCAACTGCAAGGGGGATCCAAAGTATGGAATGGCGCACACGGATGAGGAAAAAGGGGTGATGAAGGGATAAAAGGGTGTTAGATGGACTCAACAAAGATGGACATGAAAAAATGCGATGAGAGTGGGGTTCTAACAGCCTAAAATCAAGGAGACAGATACTGAGATTATTAGCAAGAGAAATTGCTAAACCCTTACAGAGAAGTTCTTCATACTGGGCCCAACAACAAAACCTCTTGCTGCAGGATGCTCTGGCTTAGAAGGATCCAGAACTGCGATTGAACAAATGAGATATGAGTGATAAACCCTGACCTGTGGGCTCCTGAGAGCTCTGAGGGCAAATATAATCTCATCTTTTAGCATGTGGGTGGTCAAATATCACTGTGGGATCTCCATCCCTGGAGATACTCAGAGCTCAGCTGGACCACGCACTGCACAGCCCCATGTGGGTGGCCCAGCTTTGCTTGGGCGGCTCAGGACACGCAGATATCCCTCAGGACTGGCGATTTTTGGTGTTTGGGGGCTTCTGTGACATGTGATCATGTCATACTCACACAGACCTCCATCCCAAAAGCATCTCCAGCATCCCCTTTTATTCTCCTGAAATGCCACCACTATTCGAGTGACAGCATTCATTTATCTAAGAGACTGGATGGCTTTCTGTCCACGCTGCACATAAAATTATTGTTATTACATTATTTGGGGGGAATGAGGCCTTAAACTCATTTACCTGGATCTTTCAGAGCCTGCAAAGGAGTTCAAGCTCTTTACATATACACACAAAAACCCCATCCACTGAAAGCTACTGGGAGCAGCAGAATTTAGTCTTAAGACTGACATGGAAATAGATTAATTTTTTTCCCATTTCATATTCTAATTACAATTCTTCTCCCCCTACTATTTTCTGTTCTCATTACAGTCTTAAAATTGCTCTGCAAATTCTGTACCTTATTCTGCTCTTCCTACCATCTTTGTCATGGAAATGAGAAACAGAATGTATAAGCATGAAAATATTGCAGAGATCAAAATTCTGCTTAACCCTTTCTCGTGCAACTCCAAAAAGAAGCGAAAGCAGCACAGAGCAGCTAATCTTCCACCCATCCAGCCTCCTCTTCTTCTCCCAGCTGCATTGAGGAGAACGATGCTCAGAGAAAGGGTGATTAATTTAAAGGCCAAAGTCGCTCACGGTTACACCTCGATGTGCATGGAGGAGGGGTTGTGGTTTCAGCTTAGCAGGTTTTGCCCCTGAGGGCAGATGTTGATCTAATACATTTTGACTGTGTTCAGATGATTGTGTTTAGCTTTTAGCCTGGTGTAATGCTGCTGGGGAGAGCTGCTGCTGGTGCATTGAGCTGCCCTGGTGTGCTGAGTGCTCAGCAGATCTCCATCCTCTTCCGTGGCACTGAGAGCTCACCAGAGCTGCAGCCAAAAACCAAATTGTTCCTGATTTCTCTCCAAGTCTGGGCATGGATAAGGAAATCAGGGTGCTGGGAGGTGAGCAGCACCCGCTGCTCTCACCCAGGACCTCCCCAGCCCATTGCTGACCAGCTCAATGCTGTTTGTTTTGCAGCGCTGTCGCTGCAAGGCTCGGGCATGTACATCACTTCCTTCTCAAAACCAAACAACATGCACATCCGGAGCTGTTTATCACAGGTGCTTGAGGAGTTTATCTGCAAAAAAATATAAATACCAGGCCCTTTCTGAGCTGGTCTTTCACCCATCAGCAGCTGAATGAGTGGGAGAGCTGAGGGAAGCTGGTGAGGGGAGGAGGAGGGTACAGGGATGCAGCAGCATCCTGGCACTGACCTGGTGTCTATTAAATAAATACAATAAGTGGTAATGAGCGATGACTGCACTGCCTGCTCCTCCAGCAACACTCGTAATTCACAGGAAACCAAGAGAGGCAGAAAACATGCAAAGATCTAAAAGAAGCTGTGGAGACTCTGTGCTAGAACAGTGCCAGCGTCAAAGGCACCGAGAAACATTGTTTTCTGCAAGATAAAACCTCGGGGCTGAGATAAAAATAGAGATGATACCTGTGCCTGGGAAGCAGCTACCAGCCTGGCTCTGCTCTGGGAGTCTTTTATGGAGATGCTGATTTCAACAGCAGAACAGCAGCCCTGGCTGCAGTCAGAGGTGCCACTGGAGAGGGGCTCCACATGGCACTGGAATAGCCAAGGAGGAAAGAGAGCAGCTGGGAATGAAGAAACCTTAAGCAGGGAAGCTTCCCCACCCTGTAATTTGGTCCCTTTTGCTCAGGGAGTGTGCAGCAAGGGCAGCGATGCTCAGCTGCACACCTGAAGTGAATTCCTGGATGGAATCAAAGCAATTCCTTGGGGAGCGAAGGCGGCAGCTGCCAGCACAAGCAGCGGCTGGGTGACGCTGGGTTTGACGTACACGGAGCAGGAATAGGTTTGGAAATCTCTATTTATCTTTTCTTGACTGCACAGCGAGTAAATAACGAAGCAAGGAAAAGAGCTGTCAGAGGAGTGAGGAGAAGATGCCTCAAAGCTGGACACTTTTTTAAGACCATGTATTTTGCTTCCAATCCCAATGCCTTGCTGGCAGCTGTACAGGTAAACAATCTGGATCCCAAGTACCTCCTAACTCACTCCAATAATTCCTAAAATCACATGTGCTACTCAATTGATATTCACAAAGAAAAACAGTAGCTTTAATTCGCTTCACAGCCCCTGTTCTTTCAGCACAAATTAAATATTACAAGGAAATTTTTTACTCAGAGGATGGTGAGACCCTGGCACAGGTTGCCCAGAGCAGCTGTGGCTGCCCCATCCCTGGAAGTGTCCAAGGCCAGGTTGGAGCAACCCAGTCTACTCGAAGGTGTCCCTGCCCATGGCAGGGAGTGGAACGAGATGAGCTTAAAGGTCCCTTCCAACCCAAATCTCTTTCCAAGCAAAAGTACATTTCTGAGCCACAGAATTCAAGATCTTGTCTATTTTCTTCTCTTGCAAAGCATAAGGGAAAAGAATAATTGATTTTTCAAGACCATGGGGAACATTATGCAAAACCAGCTAGTTGGGAGGGAAAAAAAAAAATCAGAGATCTTCCATGCCAGTCATTTAGAGACTAGTTTCCAACATACAGGTATTTGGCACCAGCAAAAACCTGCTTTCTGCGGTTCTGCACTCCACTTTGTATGCAAATATACTCTTGCAGTGGTACATAGAATGACTTGCAAAAAAAAAAACCCACCAAAAAAACCAAACCAACTAATGAAAAGTGAGGTCCTTAAAGGCAAAATAAAACCCAACCCCAAAACAAGGATGATAGGAAGGTAATTTCTGAAATTGCAAGGTAAGATTGGATGGAGCAACCTGATCCAGAGGAACCATGTGGTTCCATGTCCCTGAGACGGGCAAAACTCCAGGAAGCAGTGGATGGAGTGGGTCAGGAGCAGGGTTGGGAAGGTGCAGACATATGGGATGTGCAGGCTCCCATCACTGCTGGCAAGGCTGAGGCTGGAGCTGCATGACCCAAGCTGAAAATGCAGCACCAGGGCTGGGACTTCACACGCCAGAGAGCCAAGAAATGCAGAGCCAGGGTTTCACAGAAGCTGAAGCTCAGCAGCATTTCCCACAGGCCATAATATCACATCGAAAGGGTGCCTCCCCAGGCAGCATCACCACATCCTTGTGGCCCTGTTTTGTGAAGTGCTGAGTTAGGCTGCTCACACAAAGCTGCTGAGCTGTGTTTCCAGGGGGTTGTGCACATCACAACCCCACCACCCCATCGCCACGGCCTTGATTCCCTCGGTCCACGTGTCGCACCCAAAGCTTCATTCCCAGCCTCAACTATTAAATATGAAAAAAACCCCAACCATCTCCCTCAAGCACTTCTAATTTCAGCTTTTCTTCCTTTTTTGCTACCTCTCTGTTCACTTTGTTAATCTTTCCACCAGATTTTACTGCCCTCTAACTTTTTCATTAGGGCTTAAGGTATTCTGTGCTTACTGCAGCCAAGCTGGCCTCAGGTTTACTTCTTAAATATCTCCCTTAGTGCTGAAAATTGTCAACATCTTGAAAAGACAGTTCAAAACTCATTAAAATTAATGAAACTAATCAGAAAAAAGCACCCCTGATTATTATTATTATTATGCCCCTGCCTCACTGTAAATAATTGAATAAAGATATTATTATGACTATTATTATTATTGTTATTACTGTTATTAACCCTAACAAGAAGTTTAAAGCATGTTGATGAGAATGAGAAAAGAGCAGCTTTGCCCGACTAATTAATGACTTAAATAAAAATAAACAAAGGGAGTCTTCCTGATTTTAGCAAAGTCCTGCCTTATTCCAAGCAGTTAAAAGCAAGACTGACAGCTTTATAGATAGGGAAACGGGCAGATAAGATAAACATGCACAATACAAACTTGTCCAAAGCTCTTACAGTCTTTCTCTGCACCACTTCCAGCTCATTAAATTACAGTATTACTATAGATTTGCAGCAAAATTATCTTTTATCTCGTCTTCTTTTAAAGCTATTTGGCATTTGCTGGTATTTTCTATTATAAATCTAATTGCAGATTCCAAACAGACAAGAGCTCATTAAGCCTTAATTATGCACATGTTGTTTTCAACAAACATTTTCATTTGGACTGCTGTGAGCTGTAGTTGTTCCGAAGGCACTGCAGCCTCCCATTACCCACTTCCCTGGGATGGCAAAAGCTGCTTTCAAGTAGGTCAGGGCTGGGCTGAAAAATCTGTTTGGAACCTCTGGAGTTTGGGTGGTGCTGCTCTGGTGGGAACATCGGCAGGGAGCCGGCGGGATGCCCACGGTGATGGCACCCACCTGCACCCAGCCCTGTTGTGGGGTTAACCACAGGTCCATGCAATGGTTTGTTTTGGGAGGCCTTTAAAGATGATTTATTTCCAACACCCCCACCTTGGGCAGGTGGAGGAGAGCAGGGAGGAGCCCTGGAAATGGGATGGATGCCCACTCTTCACAGGGAGTAAAGCCAACGGTGGTGATATGCCAACAGCTTGCCTTTTGCTACAGTCAGGAAGCACGACTTGTGCCTGGGAGTCCCTGCTGGGAACAGTCTGCCCAGGCCAGTGGTGGATCACCATCCTTGGAAGTGTTAAAAACACGAGAGATGTGGCACATCCCAGCAGCGCTTAGTGGGCACAATGGTACTCAGTGGAAGGTTGTATATTTGATGATCTCGGAGGTCTTTTCTAACCTTAGTGATTCCATGATTCGGGCACCTCTGAGCATCTGCCAACAGCTGGGCTCCAGCCCAACCCCAGATCCTCAGCCAGCCACATCTCAAAGAATGGCCACAAGCACCACAGGACGAAAATGTTTCAGCCCACCCCAAACCAAATGAGGGTGGTGGGGAGCCCTCTGCGCTTCTTGTTGGAGCCCTGGTTCTGTTATGTTTGCACTCTGAAATAAGTAACCCACAAGAAGAGCTGAGCTTTTATTAGCAGCTCAGGCTTCCTCCTAACAGCACAAAAGCTGCATTTGCTCACGCTCAGGAGTTACCAGAGCAGGAAGGAGCTTCAGGATGACAATGTTGAGCTCCTGGGTCCTTCTAACCTCACCCACCCCTGTGGCTCCAGGGCTGGAGTGCCCAGGGCAGCACAGTGTGGCTCTGCCCCATCCCAACGCACCAGTGAGGAGCCATCACGTGCAAACCTCACCAGCCTTCCCCAGACCTCTTCAGAGGAGAAAAAGTTCCTAATAAATAATTTCCCATCTTATTAAGGGTTAGGGCTCCAAGGGCAGGCTGGAGGTGCTGGTTGCTGTGAGGAGTTTGAAAGGTTTTAGCACCACTGGAAACAGCACAGTGTGAATACAATCAGTGTTGCAACTTCTGCCCTAAATTCCTGCCAGCCAGGTATCCAACATTCTATCTCAGGACAACAGAGGTGGCCAGAAAAGGCCTTGTTTCATTAAGAAATTAGTATCCCCCTTCTTCAGGTTTCTTTCTCTCTTCTACATGACAAATCCTGTCCTGAAGACTCATGTCGCACCATTAGAAGGAAAATGTGTTAGAGTAAGCATGAAAACTTATGGCCTTGCCTTTGAAAAGGAGAAGTTTTCAACCAATAATTTGACCTAGAAAGGTTTTCTAGGTAATTTTGACTTGGCATGTATATGTCTGACCTGCTAAATCTACCACAATAAAATTACAGAGTTCGTTCCAGCCTGTCAGTGTCAAATCATTCATAAATTCAGATGCACTGTTTACCCAACTGCTATTCATATATTCACAGGGAAGGTCTTGCCAGGCTCCTTCTGGGGGGAAGGATTTGCCCTGTTCAACATTAGCTCGCGCTGACAAAGGGAAAATATGAGAGCTGCCCTGACAAGCTGAGCTCCCATCTTCCTCCCACAGCCCTCACCCTTGGATCATGCAGGATTTACGGCTGTGCCACCCCTTCCAGGATTGGGGACACTCCCCAAACTGGCCTGCTGTGGATTTGCCACAGGGAGGGAGCACCAAGGTCTGGCTGCTGTCACTCGTGTATGTGCAGGCACTAATCAGCACAGCCACATTAACGAAGAAGCATTAACCCCTGAAATGAAATCCTGATGCTCCAGAACTCTGTACCCTGCCTGGGAAACCACAAAGGTGACACTGGAGCTGCCACCAGAATGGCCCTGAGGAGCCCAACATGGGCTTTACAAGAAAAGAAGCTCATGTTCAGGCTGCCAGGACACACACGAGGAGCTGTGCTCGGTGGTGCTGGCTGCCAGTCACAATTCCCAACACCAAAGGGTTTTCTTAAATCCACTTTCTTAAATCCACTCTAACATTTATTAATTCTTATACATAATCCAGGCAACGCCTGTTAAAGGAACAATTGTGAGAGGTATTATGGAATATTGCTGTCCATGACTGTGTGGGCTGGGCTGTCAGAGCAGTCACCTGCATGGGCTTCAGCCCCTCTCCAGAGGAGAAAACATCACCTGACAAGCCAAAGAGACTCCAGTTTGGGTCCTTGCAAGCAGCCCTCCCCACCATGGGGCACTTCCCACCAGCACATGTGAGGGATGCTGTGTATGGACTTGCTGGGTCTGGTTTTTATCCACATAAGCACAGTTTCGTCCTTGGGATGGATCCTGGCCCCGAGCACACTTGCAGCCAACACCTCCAAACAGGGCTTGCAGGGCCAGGTGCCATGGAAAGCCTGAGAAGATGGGTGTCCTGCCCCACTGCCCACCTCCCAGGATGTGCACCCCGTTTGTGCCAGCGAGGTTAAGCAGCAGGGACTGTCCCAAAACCAGTGTGCCAATGGCACTGCCCCACAATCGGTGTGTCCATGGCACTGCCCCATTGTCCCATAACCAGTGTGTCCATGGACTGCCTCACTCCAGCCAGGAAGACTTCACCAGGCACTGCACAAAGGTACAAACCCTCCTGCACAGAGCTCATGCTCTCAGCTTTAAGACTCATTCTGCTGGTCAAACCCAGGACAGCCCAGGTGATTGGGCAGGCCAGCACAGGGCACCACCAGCCGCTGTTCCCTCTCCCTTGGTTGCGTTTTCTTCCTGACCCTCAGGATCAGGAGCATATCTCCAAAGACACATCCAGCTCAGCAAGGATGGATCCACTGACCAAAGAGCTCACAAAGGAGCAGTTATCTGCACAGTGCCACCATGAAGCATGGCCTTGGGCAAGAAGTTTCCCACAAGGTCAAGGCACAGGCAGGAGAAGCCATTTTTCCTTCCTTACCACAGCAGAGGAGGGGCAGGGGACCTCCTTACGTGCCACCCTGCAAGAGTGTGGACACAGAGGTAGGACCATGCCAACAGGGACAACCAGCAGAGTTGCACCCAGTCCTGCTGCTTCTTGAGCTGGTGTGATGCCACCAAGGGCACACATGGGACAGGCACCACCTCATCGGACAGGTACCACCCCACAGCTGGACTGCTCCAAACATTCTGAGGGGTTTCATGGTTCTTCTGCAGCACGGAAAGATGTGCTGTAAAAACACCTGGAGACACAACACCCCCAAACCCAGGGTTTAATGAGATGATACTCGAGTCAGCTTTGACGTCTCATGAGATCATTCTGATCCCCATGTTTCCAGAGAAAAGGACTCTCTGCTCAGGTTTCCACCACGCCTAAGTCAGACACCTAAAAAGATCCCATTTACTAGCTAACAATTAGTATCCCACACTTTCTCCAAAACCATTTAGTGGGGGAAAGTGATTTCCACCAATACTGTACATCTTGATTCAGGAAGTTGCACCAAGATTTCAGGCCCTCCAGTGAATATGTTCCATTTTATATTTCAGCTGCACCTCTATAAAGATACCTTTTTTCCCACCACTTCCAAAATTTTCCTAACTGTTAAGAGAAAGCATCCTCCTTGTTCTGACAGAGAGCAGCAGGAATCATACCAGTGCTGCATGTTATGTGGTACAACAGCCCCAGACTCTGTTTCGGTTGAGCTCTTTTACATCAATGAAGGTTTTCTTTATTCGAGTTTGTTTTATAGAGATTTAAGCATCCTGGAGAGATGAAAACACTTAATTTGTTATTGCCTGGGCTTAATCTTTTGTTTCCCCCAATTGCCCTGTAACCAGTCCCTCTGTGATCCTCTAATGCTCCACGTGCAGCATCTTCTCCACCTGCTAATTACAGGCTCCATTATGCCAGATAATTCAGCCCCAGTGAGGCTGCAGGGTGGTTCTGCATCTCCAGACCGTGTTTCGCTGCTGCCTCCAAAACCAGAGGAATTAATCACCTTCTCCAGTCGGTAAGTGGGACTGGACACTTGTGTGCTCATTGGAAAGGAAAACAACTTTGGTTCCTTTAAGCAAAACATAATGAATCTCCCAGAGAGCAGGAAGCTCATAGTTTATATTTCTTGGAAAAGAGTGTATTAATATATTAAGTCTAAAAATATATCTATAAATCTTTGCAAGTCAGAGCAGAAATGAGAGGCAACGTGACTGGCTCTGAAGGAGCTGCAAGTGCTGACACAGATGAGCCCCCAGCAAACACTTTCTGTGCAAATCACATTTACCTTTGCTGCCTGCCAGAGCTGTAGTTTCAGCCTGTGTGGACATATTTACTACAGGCAGCCCAGAGACCATCATTTTGGTACATGGTTTCAATCCATCCATCCATCCATCCATCCATCCATCTCTTGGCTCTCAGAGCAGCCTGGGCCATGGCACCTGACAGCCCCCCAGCACAGCACAACGCCTGAGGACATTTAATTATTCTCCTCTGAATTCAGAAATTAGACTCCTTGTGCACCTCCTGGAGAGTTTCTGCTCTCTCACCGCTGCTAAGCCATGGTCCCATCAGCCAGTGAAGAGGATGGCAGCAATCACATCCCTCTGCCCTTCTCTGAGGCTTCCTGGCCGGGGTTTGTGATGATGTTGGGGGATAAGGATTCAGACCACCCACTCCAAATATCCCATTAGGACAAGCATTTTATCAGCAGCTTAAACATCCAGCTTATGGCATAGTGAGAGCATTTTTAGCTTTGCCTCTCCAAGCACAACAGCAGTCTCAAAGGAGCCTATAAAACGTGACAGGCACAAAATCACCAGCAAAAACAGCTGCTCTGAAAAACAGCTCAGGGTTGGCAAATGCCACATCTGGCCCTAAGAGAGACTTGGAAAGCAAACCTGAAAAAAGGGACAGCTGTGGTAGGGTGAGGAAGACTGCTGACAACAAAACAGAGCCAGAGGAGCTGTAAGAGACCACAATGGTCCCAGAGAGCATCCTGGGGCTCACCCTCAGTGATGAGAGTTTTGAGAGAACCAGTGCATTGATGCTTTCCAATATTTCTTCTCAGAGCCCTCTACAAAGAAAATGTAAAGCTTTGAACCCACCTCCGTTCGAGTTTCAGCCCATTTCAATAAAGGTGTGTTTTCGTCGCACCAACCTCCACTGCCGTGGATGCTCTCAACTGAAATTTCATTTCAATACAGCTGCTCTGTGAGGAACTGACTTAAGCCTAAATTATTACCAGACTGATCTCAACTGCGTAAAGAGTTCCCATACCAAGCTGAGCTTTGGTTTAACCAAACTGGGCTTTAGATGTGGGTGACACTGAGCACAGGCCTGACGCTGCTGAGGGCCTTGACAAAACTAAGCCTGGGACTCATTTTTTGAGAGGGAAATAATTAACAACACACCAGCAGAAGTATTTTAACAGGTCTGCTGTTGCTCAATATCTTTATTAATGACCTGAAAACTAGGCTGCAGACTGAAACAAAGTTTGCAGATGAAAAGAACATTATTTAGGTTAATTACAAATGGCTAAGTCTTGGGAATTTCTGAGCCACCTAGCCAAGCAGAAGGGAACATCAGAGCAGGAGAAACCCTGTGCTGACAAATCCAGAACAGTCCATGCAGGAAGGAGGGGTCTGAAATCCTCCTAGACTTTAGCAGGGGGTAAATTCTCTGAGCAGTAAGTGGTAAGACCAAGTATTATGTCAGCTGCCCCATGCAAACCTCCACTGAAAGCACAGCAACATCAAAATGATAGAGAGCAAAAATAGCAGGTCAGAAGAGAACACAGAAAATCCTGTAACACTGTTATCCAACCTGTCAGCACACACTTGCTCCAGGTGCTGAATTCAGTTCCACTCCCCCCCTTCTCAGCAGAGAGAGATGAGAAAACAAGGGAAGAAAGATGGGAAATTAAGGCCCTGGGGCAAGAGAGGACATTTGAAACACGGAGGTGTTTCATGGGAGAAAAAAGGAAAAGGTCTTGTTTTCTCCAAAAAGGAGGTGGCAGAGACCTATGACAACATATCATATCATTAATTTTGGCAAATCATTAGATGCAGAGGTGCAAGTCCCCAGAATGGGGGCTATTCCTAGAAAAGGGTTGCCTGAGGAGCTGGTGGGACTCCCAGTGCCCTGGGAAAAACTGCTCTAATCTTGCCCCAAATGGGCTCATTTAGAAACTATCAGTGTCCCCACATGTGAAATCCAGATAATTGTGCTTATCTCCAGCACAGCAATGAATCACTTCATGATGCTCCTTCGAGGCGCAAAGCCCATGAGCTCACCGAAGGGAGAATCCCCCTGTCCTGCCACTTCAGCCTCCTATCTCCAGTTTTGTAATGCAGATGCAGCTCCCACTCAGGGCTGGGTCAGAGCCACGATTCATAGTGAAACAAATCAGGGCTCTCTACACTGCAAGCAGAATTTCAAGCTAAAAAAATGCTTACAAATCTTGAAGCAGAAGGTAATACTTATAGGAAAACAAAAGGGGACAAAATCACCTCAGGCTTTAGAATTCTCTCTATGAGCAGTTTCGCTCTGCCCGCCTAAACAACCAAAAAACCCCCACAATGTTTTCAAGACAGTTTCATTTCAGAGCACTAAAATCACATTCTGAGCCAAAAGGCATGAGAAACTCAAAAGCACCATAAAACCATCCCTGCTTCGGGTTGTTTTGGGGTCTTTTTTTCCACGGTGGTTTCCTGAGCTTCAAGGAGACAAAGCTCATTCTTCCCACCGAGTGATGGTGCACCTCACACAGGGGAGCAAAGCCTAACTAGGAGGGAGAGGACAAGATCAAGGTGCCCAGCAGGGAGACATGAAATCCCACCATGAGATCCAGCTTCCTGGTGCTCAGCACCATCTGCTTCCCCCATCCCAGGTGGGATGACAGAAAATGGAGTAGCACATGGTGATATCACAGAATCCCAGAATGGAATGGTTGGAAGGGACCTTAAAGCTCACCTCACCCCACCCTCTGCCATGGCAGGGACACCTTCCACTATCCCAGGTTGTCCCAAGTCCCGTCCAACCTGGCCAATGGCCCTTGGAGAATAGAGAGCTGCTGGGCCAAGGTAATTGTGGTTGCACCAACAGTGCTCATGCAGGTTCACTCAGCATGCCAGGGTGAGGAGAAAGGGCTGGGCCATGGCAAAGAGAGAGAATGCAAGGCAAAAATCCAGGGTTTAAATGGCTTGGCCAGGTTTCCTTGCCCTCCTTCCCATAAAGACAGGCTGAGAGTTGGGGATTTTTAGCCTGGAGAAGAGAAGGTTCTAGGGAGAGCTCAGAGCCCCTTCCAGTGCCTAAAGGGTCTCCAGGAGAGCTGGAGAGGGACTTTGGACAATGGCCTGGAGGGCCAGGACAAGGGGGAGTACTTCCTACTGCCAGAGGGCAGGGTTAGATGGGATATTGGGAAAGAATTGTTCCCTGTGAGGGTGGTGAGGCCCTGGCACAGGGTGCCCAGAGAAGCTGTGGCTGCCCCTGGATCCCTGGAAGTGTCCAAGGCCAGGTTGGACAGGGTTTGGAGCAACCTGGGACAGTGGAAGGTGTCCCTGCCCATGGCAGGGGATTAAAACAAGATCTTCAAGGTCTCTTCCAACACAAACCATGCCAGGACTTCCCCAAACAGGACAGCTCTTCCAGCATCACCCAAACACCTCGCACCAAACCAACCCATCCCAGCCATGCTTCCCGCACGTGATTCCAGCAAAAACAAAGGGCAGGAGGAAACAAGCAGAACAAGCCAGTCCCACAGAGCCAAGGCTGCTGGTTGCTGCTGGTTGCTGCTGGTTGCTGCTGGTTGCTGCTGGTTGCTGCTGGTTGCAGGCTGTGCAGGCAAACCCTTCCCCTGCACCCTGCAGTTGCAGCAGCCTGAGTATTTTTAACAGACTCTTCTATTTGAAGCTTAAATTTGCAAAACCCAACAAAAACATTGACAACCACAAAAGAAAATAACAAAGCACCAGCACCCCACGGAAGCAGCCTAGAGCTCAGAGACTGCTCAGCTCCACAGCAGGTGAAAGCAAAGCCCATGTTTCCAAAAAAACCCAAACCAGCCTCCTGTCATTCAAATGGTATTTGAAAGTGAATGAGCTGCCAACCAATCAACTCCCCGTCAGGATTCAAAGAACAGTATATCCAAACCTCAGGGCTGCGGCCAAGAATGTATTTGCAATGCAGGAACACTACAGCAGCAGCAGCAGAAGCCGTTTGCAAGAGTAAATGAGGTTATTTTGGCAGCAGAGCGGATGTAGCAAACAAGCCACTTTAACTGAATATGGTAAACAGAGATGGAGTGATAGGAAGAATGAATGTAATCGGGTTCCGAGTTGCTCTGAATTGCCTCGACTGACCACAATATCTGATAAAACCAATGGAAAAAGTTCTGGTTTCCTCTTGCATATAATTGATTATCTTACTGAGATCTACTGGTTTATACACACACACACACAGAGCCCTCTGAAATTCAGTTACTTGGCGGTGCTGCCAGAAATAACCCAGACCAGGAGCAGTTACATGGTATTTATTTATATCTGGGGCCACAAACTCCAGAACTGAGAAAGGATGCAAAGCCCTCTCCCAAAATAAGCACCTCAGAGGTTTGCCTTGAGGAGCTGAGGTGTAACCGCTCTGATCCACGCTCAGCCAACACCGCTCCTTGCTCACTTCTCAGACAGGGAGGAGGGGAACATGCTGAGTGCCATTAACCAGACCTACCTCAGGACTCTCTTCCTTGACAAAGAAATGCTGGCTTTGATTTATAAAAAAAGATGGAAATGTGCCTTTGGAATTTCCCCAGTGCCATGAGCTGCTGATGGAACAGCCCTGTGCCTGGAGAAGGATGTGGGATACGGCCAGGGTGAGAAGTGATTTGGGATGGAGAGGGGACAGGAGCAGTGGGCCATGCTCTGTCCTGCCTGTTAGATTCCTCTCACAGAGCTGCCTCAGGCCAGAGGAGTTTTGCAAAGACCAGTTTGGATTTTTGCAGCATCCCATGGCTGCTACCACCTCCTGCCCCAGCCACACTCGACATCTCTTTTCCTTGGCTTCTACCAGAAGTTATTAAAGAACAAAACCCAAACAAAAACAAGCAGAAGAAAATCCAAGGGGACCTGAAAGCTCTTCTTGCTGTGGTGACAGTGAATCCTGAAACAAAAAAGTGCCAAAAAGTCGGGCAGGGGGTGGCTGGGGCTCGGCAGGGTGCCGGGAGGCACGGCGAGCTCGCCTGCCGACAGCGGGAAGGAGCCAAATATCCACAAACAAGTTTCCTGTATGAAATTAATTTGCTTACTGAAACACCACTCAGCAAAACCTGTGATTAATATTTTCCTCCCCTGGCTCCTAACATGACAAAACAATAATTAATGAAATATGAAACTGAACCCGAGTTAGAGTAAGTGTAAAAATATTGTTTCTTTTATCTTCCTTTCTCTTTATCCCTCCCAGTGGTGGGAGACACTGAGACCTGTGCTCTGCTTTCCAGGACAATGCTCTGCACTGGCAGGAACATGGGGCTGATTTCTTGGCACCTGTCCCTGGTTACCTAGCACCCTGCTCAACAGAGGAAATCCAACTGGGAGCTCAGGAGGAGGGTGTAGGGAGAGGTGTAGAGGAAGCAGCACGGTGGGGAGCGAGCCCGTTCCTTTTGGTCATGTCCACCCCTGTGGGATAGTGATTAAATGCAATAAAACAACTGGAAGGCAGCTGGAGGATTCAATCCTAAATGCCACGTGCTGTGGTATTTTGCCCAATGTTTTCAATACCCACCTTCCCTAAATCTATTCCCAGCTATGGCCCATCACTCCCTGGCCCTGCTCAGGTCTCAAGCTGCCTCCATCCCAAAAGCACTCACAGGCAAGCAGCCTATGGTGTTTAAGGGATCACTCACAGCTGGAATAAAGCAGCAGAAGAGGGTTTTAAATAACAGCTTTAGCAGCACAAAAGCTCCTCTCTGGAAAGCTGAGTGGGGACAGCTGGGAGAAGGTGCCAGCCCCAGGAGAGGGTGGTGGCAAGGTGCCCACAGCCACTCCTGCCATGATGGATGGCAAGGCTGGGATGCTTTTTTCAAAAACCGTCCTTTGTCCTTCTCAAGGCAGGGACACCTTCCATTAAATCTTGTTGCTCCAAGCCCCGTCCAACCTGGCCTTGGACACTTCCAGGGATCCAGGGGCAGCCACAGCTTCTCTGGGCACCCTGTGCCAGGGCCTCACCATGCTCTGCGTAAAGAACTTCCTTACATCTAATCTAAATCTCCCCTCCTTTAAATCTAAATATCTCAATATAATATAATCTAAATACAAGGTCACCTTGAATCCTGTTTACAGAGCAACTATTTAAATAAAGCAATTGTTTAAGTCCTCCAGTGGACTTTCTCATATTTTCATTTTTGTCTGCAGCTCTAAAGCACAAATGGATTTCATTCCTACAATGAGAGAACACTTTAAGTGAGGCTGAGCTAAAATACTGTGGAAATTATACATATACTGTACACACACGCAAATTCACACACACACTTGGCATGATATACTTCTATATTTATATCCACACATGGAGATAACACCAGAGCCCCACATACATAACCATGTATGTATATGCCTATAAACATGGAGACTAGGGGCTCAATTTGCTCCCTTGGTGCTGTACCAACCTGGCTGGCACAGGGTGGGGAAACCAGGAGCTGTGGGACCAGGTGGGCACTGCTCTGCAGCCTCCTGCACCCCACGACAGCCCCACTCCCCCCACTCCCCACAGCCACAGGCACCCAACTGTAAAACCACAAACCCCAGCTCGAAGGCAGCAGAGCAGAGCCCACTGCGTGGGAGTCAGCTCCAAAACCAGGGAAAGGGGAACTATTAGGGAAAAAAGACTAAATCTGTGAGAGTCTTACAACTCTTTATTTTTTTCCTCATAGTGGCTTGGGACAAGCCCAGCCCAGGCTGACTCACACAAACAAAGCACCTGCTGATGCACGCTGTGCTCTGTGAGGGCTGTGCCAGGCAGGGGACGTGTCACTGTGACGCCTTGTACCTCTACTAATGACTCCAAGATCAATGGCACGGAAGATGAAGAAGAAAGTGATTTAATTTTCAGATCAACAGATTACACAAGTACACAAAGTATTCCCTGTCAGATAAACGTGTTACCTTGATTCCTTCCATCCTTCAGCTGAGGGAGCAGCAAAATGCTGTTGCATTGCCCATTTTTCATTCCTTCTGAGACCCTGGAATGTGGAAGACTCCACCAGACTTTTATTTTATGTAGAAAAGACACAAAGCTGATGGATTATTTCCCTTGTTCATAGGGCACTTTGGTTGCCCTAATAAATAGTTGCCCGGGTGCAAAACACTCGGAGCACAAAGCAAGAGGAAGACTAAAAACTTCAAAAAACCAAACCCCAAAGCAACTAAATCTTGGCATGAGGGTCACAGGAACTGTAAGGAGCAAACCTAAAAATGAGGTAGACATAGAAAAAAAGTGGAACTAGGGCAAGACTACAGGGGAGAGCCCAGGACAAGAGCTGGGTGACGAGCTGGAGGCAGGGCTTCACTCCCTGCCCCTCACAGGACCTGCTCTAACTCACCTGCAGGACGGGGAGCAGCTAGGTGAGGAACACAGTTTCCCACCACCCTGAGCTTCTGCTCGTCATCTGAGAGCTTTTTGGAAGCCTCATCCAGGAACTGATTCAGTTTGAAAACATCACGTTCAGCACCCAACCCTTCCAGTCAGCACCCATTTCTACTCAGCATTGGGTTGGGAGATTTTTCGAGCTTGGTAATTAAAGCTCACTTAAAAGAGTTTCCTCCATCCTCTAGAGCCTCATGATTTACTGTAGCTCCTACTTGAACTCATACATGTCTTGTATTTCCAGACATTAGGTAATGAGGTTTTTGTGGTCCACAGAGCTTTCTCACTGCTCCTCTGAGTTCGCAGCCAACAGCAGTGACTACACACACAAACACTGAGAGAAAAGCTTTCAGGATTTTCCATTAGATACTCCGAAAACTGTCATATCACACACAAACCTTACCCCAGTTTATCTTGACATCTAAGGTTAGAATGATCCAGGCACAACAGGTTGATGTTCTGGCGGACTCCAGTTGTGTGAACTGTGTTGGCCTCGCTTCTCACACCACTGACGACTAAATCTGACAGAGATGTGGCAGACCCCACCAAACGCCAGGAGGTGATGGGCTACCCAAAATGCCTGTTGAAGGTCACAAGGAGCTGGGAAGAAGAATTTCACAGGATTCCTCTCCAGCAGCACAGCTCTTGTGTCTGACAGGGCCATGGTTTCAGTGTGGACTCACAAGGAAGAACAGGAACTCATCTGTTCCAGCTACAGCTGCTTTTTCTCAGAGAGCATCTAATTCTTGAGAAAAGCACGTAAAACTCAAAACTTTCCTTGAGCCTACCAGGTGACAAAAGAGGAGACCACAGGCACAAAAATGCAGAGTGATACTCGCAAGTATCTCTTGATGCCAAAGGCTGGAATCCAGTTTGGCCAACCTTCCATGCTTCCAAGTGAAGGCTTGATTCCCACTTCTTCACAAACCCCTGGAAACTGGAATCTGACACAGGGAGATAACCGGGCTGATGTGGTCATGCTGAAATTGCACTGAACTTCCTGCTTCTGAACCCACAGCACTGGAATCCAACAGGGAACAGGCCACACAACACAGCACACAGCTTGAGCTCCTTCATCTTTCTGCTGGGAATAGGAAGGATCTAGTTTTTGAAAGTATTAAAAGTTTATGCTCTGCTCAGACCAGGAAGCACAGTCAGAGCTCCTAATATCTAGGAAGGAGCTTGGAATCAAAGGGGTTTCCTGACGTATGGTCTCAACAAACTCAAACCTCCACGGACAAAGAAGAGGCGTTAATTTAGAGAATTATCATAGAACAGTTTGGGCTGGAAAGGACCTTAAATATCTCATTCCAACCATGCCATGGACAGGGACACCTTTCACTATCCCAGGTTGCTCCAAGCTCTGTCCAACCCGGCCTTGGACACTTCCAAGGATGGAACCAACATCCTTGAGGAACCACCAGGCCCATCGTGCCTTACCTTGCACTGACTGCTCTCCAGTGCTCCCTTTCAGCTGGGTAAAACAGCTGTTACTCTTTCTTTTCTTTACCTGTTTACTGAAACAAAGTCCTTCCCCCATGTCTTTGTTGGAGCAATAACCAAGCCATGGCTATTTGGTGACAATGGGAATGAGGTGTCTGTGCCACCCCAGCTGTGATGGCTCTAACCAGTATGGCTGGTGTCAGGTGATAAATCAGATGCCCTTTAACTCCCCAGCTGAGCTCTGCACACACCACAGCACTGGAAGCACAAGCTACAACCAATATTTTTACTGACAGGTGATAAATCACATGCCCTTTAACTTGTGTGCACCAGTTGCAAATTTAGTTAATTAGAAATTCACGCTGACTCCTTCCCATGTATTATTCCCTGCGTGATTTACATGGACTGTTGTTGTTGGAATGCTTGGTGGGATTAAGGCTCTTAGAAGCCAAGGGAGCACAGAGCACAGATCTTTGCTGCAGAGCACCACGACCTCTAGTGCTGTGCAGCCTGGAGAAATTACTGGCAGCAGGAAGAGTAGCAGCACTGAAGAGGGACCAAAAGGTTTTATGGACATTCGATGGGAATGTGGGTCCCTGCCAGCACAATCGGCAGCTATGGCTTGCACGTGAAAACCCTGGGCTACCACTGGGAGCCTTCCCTGAAAACACAAAAAAGAGCAGAAAAGGCTTTCTCGAGCCTGTAGAATTCTGCATTTTCACACATTGCACTGCAAATAAATACAAAAGGCTCTTTTTTAACTGCCTCTGGAGGTTTCTGCTCACCCCTGGGCAGCCTCTCGGAGCAGCACTGTGACACCCAGCAAGCCCCAGTGCTCTCCCATGGGATCCGGGAAGAATTTCTGGCCAGTGCCCACCATGCTGGGAGCTGGTGAGGGAGACAGCCACCCACTCCAGCCACGCTGCGTTCCACCACAATTTGTCATTCTCCTCATTTTGGCAAATTAAACCAACTCTCATTTCCAACTATTCTGTCCGTATTTTTCTACGGACACTTTCGTGCCACTGATAGTATTTTCAGCTCTGCTACAAAAGGGCATTTGTTAAAATATTCCATGACTGCAGAAGACTCATAACAGATTCAGAAACCCAGTGATAATCACAATAATTTTTTAGCACTTGCCTGCCAGACAGAATTATCAGCAAAAGCAGGGCCCTGTTATCTGCAGGAGTGGTATATGATATGTTCATTTCTTCCCCCCCCCCCCCCCCCCAAAAAACTTCAATTATTAATGATGGAAATTTTTCCTTGCCTATTCTTCCCTTGGTGGGAAAAACAGCCATTACTGACATTTGCTGATTTAATCTAATCCTCCTCATCTGCATATAGACGAGGCTCTGTTTGACTCTGTCTATTGATCCAGCCAGGAAAAGGGACTCTATAACTTAATCTGATGTCAAAGGCTGATGTGTCCTGTAGGAAATCGGCGCTGTAGATCTCCCTGCTATAAATATGTCACGAGAATTAACTGGAAGCACTAATAGGTCACTCAATGAGCTCCACGGTGCACACGGGGCACACCGAGGCTGCTGTCTCGCTACTTGTGATTGATGACACCAAAAATTAGCCAGAACAGAGGGTTGTCAGCCAGCCCGGGGACAAGAGACTCACTGACACGCTTTGTTCTCCTGCATGTGCTGGGTCCCAGCCCAGCCCTGTCACTTCTGAAACATTTAACACATTTTACATGAAAAGAGAAAAAAAAATTCCTACTACAAGGATAAAACAATAGAAAATAAGTAGGATCTCTTCCAGCTCTTTCTTCCTGCAGTTTGTCCCACTGCAGCACTGCCTTTGATGAGCAAGTAGAGCCAAGAGAGAAATTCTGGTGTCCTGTTGCAGGCAAAGATCTCTGTGGAAGATGGCAGGAATGGCATCAGGACCTGGAAATGCAGCTCTGCATGCTCTGGGGATCAAAGTGATCCCATCTTACTCATTCTGGGCTGGTTTCTGCACACCAGGCTCCAGCCGAAAAACCTCAATCCAGGAAAAAACTTCCCTGTTTAGCTGTGTCCCTTCTTCCCTTGCAGTTTATCATATAATTGTGGAAAGGTTTGGGTTGGAAGAGACCTTAAAGGTCACCTCCTTCCACCCCCTGCCATGGGCAGGGACACCTCCCACTATCCCAGGTTGCTCCAGGCCACACTGGCCTGTCCCAGATGAAAACCACCATGCCAGGGATGGATGAGGATGGACCGTAAGCCCCTCAGCATCAGGGCTAATGACAGAGAAAATTAAACAGGACTCAACTTCTGAGGGATAGCTCAGGTGGTCTTGCTCTCAATGGCACCTTGAAAAGCAGCAGTTTTTGTCCCAAAAATGTTCAGATTTCCCATGGGGGTGGAGGGCAGGACCACTGGGCTCACACACAGAGCTTCCAACTTCCTTTACATGTGAATGGGCCTCATACAGGAATAAAGCCCTGGAAAAGCAGCTGACCAGCCCTGATCAACTCCCTGTGCACGTGGAGCAGCCTGGAATGTTCTCCTCATCCAGCTACAGCTTTGTTCTCTGGCCAAGAGGCAACCTGGACCAAATGGTCCTTATTTTCCTGTACCGAAGGAGCTGAGACAGTGCCACTTGGTGTGTCACCAAGGATGCAGGAGGCGAGGCTGTTCTCCAAAGGCACACACAATCCCACGTGTCCTGGTGGAGTCACAACACTGATCTATCTCCACTTATCTTCACAAAACTCAAAGACAATCAGAAAACCTCAGAGAGTCCACAGGACTGCCATGTCCAAAGCCAGTGCGATGCTTCCAGCACTCCTGGATGAGAAGGGCTCTTTTCCAGGCTTGTTTTTATGGCTATAAATTATTTAAGCTGGGTGCCTGCAAAATGGTGATGCTGAATAAGCCGCATCTCCAGCCAGCTGAGTGCAAAGTTGTCTCCAGAGAGGACCTTTCAGGACTTCTTCAGCTCATGAGCTGAGCCTCCTTGTGAAAAGTAAACAAACCCAAGACAGATTCAAGAAATAGCAGAGGACAAAATTTGTTCAGATTTAAAACCTGATCTGAAAGAGTCAGCTGGAACAGCGAACAAACTGAAACAGAATCCTGACTGGAATTTATTGGAATCTCACCCATTTTCATAGAATCACACAATGGTTTGTATTGGAAGATACCTGAAAGCTCATCTGGTTCCAACCTCTGCCATGGGCAGGGACACCTCCCACTAGACCAGGTTGCTCCAAGTCCTGTTCAAGCTGGCTTTGAACAATTCCAAGGATGGGGCAGCCACAGCTGCTCTGGGCAACCTGTGTCAGGGCTAACACCTAATCTAAACGTCCTCTTTTAGTCTAAAACCACTCCCCAGCTCTCCTCTGGCAATCCATCATCCCTAATACGAGGGGCGGGGGTTATCCTCGGCACTGCAGTTAATGTGGGAGCCAGGTGTTCCCTAATCTCTGACCACAGACAATATTATAATTGTTAGCACTGTAACGAGCACAGGCGCTTTTACCAAGCAGAGAACATTACCAGGCTCACCTCAAGCAGGGGAGCAGGCAGCGTTTCCAAACAGCAACTGGATTCGTCCTCATTATTTACCTGAACAGATGTTCGCTGTGATACTTCCCAACTCCTGGAGCTGGATGTTTGTCAGCGTTAATGGGATTTCCAGGAGCTAGTTTGCTTTAGGAGCTCATTTCCTCATTCAAATTGTAACCATCACCATTTTCTGGTGTGTGTTGCCTCTTTCACTCGTGATTATCTTCCTGGGTTTTCACTTTTCCCTGGGTCACTGAGTGCGGATCCATTCTAATTACTGTCATTTTAGCTATTGTGCTGCACGCCGTCACACCAGGATCCAGGGTGCATAAATAAGTAATGCGTGTGCTCTTTGTAGGCTTTGCTAATGGAGACAGAGCCCTGCTCATCTGTCTCATAATGCCACAGGCTCACCTGAGGCCCAGCCCAGGGAGGATCCAGCACCAGGCTCCCCCTCACATGGCTTTTAGCATCATCTCATTCACCTCTGCTCAGACAGGGATGCCCTCCTTCCACTGCCACTCCTCGGGGTGGATGCTGATCTGCCTGCCCGAGGGGATGTCGTTATCCTAACACAGCTCTCAGGGCAGCAATCGCTCCAAAGGTTTGTTAAATTAACAGGATCATGGCAAAGGCCTCATGCCTGATGGAAAGGCTTAAATCAACACTGGAACCCTGCCCAGCTGGGGGGCTGCTGCCCTCTGAGTCCCACTATGGTCCAGAGCCACGTGCCACACACAGAAGAATCAAAGCTAATTGTCTTTAAACCCTCAAACCCTCTGTCTTTGGGGAGTCGCTGCCCTTCCCCGCCAGATCTCGCACTGCGCTCCTGCGATCGGAAGAGGAAGGTGGTTACAGGACGTGACAGAAGTGCAGGATAACGATCTGCAAGTGATGACTTCAAGTGGTTGGGGTGTGTGGTGGCCAGAACAATGAAGGTGCTGCACCCTTCCCCTCTTGCAGGGTGCATCCTTCCCACTGAGAGAGAGAGAACAGAAGAACGTAACCGCACGCTGACAACGTGGTTCTGCACCATGAGCTGAAGGGCACAGAGCTCGTGCCAGGGCTCTCACCTGAACACCCCAGCAGGGTACAGGGAATCACACTTTGCTCCAGGAACAGAGGAAGGGCCAGCACAGGTAGCTTTAAACGAGGAGGATGAGTTGTTTGTGCATGAGGGAATCAGAGCTGTGTCAGCCAGACACAGATCTCTGTGGCTGTGAGGAAGGTGGGACTCACCACAAGGTAGGACGGTCAAACATTTGGTGAGCGTGACATAATGTGATGGCCCTATTATTGCTAAATATCTTTAACTTTCTTGTTTTCTGTAGAAAACAGTATTTCCATTAAGAGGAATTCATAGGGCCAGCACATTCAGCCACTTCTCCCAGGAGTGGGAGGATGCCCCAAGTGGGACCTGCCACAGCTGTCAGGGCTGACCCCACATCCCGAGCTGGCCAGGGGGAGTAGCCATGACCCAGCTCGGGGCACGTGGTAGCAACACCTCTGACCAAAACAGGCAGGGCTACAGAGTGGGAATCTGTGTCAGGAGCCTTCAAATAAAGTTTAAAAACTACATACAATTGCCAATTGACTTATTAATGAGACAACTACTTTTTCCACTCTCCTTTGCAGGAAGGGATTTTGTTCTCTCCTCTCCTGGTGCAGCCCAGGACAGCTGACAGGATGCAGAGCAAGGCTGAGGCTGCTTGTTCAAGCTGGCTCCAAGGTGCTTCGTGCAAACCCTCGAAGGAACAAGCATTCGTTTGTTCAGCTGTGCACAAGCCCCACGAAAACCAATAAATAACCACTCCAAACTGCCTGCAAACATCCAACGGGCTGCAAGTCAGCCACACAGAACTGCTCCTTTAACCATACCTCGAGGGCGTCGCATTCAGGGAAACACAATGGCATCAACACCCGATTTATGAACAGCCAGGAGAATCAGTGGCACAGGAACCTCACCCAGGCTCACAGGCTTGGCCAGTTCTGCTGGCACACAGACCAAGTGTAACTCAGCACGTCCTTCAGCTGACATCTGCCACCGGGCTGACGCACAAGGACTCTCTGTCTTGCATCACGCGAGTGGCTGCAAACCTCTAAGAACAAGCTATTTTCAGAGGCCTCATAATTCACACGAATCTTATCTAAAGGACTTTGTCTTCGTATCTTTATCAGAAATGTTCTCCTGCTTATCTGATAAGACGTAGCAGCGTTTCTTTGCGAGGAGATGCCGATGACGGCAGGGGCTGGCATCTCTTTGGGCGAGAGCAGAGCGAGTCAGCACAGGACACTGCCCCAGGGCTGACCTGGCCTCGGGCAGAGGGCAGGACAGAGAAGTCCCCATGCTGTGGGGACATGCCCACCTGCAGAGGTGAGCTCCCTGGCTCTGCTCACCACCACCAAGCCAACCAGCAGCTCCTCCCTGAGCCTATTTCAATGCCAGCCACAAATTATGATCGACACTGAGCATGTCCCCAGCAGAACAATGCAGAAACCACGACCAAGGGCTGGAATTATTAAGCTATGAGTCTGTGCTCCATCAGTTGCTGCTAATATGGTTTTAAAACAAATGGGAAGAGATTTAGATTAAATATAAGGAAGAAATTCTTCCCTGTGAGGGTGGTGAGGCCCTGGCACAGGATGCCCAGAGAAGCTGTGGCTGGCTCATCCCTGGAAGTGTCCAAGACCAGGTTGGACAGGGCTTGGAGCAACCTGGGACAGTGGAAGGTGTCCCTGCCCATGGCAGGGGGTGGAACCAGATGCTCTTCAAGGTTCCTCCCAGCCCAAGACATTCTGTGATTCTTTGATTACCAGATTCAAAGTTTAGACAGGATTTAGGCATTTTTAATCCATGGTTTACTAAGCTGGTAGTTGGGTATTGTGACTTTAAGACTGTGCAAGGAAGAGAGAACTGAAAATCAGGACAACCCCAGCTGGAATATCACTCCCCAAAAGCTGCTAATCCCCTTTCTCAACAAGATCTAGGTTTGCAACCAGGTAAACATTTGTTGCATTTTCTTTGCTTCCAGTAAAGGGCATCATCTTGTTATCATCATTTAACAGCAAAATATTGAAGAGAGCAAGTATTCCCTATTTTCCACCCAGAGCAGATCTTAACTTTCATCTTCGTCCCTGCTCCAGCATTTACTCTCTCTACCCACATGCCAACTTACTCAAGCAGCCACATCAGTCTGGTTTCACAGAATCCTGCACTGTAGGATCTGCTGCAGCTGGTCAGGACAATTAGCTCAACACCTTTTCTTTGGAAAGAACCATTGTTTTGGGAAAGCTTAAAAAAACCCCAAACTCCCCATGTAAGAAGATGTCCGGATAATGACAAATTAAACCCACATATTGCCTAGAACTGCAAAGGGCTGAAACAACTCTGGGAATCAGCTTTGACAAGCCCTTGCTGGGTTTTAGCAGCCCCTGGGCAGCACAACCCATGAGTGACAAGGAACAGGGACAGCAAGTCCAAAGGAACATAGAAATGAGGGAAAAAAAGTATGAAGCACAAGTGTTCACTGTAATGACCAAAAATACACCCCGAGCCCATGGATCAGTTACTGCTTGTCCCTTTGAGTTGAGCACAGGTCTGTCTCTCCTTAGTACTAAGAGTGAGTGAACATTTATTTAACTCCTAGCATATATTTAGTTGGGGCAGGTATGAGGTGATGTGACCCCAGGGAGCAACTCAGCACCAGGAAGCTGCCACCTCACTGCCCCTTCCCAGTGGGATGGGGAAGAGGATCAGAAAGAAGTAAAACCCATGGGTTGAGATAAGAACAGTTTAATAACTGAAATAAAGCAAAGTTTAATAATAATAATAGCAATTGTAATGAACAGGAGAGAGAGAGAAAAGAATGAAGCCCAAGAAAGACAAGTGATGCCCAGTACAATCATTTGTTACCTGCTGACCAGTGCCCAGTAGCAACTGGTCCCTCCTGGCCAACTTCTTCCCAGTTTCCATATTGGGCATGATGGTCTATGGTATGGAATATCCCCCTGGCCAGTTGGGGTCACTTGTCCTGGCCATTCTCCCTCCTGCTGGTTGGCAGAGACCAGGAAACTGCAAAGTCCTTGATTTAGGGTAACACTGCTTAGCAACAACTACAATATCAGTGTGTTATCAACATCACAGGCACACTAAACCCAAAACACAGCCCTGCTTTGTGCTACTAAGCAGAAAATTAACTCTATCCCAGCCAAAACCTGGACACAGAGGAGTGGACAGTATCTCATGCCCATATGGAGGTCCTTGACTCCCACTGGCACCTGGACATTCCAGCGCAACTGACTGGGCACTGCAGCCTACAGCCCTCACCCTGCAGCTCATGTTGTTGCCATCAGTCAGTGCTAGCAGCAAATCCACGGTGTGTTCCACCTGCACTGCTGCAGAAAGGCTTTTAGAGCCATTTCATATCCTGCCTGGAGGTCACATTCAGGCCTGGCACATGCATGTGGATTTGGGGTATGCTCGCTTACACCCAGGGTGGACACAGCTGCTAATGGCAAAAGCTGGGAACAGCACAGTTACAAACTGGCCAGAAAAAAATTCAGCCTTCCTTCATGCAGGGAAAATAGAAAAAGAAAAAAAATAGAAAAGAAAATAAAAGAAAGCCAACAGAAATGGTTCATCAGATAGTTATAAGTAGCTAGAAACAAAAACCACAGCCACTTAAAGCTTGTGCACAGTGAAGTTCTGGGGCACTCACCTCCTGTTTTTGTTTCAATTAAGACAAAAGAAGGGTTTATTTTCAGATCTGTATAAAAAATAAAATACCAAAGGCCAAGCTGCTGAGCCCTGCACTGGGTGGGCAGGGAACAGCCACCCAGTGAGCTTTACTGGTCTCACTGGAGGCCACCCCTCTGTGTGCAACTTTTCCACAGCTCCTCAAAACCCCATGCAATCTTGCATTTGCTGCAGCAAGGTCCCATCTCCACTGCCAGAGGAAACTCTCCACCCTCACACTTGTCTCATCTGGTTGTCTTCCCTTCATTCCTGATTTCACCACATTTACATTGATGTTTCTCAATACTCCACAGAACAGCTCCAGAGGCATCAGGGTTTGTTCTTTCTTGGGAAGGGAGAAGGATCATCCAACATATTATTTACAGAAAGAAACAGAAATGTGATGGAGCAAGGTCCTACCTGCCCAACCTGCCATGTACAATGTAGGGGAGAAACTCTCCTGCTTGCAGGTTACAGGTTGATTATTTAATTACTCAGCATCTCTGTCCAGTACAAAATCACTTTACACACACTGTGCTCCACCTTTAGTTACAGCTGGGGAAGCCTCAGTCTGCTGGGGCAGAAAATCAGAACTGGCAGGAAGAGCAGGCAGGAGAGGGTTGGGCAAGAGCACAAAAGCAGCAATGCAGTGAGTGTAAAAGGAAATTAACGCAGCTCCTTGTCCCACCCCACAAATCTCCCTTCACCACCAGGAGCGGGTCCTACAGGGGTGCAAAGCAGTTCATTCCCTGAGCCCAGCTGCCAAACAGGGGATGCTCCACCACCAACCACCTGTGCCAGCCCCTCTGCCACAGGCAGGCACCCAGGCTGGGGCTCAGCCCGTGCCCACCACATGCCATGGGCTGGCATCACATTGGAGTCTCCTCCTGGAAGGATCCAGGCAGGCCAGAGGTCAGGAGCTGCTCTGCTCATCAGAGTCCATTGGTTTTTAGGATGTCTTTTCAGTTTTTCTTACAGTCTGATGACATCAACAAAGACAACAAGAGCTGGAACATGCTACATTTTGGGGCATTTGAAGACCATATGGTGACCTCAGCTGCTGGGACATCCAGTGCAGTGGCACAGGTTGGCACATGCTGCTGAACACCCCAAATCATCCCAGGACACCTCACTGTACGTGCCACCCTGCCCCTCTATCCATGGCCAAGCAGTACCCAGCCCCAGCTTCGGGCAGAGGCAGGCATTTAACAGTTATCCTGAGCTGCACCAAAACCCAGTTATATTCCAATTCCACACATTCTCCAGACTCTCCATCTTGACCTTGGATGATTTTAAAATCACCACGTGACCCTTTTTGTACCTCCCACCTGAAAAACAACGTGAGGTAGGGCCAGCCAGAGCACAGAGCCTTCCTTCCTCCTCCGCATCAATATTTTATCACGGCAAACACCTGCCACGAAAACAAGCCCTGGGAGAAACAGGAGGTTCGTGGAACTGCCTCAACAGCAGCACAGACACCACAGGAAACAAAACAACCTGTGCACAGAGAAGAGCAGAGCCCACAGAGCATATGTTTGTATGCTTCAGGGACAGGACAAATTCTGCTTTTGCTTACACAGGGGTGTGACTGCTTCATCCCCACCACTTTTGGCTACAGCTTCTGCAAAGGGCCATGCAGGCAGTGCAAAACCTCTTCCAAATTGTAGTCAAAGACAGGAAAGTGATTCCCTGCATGGAGTCAGCAGTTCACAGGTTTGGCACCAGGAATGTCCCTGTAAAAGCCCTGGGATTCACAGCGAGATGGTGCATGGGGACAAGGACATCAAAAAATAAGAAACCCGGGGAATCCTTCATGTTTTCTTCTGAAGGATTCAGATTCACCTTGCAAGAGCTGATCAGGCCCCCCCTGCCCAGGTACAAAGCAACCATCACCTTTCCTTTTTGTTTTAACCTTCAGAGAACAGAGCCAAGACCAAAATAAATCCACTGCTACCAACTTCTCCAGAGTCAGGAGCTACACGGGAAACATCCTGACTCCTGAATTTCATCCATGAGACAAGCTCTCCTCGACGCCAGCGCTGCCAGGGTGACACCTCCAGGGAAGCACCATTTGTTTATTGCAGAGCACGCAGGGATGGGAGCAATTGGAGGTTATTATTTCTATTGGAGATGTGATTTCAGGCTGTGAGAAAATTTTAGGCTGCACAAGCCTGAAATAACTCCCTTGGCCAAATTTACAACTGGTAACAGGCAGAACTATCAGAGTCACTTGTCATTTTATTAAAGGCCTGCACGACCCCTTGACCTACACAAGCTCTGGAGGTGCCAGCCCAGGAAGTGAAAGCAGAGCTGTCAGAGAGGCCAGGCACCTTCTCACAGGATTAGTTTTGTCTCAGTATGGATTTTAAGGCACTAAACACCACTGTTCTTACAGCCACATCTCCCCTGAGGGGGACACAAAGATGCTCCAAGGGCTGGAGCCCCTCTGCTCTGGAGCCAGGCTGGGAGAGCTGGGGGGGTTCACCTGGAGAAGAGAAGGCTCCAGGGAGAGCTCAGAGCCCCTTCCAGGGCCTAAAGGGGCTCTAAGAGAGCTGGAGAGGGACTGGGGACAAGGGATGGAGTGACAGGACAAGGGGAATGGATTCCCACTGCCAGAGGGTCAATTTAGATAAGATATTAGAAAAGTTCTTTACAATGAGGGTGGTAAAGCACTGGCACAGGTTGCCTAGAGGGAACAAAGATGCCCCAAGCCTTGAACCCCAAGTGTTCAAGGCCAGATTGGACGGAGCTCCAAGCAGCTTGGTCTCGTGGAAGGTGCCCATGGCACAGGGGTTGGACTAGGTGACCTTTAAAGGCCCCTTCCAAGCCAAACCATTCAGTGATTCTATGCTGCAATGCACATCCCTGCACCTCACTGGGGTGGGATCCTGCACAGTGCCTTATTTAGTGGCAATAATCCCTCCTGCCTCTTTGCCTTTCCCGTTCCAGCTATCCACCTTGATGGCTCCCCCCAGACTATTGGCATATCTGGTGTATGTTGGAAAAAACCCCAAACACTTTAACAAAGTTATACTGAAGGATGTGACAAACACCAGATCATGCTCTGTTGATACACTACACACTCAGCAGTGCTGGTAGGAGACTGAAACACCACAGCATGTTTTGGGTAGAAACCTCAGAAACCGGAATTTTACATCTCCCAGGACACAGCCTTGTAACTGGAGCCATTCCTGCTCGGTTCTGAGGAGGCTGCAGGCGAGGACTGACACACAGGGACACCCACGGCTCACATGGGAGCCTCTTCTTGGGCCCATCAAGGAGATAAGAAAGTCCCTCTTGGTTTATTTCACCTTCTCTATTAAAATAAAACTGAACATGAAGTTGTGGTCATTGACTGCACCAAGTTGATCTGCAGCAGCAGTTGTCCCCATGTCTGTGACACCCACCCTCCCCTGGCTGCTTGCAAGGACAGACCCTTCTCCACGAGTTTGCTGTCCCCAGGCTGTGCAGTGTGGGGACAAGACTAAATATTACTCCACAGGAAATATTGAAAAATCCAGTCTCTTTGGTGAAGTGATCCTTCCTAAGCACGAAAACCACATGCCCATGATTGATGGAGTGGCTCCCCTTCCCAACAGTCAGCTCACGCAGACAATCCCAAAAGCCAGAAGCAGAGCCCAGAGCGAGCACGTACAACTGCCTGCAGAGACAAGGGTTAACAATCTTATCTGGGGTCACCAGAAGAAATTCCAAGTAAAACCCACAGCACGCAGATTTCCTGCTTTCTAACCCAGTGCCCTATTTATACCTCTCTTTCTTCACAATGCTAGTGACAGCCTTTTCCTCACTCACAGGCATGTTTCCTGCTTTCTGAATTGTGACTTTCATTTGTAGCTCATTTCCATAACCTCCGAAATAGAGTTTCAGTGGAAGTGTTAAATGTACTGATAAATTCTTCATGAATCTTAAAGTTATTGGCAGAGAGAATAGGTGCAATTTACCCTGTACCAGTCAATTGAAAATTATATATTTCAAAACCCTCTAATGGAACGCAGCAAGGTTTAACTCTGACTGATAAGGTAGCGCCTTCCTGAGGATGAGGCCAATAACAGAGCCAATTTCCAAAATGCAAAGTCCCCAGTGTGATGGCAAACAGGCTCATCAGTGCACAGTGACCTTCACAGTCTTCAATCTTTATCACAGAGTGCAGGAACAAACTCTGTGCTCGTGCTCAGAGCAGCACCCAAACAGCCCTTGATGTTCTTGTCCACCCCTGCATCCCTCCGGGCTCATCCCACAGCGTGGGCAGCAGGGACAGGGAGGGGATTCTGCCCCTTTGCTCCTCTCTCATGAGACTCCACCTCGGGTGCTGCATCCACCAGTAAGGCCCCAATGTAAGAAGGATGTGGAGGTGCTGGTCCAGAGGAGGTCATGGAGATGCTCCAAGGGCTGGAGCCCCTCTGCTCTGGAGCCAGGCTGGGAGAGCTGGGGGTGCTCACCTGGAGAAGAGAAGGCTCCAGGGAGACCTCAGAGCTCCTTCCAGGGCCTAAAGGGGTTCCAGGAGACCTGGAGAGGGACTTTGGATAAAGACATGGAATGACAGGGCAAGGGGGAATGGCTTCCCACTGCCAGAGGGCAGGGTTGGGTGGGATATTGGGAAGAAATTCCTCCCTGTCAGGGTGGGGAGGCCCTGGCACAGGGTGCCCAGAGAAGCTGTGGCTGCCCCTGGATCCCTGGAAGTGTCCAAGGCCAGGTTGGCCACTGGGGCTTGGAGCAACCTGGGCTAGTGGAAGGTGTCCCTGCCCATGGAAGGGGAGGAATGAGATGAGCTTTAAGGTCCTTTTCAACCCAAACCTTTCTGTGATTTTGGAATTCCATCTCATCAGGCTGCACTTTGATTAACAAAGCATCTTCTGTGTGCTCTTTGCCAGGAGCATGGCATGGTCCAGCTGCTGCCACTCCTCTGGTTTCTCTATTTTAAAAAGCAAGAGAGAAAGAGGGAAAAAAAAAAAAAAGAGAAAGAGAGAAAAACCAGTCTCAGCTGATCTTTATCCCTGCCAGAGCAGGAGCATCTTCAAAACCACTGGCTGAACAAGTTGCACTAAATAATTAGGACACATGGGGGGACTAAAAGTAAAGAAAGACTAAAGCACAGATTTGCTGCAACATTTCCACTTCACTGGAGTCAGAAACAAGACACAAGGTGCCTATTCTGGAAAACCAGATGTGGCTGTGACTGAACAAAACAGCATGGACAGGAGGCAAGCAGGGAAAGAAAACCCACAAAAGTCATCATGACTTAAGTGAGAATCTGAAGGTCAGACATGGAAAGAGCAGAGCCAGGAGTGAAGCCTCCTTGCAGCAGTGCTGGGGATGCTGTAGGGTGTGAGGGCTCAACAAGAGCTGTGGGGAAGGTACAGAAACATGGGGTTAGATCCACTGGCAGGAAAAGCATCCAGCTTTTCTGATGGAAACCCCACCAGACTGCAGCCTACCTTCCCTGGAGGGGGTGCAAGAAGGAGAAACCAGGGACTGAGGCATCTGAAATGAGACCAAGTGCCAGAGCATCCTTTAGGAGCAGCCCAGGGCAGGCTGACAGACCCGAGGGGACTGTGCCATCCCCTCCATCACTCTGACACTGGATGCAACTCATTCAGAATCACCCTGGGACAACAAAAGCCACAAAGACGAGGTCCCTGTGATCAGAAGAGGAACCACGTGTGACACGTCCCCTGACACAGCAAGCCCAGAGCAAGGGGCACAGACCCTGCTGCAAGGCAGCTGCCTGCCCTCACCCTTCCTAGAAAGCTTCCAGAGGTCACAAACCCAAGCAGACTCATCACAGTCAGGTGTCGCTGGGACCAAAACAGTGTTAATTCCAAAATGGAGCTGAAAACGTTGGTATGAAGCAGAGGAATGAGGGAACAGGAGTGGACAGGGCAGCAGCCACCTGACCCCAGCAGAGCTGCTCCCTGCTCCCGCTCTCCTACGGAAACACACACAGCTCCCTGCCCCGTATAAAATATTTGTGCATCCTACATAATTTAGAATCTTATTAAATAACTTGACTCCCTTATTTTTCATAGCAGCAAATTCCATGAATTTTGCATGGAATAAAAATTTAGCAATCATAGCAGTTGCTAATTTCTGTGCTGTGCTCAGAGCAGCCTTTCACTTCCCCATAATGATTTTAAAACATTATCCTGCTGTTTCCTTTTTTCTATGCCTGGCATTGAAGAGCTCTGCAAACTATTTGAATTGCGCTGCTCTGAAAAAAAATCCTGTAGGGGAGGAAAAATTAAATTCAATCATCACTCTACCCTCTGTGAACTGTGAAAGTCTTGGGAACATGAAAAGGTGCTTTCGAAAGGATGTTAAGCATTCAAAAGATTAGACAGCAATGTGCAATTAAATGTGTTCCACAACCCTTTGTCAGAGTATCCAAAACCTTACTTCTGCATGAACTTCAAATCCTCCCACTGGGAGCTTGTTCAAGTGGTTTACTTTAAACCTGTACTTTAGATATTCCATACCTTTCACTTTTATAATTCTTCAGCATATGCTAACACTGGCAGAGTTAATAGTAACTGACTAATTTTAAACCCTGTGATTACTGAAGCTGATTTATATAGTAGCTTCACTTCACAATACTGCGAATCAGGCACGCGGTAATTGCCAAGTTCAATTTTAGCTCTGTCACACTGAAGCATTAGTTTTTATGCCTCAGCTGTTGCCTCCTCCATGCTATAGAGGTAAGTTGATAATGCAGTAGGTTTTGCTGTTAAATATCATAATATTGTGATACCCCATGTCAGATTCTTGCAAGCTTTGTGAGCTATGCATCATCTATTAACTAAATACTTTTATTAAAGGAACGGTTTGAAAAGGTTCCTATTCTAATTTAGCTCAGAACACTGAATACTGGAAAGGGGGGGGGGAAATGCAATGATTTAATTCACTGCCAAAAGTGACTTGGTGGAGAGAAGCACTCATCATCATCGTCATCAAGGAGCTGTGACAGGAAATGTGAAGGGCTTAAACTAAAGCCAGTGAACACAAACCTTCCAGCTGAGACCACTCACCCTGACCTCAGGCCACAACCTCCTGGCACATACAGGAGCAGTGCCAGGAGCTGTTTCACCCTTCAAAACCAGGAACTTTGGGGCTACAGGTCCATGTCCAACAGCAAGTGGCATCTTGATCAAAGAATGGACATCCTGGGGAAACCTTCCCTCCCCTCCCCATGGATGTTGCTGGCAGGGCTCATGGAGCCTGATGGGACAAGCAGAGAGGAAAAGAGAGAGGAAATGGGGACATCAGAGAGCCTTTGCTAAGAAGAGATGGGACTCCACAGCTCAGGGTTGGGCTGCACTTGCAGGAGGAATGAGACTGTGCTGTTGAGCTGCTGCTGCCTCACAGCTGAACCAACACACACAGCTGAGCATTACCAGTAATCTCTTAATAGCACTTAAATCCACCCATCTCTTGGGCTTCATGCTAGAAGATTTTCTTTCTTTTTTTCTCTTTTTTTTTTCATTATTAGAGTCTGCTCATATCAAATGTAACAATTGTGGGTAAATGTGGAGCTGCTTTCCTTCCCATTCACACATTCCTTGGTGCTCAGCATCAGCGAAGGTGGGAACATGAGCTGGAGCCCCGCAGTATCAGAGAAGGCTCTAAGGACAGGACACGGGCCTGGGGATGGATCTGGACCCCTCTCCTGTTCCAGGGACGAATGCCCAGGGGCACAGGAGCGGAGTCTCTGCTCTGGTCCAGGGCTGATCTTTGCAATCCTTTGTATGGAAAGAGCACAGCGCAACAGAAAGGTCTCCCCGCACAGCCAGGGGCTTACTCCTGTTGGACACTCTGCATGGATCTCAACCCCTTCCTCCCCTCCACAGCTCCCTCATCCCCAGGCAGATGCAGAGACACCAATCCAAGCCAACACCCATGTGCTGGCCCCTGTGGCAGTTCCAGGGACTCTGCTCTGATGACACCACTCAGCAGTGACTTGGCCATGCCCTGGGGAAATTCCCTCTGTCAGCACCACCCTTCCTTGATAAACCCCGGGTTTATGGACACAGGACAGCTGTGCAATCCATGATATTCACCAAAAACATGGATCTCACTCCAGCTCTGAAGCTCATTGCTTAGGAACTCAGCACTGGGGACAGTGGTTACCAGTCCAGTGGCCACCTCTCCCATTAACCCTCTAACCAGTGGAGCAAGGCAAGGAGCCTCAAAATGGGTAAGTTCCTCTTCTACTATTTTTTTTTCCACAGTTTTCCAAAAGGAGAAGAAACAGACAATGTGCTAAACAAGGAGCATCCTGCAAGCCTGGAGAGCTGGAGCTCCATTCTGTCGTAGCTCAAAGCAGTGTCCAGGGCTCCCACAGCACAGGCAGCATCCTGCTCCCTGCAGCCCTTTGTGTGAGGAGGTGGGACACCTCACACAGAGAAAGAGGAAGGAGAATGTGGGAATTTTGCCAAGTGTGTGGTCACTGGGAGGAAGGAATAGGATTGATGAATTTTTCAGCTTTGATGATTTTGGTAAAACCAAAGCCACGTGCCTCAGAATGCTTCAGGAACCCACTCCACAAATTAATCAACCACAGTGCCCAGGGATTCAGAGGTGGAATCGACTCTTTGATGTCTGAAGTCACAACCCACCGGGGATGTCTGACCAGTCCCATTTGTTTCAGAGCCTCTGCCAAGGTCAGTGATGCTGACAGGCAGCAGCCTGGTGCAAATCACTGGTGGCTGCCATCAGCCCCTGTCTAACACAGCTGGAGGATGCTGAAGCCATTGATGTTCTCAGAGGTCTTCTGAAGCTAAAGCTGAGCTCAAACCACACTTTCTCACTTGCATCATCCCTGTACTTTCTTACGATTATCTAATGATTGCCCAGAGTGCAAACACCCCATCAAAGCAGAGGGAGAGGCCACAGCCCAGCTGCAATCTCACCAAGCCCAGGGCTTGCAAGAGCATGGATTTCCCTGGGAGCAGGACAAGGAGGACCAGTCTGGTGTCAGACACCTCTCTCAGCACACAGGGCAGGGCCCTGCTCTGGTCTGGGGTACCACATACCCACACTGGTAATGCAGAACTCACAGCACTGGGATTCTTCTATAAAATAACCCTGGAAAGAAATTCCCTGGTAGCAGTATGATTTCTCTCTCCCTTATACACCCACATATCCACACTCTTTGTCCATCTCAGCTATAATTTTTAGGAGCCATCCTTTCTTAAGTGCCCAGCAGGACCTTTTTCAGCTGCAGCCTTTAAACTCTGCTGGGCCACACGTCATTGCAATAATACCCAAGACCCGAGCTCCTAAGTTTAAACAGAGCTTTGCACCCACAGGAGCCACAGAGGAAGCCAGCAGAGCTCATCCATATCCTCTGCTCATGCAGAGCTGGGAGACTTCACAGCCACCACCACATATCTGCCTGCAAAGCCCTTGGTGAGGTTTGCATCCTCTGGGCACATCCTTGCCAGAAAAAATGGTTTGGGTTGGAAGGGACCTTAAAGCCCATCCCGTTTCCCCCCCCTGCCATGGGCAGGGACCCCTCCCACTATCCCAGATTGTTCCAAGCCCCATCCAGCCTGGCCTTGGACACTTCCAGGGATGGGGCAGCCACAGCTTCTCTGGGCACCCTGTGCCAGTGTTTCACCACTGTCATCATAAAAAACCAAAACAAAACCCACCTTATATCCAGTTTAAATTGACCCTCTTTTAGTTTAAAACCATCACCCCTTGTCCTACAGTAACAGGCCATGCCTAAGTTTGTCCCCATCTTTATTGACCCCCTTTAAGAACCAAATACACGAGAGCTGGAGCTTGCACAGCGTTTTACGACCCATCATTTCATGGCTTCACACCAGCTATGAGCTCTGTTTCACTTTGGAATAGAAAAGGGGCACTGCCACCACCAGCACTGGAACGCTGCATCCTGGGGGAAGCTGCGGAACAGAGCTCCAGAGCCCAGAGCTGCCCCAGCAGCACATCCCACCCAGCCCTGCACAGAAAACAGCTCCTGCTCACAGTGGGGAGCTAATCCCTCCAGCAGGATACCCAAGTCATCCCCACCCACGTTTCATAATTCGCAGATAACAAACTAAATGCAAAATTAAGCTTAAAATAAAAGCATTGACACCTTTGCACAAAGAGATCTTGGCTTCTCTTTCTAATGCATTTAGCTGCCTTTTAAGAAAATAGCCTCATTATTTTTTGTGAAAGGAAAAGAGGCAAGCAGGTGGCCCCTGACTGCATGTGTCACGTGTCCCCTGCCACGCTGTTATGAGACTAAACTGAACATTTACACAGGTCTGAACAGCTGCTTGCAATGGGCATGGGGACAGCAGAGCCCCCAGATGGAGTTCTCCTCATATCTGCTGTGTCACACAGAATCATGGAGTGGGGTGGGTTGGGTTGGAAGGGACCTTAAAGCCCATCTCATCCCACCCCCTGCCATGGGCAGGGACACCTTCCACTACGCCAGGTTGCTCCAAGCCCTGTCCAATCTGGCCTGGAACACTTCCAGGGATCCAGGGGCAGGCACATCATTGGGTACTGCTGGAAAACCAACCTGAGCTGAGTTTTCAGCAGCCTCAGCTCACACCCTGTGTGTGCACCTGCAGCTCTGGGAGCTGGCTCTGGACACGGGGGCACAGGAGCCTCTGGTGCTCATGCAAGGCACTTCACACACCCCAGAGCTACTGATGCAATTCCTGACACACCCAGCACCAGCAGTGAGCACTTTCCTACTGCTTCCCATTTCCCCATCACAGTTAGGAATTTAGAAAATCAAGAAACCCCCCAGACTGCAAGTGTCTGTTGTTGTTCAGATGAGAAAATAGAAGATATTTCACCAAAGTCTGTTTACTCATGTGCTGACACATGGAGAGGCTTTATTTAAAGCATTAAAAAGCTTCTTGGCCCCTCCTCACTGCCCAGTGCCCCCCATTTTCAGATGTAAATGTGAAACCAATTTGTTGGGGTGAGATACTGCATCACTGAGGTGAGTGAAGGGAGGAGGGAAGATGAGGAGCATGAAGAATTACATCAAGAACTGGCCCCCAGAGACCTGTGTGATGCACATCCCCACATCACACTGGCAGCTCCCAGCATCCAGCCCTGCTGGGGTTTATTTCCTCCAGAGCAGGAATTCATTTTGCACTCAACTAATGTAAGCCCAAAGTGCTTTCAAACAATGCTGCTCTAATAGAGACATTACAGAAGCCATTATTCTCCTGTTTAGAGTCAAACTAAGCAAATACAAAGGTAACTTTATTTTAAACAAACCACCATCATCACAAACAAGGGATACCAAATATTCTTTTCCAATATACAAGGAATTTAACTTTCATTTTTGCTCTTCTTGAAGGAGTCAAGAATACCATCTTGGCAAACACTGGCTTGTTCAGCAACATGATGAAGAAACTGGAAAACACTTCCCTCCAAATCCTCATCCTTAATGAGAGTTAAGAAAGGTCTGTTTAATAATACATTTAATTTCAAGATCTCTTTCCTCCTACTTTCTAGAAAAGCATATATTCCAATGACACACTGGATTTTTTTTTTTTTATTTCTAAATTATTTCTAAATTGTTCCCAGTTACGTTTTTGAAAGTATTCCCAGTTGTCTGTGACATTATCAGGCTTCGTACCCACCCCACCAGTATCCTTAAGGATTGGAAGGGGGCTGTGTTTGCTGCTATTGCTGGGTAGATCCAAAGCAGCTCAGGAAGCAGATTTGTTCCACAGGGAACAAGCCCCATCCTGGCATCCTCCATGCCACAATTGGCATGTTCAGACCATCTCTGACTTCAGCCCTGTCTTACAGAGCCTGGAACTCCAGGTCACCCCCAGCATCAGTCACCTGGCACCTTTACCTGTATCCAGGTGATTCCTAAATGTCACTTTTGCTAAGCAGCACAGAGTTACCTGCAAAGCTGCTATCCCAAAGCTTCCACTGCTACCACTCTTTCCATGCAGGGAAACTCAGAGCTGAGGAGGGCATAGGTTGGATGAAATGCTGATGATGCCTCGGGTTTTAGCTTTTATATTTTTCAAATCCTGATTACTTAGTGTGAAACTGAAGTGTTCTATAGCCTGCTGCTGCTGCTCTCTCATGCTGAGATAGACATAACAAAGCCTCTCTAGGTTTGCTCTCCAAGGACACCCAGACTGTCCTGGGCTCAAAATGTGTAAACCAACATCTTAGAGAAGGGGGGGGGATGAGCTTGGAGAAATTACATCATTAGCTAAAGTTTTAATTGGCAAATTTATGCTGATATGCAAATGAACCAAACCTATAAAGGGGTGAAGAGCTCGTGACTCATCGTCCATCTCGGGGTCCATTTTGGCAGTAGACTCTGGTCTCTCAGGGTGTACCTTTGAAGGCCTTTCAAATAAATATCACTTTTATTCCCTTATTCCTGTTTAGTCTCTGTTTCCAGGTATCCACTTCAGGCATCACTGAGATGACCAAGCCATGCCCTCTGGAACAAGCAGTCCCACGGGAAGACTCCAAACAGGGCAACAGGTGGGAGCTCTTCACCAAAACCACCCACCTGGCTTTGCACAGAGCTCTTCCCTCTCTCTGCCGTGTCATGGATGCCACAGGCAGTGCAGAGCTCTGGTAGCAATGCCCTGCCCTGGTTTATAAAGCTCCTCCAGGGTAGAGGCTTCACCACTGCCCTCACGCCCTCCCAGCAGCTCTCGCTGCACCTCAAGGACTTCATTTGACCACGGGCAACACAGAGAAGTGAAGATTCTTCCTCCCACCACCAGGACAGTCACTCAGTGCTGATGCTGAGCCTTGTTCCAAATATATCCTTGGAATCAGAATCCTCTCCTGCAGCCCCAGCACAACACCCAGCACACGCTGCTGGTGCCACTCCCAGCACTGGTCCTTGGCCCTAAAGGCAATGCTGCAGGTTTCAGTGCTCCTCTGAGGACAATCTTCTGGATGCTGGGACACCTTATAGGAACACCCTCTGCGGTCCCACCATCCCTGTTCCCATGCTGTAGGATGCATGGAAGACCAGAAGGTCCAAGTGTTGCTGGAGGCTGCCAGAACACGCTCTTTAACCTCCAGTCCCACTTGCAATGCCACCACAGAGCCAAAACAGTGCCAGAACACCAAGACAGCTTTGGCTGGATGTAGCCTCTGAGCCCTGATCCACAGCTGTGTCCATTCAATGCCATCCCTAGTCTGAGAAATGGTATTTTTTAGTGAGAACTCGAGTGCCACATGGAAACAGGGTCCTGCACAGGCAGGCTGGTTGTTGCAGAGCATCTCACAGCTGTGCTGGACTGCAGCAGGAGCACCAGGCCGGATTCTCCCAGCCAAGGAACCGACCTGGGCATCCTTTAATTCTGTGGCAGTGAGGATTAACTGGACACTGCAATAGCTGTAGATGCACAGCGATCTTAAGCCTTCAACAGCCTTACAAAGGCTAAGTTATTATTCTTTCTGCTCCAAAAACAAGCTCTGCCTTCATTTACACCTTCACCGGTTCAAAGGAGGTTTCAGAGGTAAAACCTGCACAAATTTTATCAATGAGTTCAAATCTTGAGCTAAATCAGAAGGAGGAATGGATTTACCCTAATCCCCTCCAAACATTCATCAACATCACCTGCCAGCTCAGCAGGATTTAATCTCTTTTTTATCTCTCAAAAGCAGTGGAGTGGATGGGGAAGAGGTTGGGCACACAGCAATGGTGGATCTCTCTCTCTTTTTTCTTTCTTTTTTGAGAGAATCCTGGCTGCCAAATAACATAAAGCAGCACTTGGAAATTCATTAGGATTTTGCTAATATCACTTCCCAGGTAAATAACTAGTTTGGATAGAATACTGTCTGGCTGAGGAGAAGAGGTGCCCACCCAGGAGCCTTGGAGGAACATGGTATCTCCATGAACATGCTCCAGGAGCTCCAATTCCACGAGCTGGCTGGCAGCAAGCACAGGGACTGCTCAGGCAGGCTCTGTCCTGGGCCGAGGGCAGGGATGGGGTGGAGATGCACCAAGTGGCAGCAGACCCCTCCCATAGCATCCACCAACACCGCCACAAACCCATGTGCCAAAAGCGCAGCTTTGCTCCCAGGCACCGCGCCCTACAAACAGCTCCAATCCCAGCCCCGAGCGCCTCGCACGGAGCTTCCCCGCCTCCCGCTAAAGCTCACAGTGACAGCGGCGACGCTGGCTCAGATGGCCGGGGTTGTCATGGCCAGTGCCACCCCACCCGTTGGCTCAGCAGCCCACGGGACCCCTGGCACAGCACAAGGCTGATGGCAGCGGAGCCGGCGCGGGGGCGAATCCGATCCAGCGCCTTTGGGAGCCCCCGGATCGCAGCGTTAGCGTGTGATTCGAGGTTTACATAACACCACCGAGCGCTTTTGGCAGAAACAATTGGTATTAGCAAGGAAAAGGAAGCATCAGGAACAGCCGGCAGAGCAAAGAGACACCTCTCGCAGCAGCCCCCGGGCTAGGGAGAAAATAAATAACAAATGCAACAGAAGCAACACTTGGACAGCAGAGAGGGAGAGGGGAAGCCTCCGCAGAGGGAAACCAAGCCTGAATCGTGGCTGAGACGAGCAGGGAATTAAACTTTCCGTTGCCACGTCCTTCCCACCCCCGTCGGACCGAGCTTTGCTCTTCGCCAGGGCTCTCCCAGTCACGCCTGCCACACTCAACCATGACCAAGGGAAAGCTGAGCCTCACGGGGCTCCGGGGCTGTGAGGGACGAGCAGCTCCCACTAATTATGGGGCTCACCAGAGCCCAGGCAGGGACGCAAGGCATGGAGCTCACTGTCCAAGCAGCCCTGCAGAGCCTGGCTCCATCACTGCACCGCACTGCGAAACCTTCAGTCACACAAACTTCTTTTTTAGCTCAACTCAGCCTGGTGTTGCTGGGTTTCGCTCTGGGAGGTTCTGTTTATCACAGAATATTCCGACTTGGAAGTGACTCTCAAGGATCATTAAAGTCCAACTCCTGGCTCAGCAGGGGACAGCCCCAAGGAGCCCAAACCAAATCCAGAAAAAGCCCCAAAGAAGGCTGGATCACTCCACTGGACTTGTGAGTGGCTCCACAGTGGCCAAAGGGATGAGGCCCCCCGTTTCAGGTGGCCCAGCTGGCCCCTGTCCTGCTGTATGCCCCACACTGCTGCCAGAGAATCAAAGAATCATAAAGGTGGGAAAAGACCTCCAAGATCATCGAGCCCAACCATCAACTCAACACTGCCCAGGCCACCACTAAACCACATCCCGAAGCACCACATCTCCATGTTTTTGGAAGCACATGCCCACACCCAGAGAGCAGGACAGCAACCACCGGCCCTATCTCACAGCTTCTGAGGACATCTGGTCCCTTGGCACTGTGGCCTCGTGTCCCAGTGATGGGAAGAGCCCCAGCAGCTCTCCAGGAGCCTGTGGGTCCTGCAGCCTTCCTGCTGTAACTGTGCTAATCAAGGAAGCAGCCTGTTCTCGAGACCCTTTTGTGCCAAGCAGAGCATCCCTTCCAAGCTGGCACTGTCCCCATGCTCATGGCACAATGACAGTGACACAAGCTCAAGCCCCAGATCCAGCACCAGGCTCTTCCTGCCTCTGAGCTATCCAAGATTTCCAGCTCTGGCAGCAAATGAGAAGCTCCAGTTGAGCTTCAGAACATCCTAAGACAATTCCTCAAAACAAGAGGATGTTAAAATCCACATTTCCCAGAGAATTCAAGCAGTGCTTTGCTGAAAATGGGAACTATCTGTGGCTTCACCTGCCGCTTCTGGAGGGCAGCTCTGGATAGTAGGACTTAAAATCGAACTTAATCAGGAAGGTTTCCGTGATAAACTTGGATTTGCCTGTGATAAAAGGATCCTGGTTTAGAATCCAATTTGGGTTGGAAAGGACCTTAAAGATCATCCCCCTGCCATGCACAGCACAGGAAGGTGAAGGAGTGGGAAAAGAGGATGATAATTTTGTGCAAGGCTGCCCTTGATTCCAGCTCTTCACTAATTTCCTCTCAAACTTGCACATTGTGACCTTCCCAGGCAAAAAATAAAATTAAAGAAAATATAATAAATAAATGAATAATAGCAATGCATGCAGGGAAAGGATGCCAGAGCCAGCTCTGGAGCCTGCAATCCAGATCCCTCCTCCCAGGACATATTTCTAAATCTCAGTCAATACCACATGTTTTCCAAGGCACGAGGCATTTCACATTTTATTAATTCTAACTAAAGCCCTTTTTATTGCAAACTTTCTATTTAGCATTTGATTGCAGCCACCACCACTGAGACTCTCACCGTATTAGAGCAGAAAATCTATTGATATTTTTCTTTCCTGCCATCTCAATCCCAGAAGGTGCTATTGAAATTAGTTCAAATACACTTCCAGAGGTCCCTTCCAGCCTGAGCTACTTCACGATTTTTAACGTTTATTTGTTTCTTTGGTGTTCTCACACAAACTTGGTACCCCACTTCCACAGGAGATTGAAGCTCCATGTTGTTATTCCCACCAGGATTTGGCCTCTCCTAAAAAGAAGGCCAAATATGCCAAACGACTCACTTAAAGGCCTGCAACTTTATAAAGCTATAAAGACCATTTCAATATTTTTCCCCTTTTCAAAGCCCAACTCCTAAATGGAAAAACCAACTTAATAGAGTGTTCAAAACACCACCATTCTGGTCTGATTAAAATAAAAAGGTTAAATACTCCACATGTTTGGCACAGCCAGAACTATCTGCTTTGCAAACAGATGGCTACCCACCATAAATTTGCCACCTTGACACAGAAATGCAGGTTGTCAATTAATTAAAAAACAAATGTCTTCAGTCTTCAGTTCACACTATGACCTGCAGTCTTTTCTCTTTATCTTAAGTGGACAAAAAAAACCCCAAAACATATAAAACTACCACCTACTAACGCAGGCTCTTGGCACGTAATAAATGCTGTTCTCAGCTTGAACAGATTTATCAAGTTTAAATCACCACGTCGCCAACATCCGTCTGGGGTAGAGGAGCCCAGACCATAACTCCAGTGTCGGTCCTTAAATATCCCTGGATTGAAGGCTGACCTCACTGTCTGGCTGCAGGGCTGGGCCCACGGAAGGTTTTTCTTCAAGGGCTGTTTGATCTTCAATCAACAATGCTTATCAGTGCTAAAGTCTGCCAGCCATTCCCAAAAGTTTGATATTTTTAACAGCACATTCTTCTTCTCCTTTGAATGCTATTTAGAGACAAGATAATGCAGCAGGGGAAAAGTTGCCTCCCTGGGCTGAGGGTGGACAAATAGAGCAGGATCTGATTGGGGAGGAATATTTTCCAGTGCTACAAGCCCCAGTTTCTGTGCTTTATCTCCCCGCCCTCCCAGTACTTCTGCTTCTCGTTCATGTAATACTCTAATGCTTTTTTGGGCCATTGCATAAGCTGAGACACACCAAGATAATTCAGTTAGAAATCACTGAAGTTTTCATACATTTTATTTCCAGACTGTCAAAGTTTCTCTTCTTTTTGTGGAAGACTCCAGGGCACACTGCCCCTCTTCTGACAGTAGGGACTACAGATCTAATTCCCTAAAAATACATCATTCTTCCACTGCAGGCACAATGTTCTGAGATGGCTCTGTGTATAAAAACCCTCTGCTCAAAGAAGCACCCGAGAAAACTAAGAAACGGAAGGGATCTGCTATTTGTTGACAAAAATAAGTTAGGGTTCGGTAAGTGCAAGCAGTGAAACAAAATCACAGAATGGTTTGGGTTGGATCTCATTCCCCCCCTGCCATGGGCAGGGACAGCTTCCACTATCCCAGGGTGCTCCAAGCCCTGTCCAACCTGGCCTTGGACACTTCCAGGGATCCAGGGGCAGCCACAGCTTCTCTGGGCACCCTGTGCCAGGGCCTCCCCACCCTCACAGGGAGGAATTTCTTCCCAATATCCCATCTAACCCTGCCCTCTGGCAGTGGGAAGCCATTCCCTGCTGATCTGTAATCCAGAGCCATGTCCCCAGTCCCTCTCCAGCTCTCCTGGAGCCCCTTTAGGCCCTGGAAGGGGCTCTGAGCTCTCCCTGGAGCCTTCTCTTCTCCAGGCTAAAAATCCCCAGCTCTCCCAGCCTGGCTCCAGAGCAGAGGGGCTCCAGCCCTTGGAGCATCTCTGTGGCCTCCTCTGGACTTGCTCCAACAGCTCCATGTCCTCCTTACACTGATAGGTCCTTCAGGGGCCTACCCTGTGCCCTCCCACAGCACCACAAAGGTCCCTGGGAGCATCTTCCCCATGGTACAAAGGAGAGGTGATGGTGGGGTGGAATCAAACAGCTCATCCTTGACCAAGAGCTCAGCTCTCAGAGGAGAAAGGAGCTCAGCCTGCACTGCTGGAACAGGGCTGAGCTCCACCAGCTCCCCACACGGACCAGCACTACATGAGGCCAAGCTCCCCACTACCACAACATCCTCCCCTTCCCAGCACCATCCTTCACACTGAAACTGTTGCATTTGAGGGTTTTCAAAAGGCTTGACAACTCCCGAAGAGCCTACACAGCCCTACCACCTTCCCAGGGAGATGTTCAGAAATAAACCACTGGGTGAATCTGGCTGGAAAGGTAAAACTCTTACATAGGTGTAAATGTAGAGATCCACACCTTCGGAAGAAAGAAGCCTTTCAGATGTCCCAGGCTCTGCTTGCACTTCTCCACGGACCTGGATCTCCTGCAATGGATGTTCAGTGCTCAGGGTGGCTCAAATTAATCCTAAAATAACCCCCAAATGTCTGGGGGTGTCCCTGAACTGAGCTGCTGTTTCTGGAGAGGGCGATCTAGTTCCTGGAGAGGATAAAAGGCAGAGCCACGACACAGCTCTTATCTCCCAATCTTGGCCACTGGCAAGAACAGAGATGGAGAGGAAGATGATTGTTTTTTCTAAAGTGGGGAGGAAAAGCACCGCGCACAGGCAGACAGCTGGGAAGAAAGGGGATGGAGCCTCCCTGATGAGCCCAGACAGGGATGGAAACTCTGACTCATCAGCAGGTTCTGTGGGAAGAGAAACCTGCTAATGTGATCCAGCTAATCTGATAAAAAAGTGCTGCTTGCCACTGGGCGGGGTGGAACAGGATCCATGGGGTCGTGGGGAAAATACAGGCTGGGTGACAGTGAGGACAGTGGCATGTCACCAGAGGGGAGGGTGGCACATGCCAGGGTTCATCCTCCACCGTCCCTGAGCACCACAGTACCAGGGCTGTCCCAGACCTTCTCCTCAAGGCTGAGGGTCTCTGCTGCCTGGAAGATGACACTCATTGGGAACGGGGAGAAGAGGCTCAGGGCAGAGCTGCAGCAAGTTCTGCCACCCCCCTTTTCTGGCACCTGCTAAGTCATGAGATCCTTAGAAACCCAGGGAAAAAAAGGCATCATGAGAGCAAGGGGCTGAGTCCTCAAACCAACAGAAAAAAATTAAACCTTCTGCATTTTAAACACTGGTGAAATTCAACCTCCTGTGTCCAAGTCCAGCCCAGAATTACAGGTCAAGAAGCTGCCTCAGACCAAGGCTGGCCCAATTTCTGCACGTCAGGTTCCTCCAAAGCCACGTGCAGCGACCAACACAAACCAGCACTCCAATAATCTCTCCATAAGAACAATTCCTGGCCTGGGGCCCCATTTAACACTTCCCTCCCGGTTCCCTTCACCACGGAGCCGAGCTGCAATCTCACAGTCGTCAGGAAGAGATTTAATTATATCTGCAGAGGTCAAGCAATCCATGCAAAAGACGAGGGCGGTGGAGAGAGATTCTGTGGCACAACGCGAGGATTTTGCCTGCAGCACGGCAGCAGCCAGGGCCATTTTTCAGGGAAAAAATGGCATCCGTCAGAACAAAACCTCTGGAGGGAAACAATGGGAAAAGGCTGGGGGGAGGCAGACAATGTATTTAAATCTGGTCATATAGCTGCAAAATCAGGCAATTTGATGCTGTTTTCTATCAAATTTCTTTTCTATTTCTTAAAATAGTGATACGATCAGCGCTTGTTCCAGTAAGTTTTGTTGGGAGATTTCTTCCTGCTGAAGCTGAGCTGTGTATCCCCATGTATCCGCTATAATTATATATATGATATATAATATATCATATATAATACATCATATAATTTAGACCATCTATTAGATAACAGCTAATTTATATACACCACAGAATATAGCATGTGTCATATATAATTTATGTGTAATATTATAGAACATGCATTATGGATTATTTAATTATATTAAAACAAGTGTAAAATCACAAAGGTGGAACATTAGAGCTCCAACCTCCAATTAGGAATTAATAGTATGAAAGCTCTAATCACACTAACACTTCAGCCTGACTTGAGGAATACTGAATAAGAGCTCAAAAGGAGGCAGAGATGCTGCCACACGGCAGTTCAAACAGAAGCCTCGCACTCACCGGATGGAAAATTGTCAGGAAAAACACATTAGCAACACAATAACTTATTTTTAATGTGGAGCTGTTGGGAAAACACAATTATATGCTTCATTTATACTGCAAGATATAACACAACTTATGGTAAAAGCATTTAGAGCTCGTTTTGTAAAAAAAACCAGAGGAGCATAAAGGTAATAGGGAAAAATTGCACCTCAAGGGGAAAATGCTCCCCCCTGCAGCTGGGGCCAGTCCGTGGCGGTGGAGCATCCTCACCTCCCGCTCCTGGTATCCAGCAGGAAAGAGATGCAAAGTGAAGGCAGAATGAAAACAGAGATTTTTCTGCAAATGCTGCAGAAATACCACAAGGGTAACAACAACCCCCAGGAAAGGAGCTGGCAGTGCCCATCCTCACAACGAGGAAAAGCTGGAAGATCTCTGCAAGGTTCCAGGTGATCTCCCACTGCCCTGGCACAAGGATCAGCCATGCACTCTCCAGGTTATAGGATGCTCTGGTCTGTTACAAGCAAAATACAGTTTATTAATGGAACGTTTTCTCCATTACAGATGCCCGGACTGATCCTGGTGCCTGCTGCAGGCTCAGAGGTCCAAGTGCAGAGCTGTTCATGGATTTACCCTGCAGTTAGGGTGGTGTAACACCCACAGGCTTTGGAACACTGATTCAGGGGACAATCATTGATTTGAAGAATCATAAATAAATCAGAGAAACTTGTACAGTTTTGATCCTGAATTTTTTGTCTCTTGATGTCTCCTCTGCTACAAGGACTCCCATGGATCAGGCCCTGGACAAGGTTATTCAGAAGCAGCCCAAATAAATGTTGTTATACACAAGTCAGACCAGTCTTCAAAACATCTCCCATTGTTCCCAAAACAACCAGATTAAGCCTCCCCTCTGTGCATGCAGAAAAAACAACATTTTCTATGAATGGATGGACATTCATTATTTAGCTCCCAATCCCTGACTTAAAGCCCAAGGCAAAAAATGGAGCTTCAAACACTTTCTGCTGTGCAACCCATCAAAGACCACTCTGGAGAACGAAGGGTTGTCCCACTGAGTAGCTCAACCACTTTTCAGAGGAAGCCCTTGCCCACATTCAGGGCCTAAAAGAAAAAAATTTTAAAAATCTACATTTGCAAATCAACAGGAGCTGCCTGCCAAATGAGAATGAAATGAGCCCCAAATTAAAAATCTGCTGGACTTTGTTCTCCATCCAAAATCCTCCATCTCCAAAGAAAGATTTATGCTACTTCAAAACAGAGTTGGCTTTGAAAGTAGGAAGGGAAAGAATGCATTTTATCTTCCAGAATGGCAAAGCAGTTCTGGAACAAGGAAAAAGGGACCATGTTTATCACTGCAATGTACCATTTATTGTGAAAGTCAGAACATTTCACAGAAATGCATTTGCTCCATCGACTTGGGCTCGTACCAGCTCAGATCCCATTTCTGAAGGGTTCTTAAAAGAAGAAGAGAGCATTGGTTGTAGATTAATACCCGTCACATGACTAGTAGATTTTAATTATCCATAATTCATGATGGTGTATTGGCAAAATTAGTTTTTGTCAATTTATCAGCCTAAAAGGCAAGAGGGAGGATGTGCTTGGAGAGGCAAAGCCACGGGATCCTACTAGGAAAATTCGGGAAAAGGTTTGATGGTGCTGAGGAATCCTACAGAAATGCTGCAGGGTTAATAACAGGGCCCCCCAGCACAGGGGCTCCCAAGGACCACGGGCACCCCGAGGGTCTCACAGCAGTGTGGATTTGGTATTTCCAGGCTGGCTGCTCCTCCTCCTCCTTCCCATCAATCCCCATCAATTCCACTGGCTGGAAATTGGGCATCGTGCTAACCCAGTTGATCACTGTAACACCAGAAGCAACCAGGAAGAATTTATATTTAAATTTATTTCTGCAGGAAGAATAGAGATGATAATTCACTCCCCAAAGATGCCTCTGGGGAGCAGGGAGCAGGATCACTCCTCCTGCATCACAGCATCCCTGCACAGCCCGCATGAAAGAGCGCAGGGTACCGGGCTCTGGCAGGATTCCTGTCACAGGCCTCCCTTGCCAAGGCAATTTTGCCTGGGCTGAGAAGGAAAAACTCCCTCCTGAACTTCGTGGACCCACACACACAGTTTAGGATCTAGGAAAAACCCTTCCATGCTGGTGTATCAGCCAGCACACCAGATCCTGTCGCTAAAGCCCAGCTAAGAGCAGAACGAGCCTCGGCATTACTAAAATGCACATTTTTTAGCATGGTTTACTTTTGTGAAATACAGCTGCAGAATCTCCCTAGAGCTCAAGTGGGAAAAATCCCCACATTTTCTCAAAGCAATTGGAGGGATGGGAAAATGCCCCACCAGGGAGCAACATCCCCTTGGGTGGTGCAGGAACATGCTGCTCTCACCCAAAACACCAGCACCACACACGAGCAGCTCCAAACCCTGTGAAAGCTTTCCTGGCAAGCCAGCAGGAAGGGGTCTACAGCAGGTACCAGTGCCCCAGGAAAAAGGCCAGAGGGGACAGAAAAAGGGATTTAGACCCAAACTGAAATGAGGAACCCAAAACAGAGGTAGGCGTTTCCTTTACTGGTGGCTGATGACAGGGATGGGTGTCGCAGGTCGGATGAGGGCTCCTCACACTTTCAGCTGAACCTCCCCAGTTCCTCGTGGCCTCTGTGCAGACACCAGAGGTGTTCCTGCTGTCCCAATGATGTAGCAGGTCCTGGATCCAGCCCACAGGATGGAGGGGCCAGCACTCCTGAATGGGAAATGCTCGTTGCAGCTTGAGCCTCTGAGGTGGCTCCTTATTACCCCTACACCTTGGGCTGAGCACTCTGCAGCCCTAAAAATCCTGCCAAGGAGCATCAGTCCTCTAGGCTGCGAGCAGCAGCTCCCTGGGCACCGGGAAGTTTGGGGCCAGCTCTGCTTTCCCAGCTACCATGGCAGGCTGCTCCATGCAGGATCACCAGTGACAGGAACTGGTTTATGGAGCCCTTTTCCCTGGCTTCGATGCCACCAACATTCCTGATCCACCAGAACTCCTCACCAAACGCAGTCAGCAGCAGGGAGGGCTCCTTCTCACCCTGCCTGATGGGGCAGGAGGGCTCTTGTTATCCACTTGTGGGTGTCCAGCCCCTCACTGCCTTCTCCATCCATCCCAGTGGCCAGCCCTTCCAGGAAAAACAGGGGTGCTGTGGAAGCAGTTAAAGAAAGGGTGCAAATGCCCCCCTTCTGAGGAGGCCTCGGCTGAACACACATTCCCATTTCATCATCCCTCTAAACATCCCTTGTCCTTTCAGAAATGAAAATGCTGATACGCAATAGGCTCCTGTGTAGCTGCAAAGAGGAATTGTGGCTGACTGCAGCATGCAGGAGAGATTGGAGACCTCCCGGTAACAGTATCGTGTCCAGTAAGAGCACAAAACAATTCCATTAACATTTCAGGCCGCTTTGGGCTAAGGCAGCTCACGGCGATGGCAGAGCTCCGCTGTGCTCCCAGCGAGTTATTTACACACAGTGACACTGCACAGCCCAGCTTTGCTGCCTCCCCCTACAGAAATAAATAAATAAACCAAGGGGGAAAATAAAGCAAACAAAAAAAAAAAAACCCTGAACAAAACAAGCCTTTTAAATCAAAGGGCTTTAGAGCCCCTCCATAAACTCAGCGAAGCAGGAGGACAGCAAAGAGCCTGTAAGTGCTCCTTACCCAGGTCCTTCCTAGAGATGAATTTTGTCCATGATATTTGCACACCATAGTGTGAGAATTCTGATTTTTCCAGTCCACCCTACCCTCCTCTGTAGGTTTTTTAGGTGGAAATGCTTTGAGGCAGATGCTGTCTCAGCCCAGCCCTGGGCTGAGCCACCAGCACCAGGCAGGAGCAATGGGGTTGGGTGTGAGGTTCTGGAGTTTCCCAGAGTATCCCATGTGGCTCCAGGAAGCAGGAGTGCTCAGGAAGCACTCTCCATGGCAGGCACAAGAGAACAGCACGCTGCTGGTGATCCTCGGCTGGATCCCACCCCGTACCTGCTGGAGTTATCCGAAGGAAAAGCAGCAGGAGACACTTCCTCCCGCTCCACGGTCAGATGCTGAAGTTACAACCGTTATACCTGCAGTCTGTCAGGGAAACAGAGTCAGCCCATTTCATCCCTGGCTTCATTTCAGTGGCCTCATGCCACAGACAAACATGCACGGCTGTGCATAAACAAATGTCATTTGGTAACTCAGAAAAGAAAAGAAGGGGGTGGGGGGGAAAGCGCCCCGAATAACAGCAAAGGGTAAGTCACTTCCTTTCTTCTGCCGCTGCCTTAAGATCCTCCGTAGCAGCGACAACAGCAGCATCTGGTGGCAGTGGTCAGTACCTGGGGTGCTCCTCTCCGGCGTCCCATCCGCCCCGGCCGGCAGCAGCACCCATCGCACCCGCTGGCCCGCCGGGGCTGAGCTCGCTGCACACCCAGAACAGGCGATTTCCTGTAGCCTCCCGGCCGCAGCGGCAGCGAGGACCCGCGGATCAATTGCGACCGTCTAATCCGGGACTAATCTCAGGGATTCAGGCCACGGATGAGCTGACGACGAGGGGCCCCGCGCCCCAAAGGCTCGGGCGGGCGCTGCCGGAGAGACGGGACCGCGCAGCCCCAAGCCTGAGACACTGCGAGCACGGCCACGAGCTCCAGCTCCCGCAAAAAACACCGGGAGGCAAAATAAATCACGCTGACATCCAACAACTTCTTGGTCAAAGCGAGTTCCGAAAACCAGCAGGATTTGGGGGCAGCCGCAGTTGCCAGTGGCACGCGCTCACATGATCCCAGATTTCTGCTTTCGCGCACTACGGGCTGATGTTTCAGCAAGACAAATGTCCTGCTTCCAGGTGAACCAGCTCTCGTTAGTATTTTAAGAGCATATTTAGTGTTTTAAGAGCAACGGCAATGATAATAAAACACTTTGAAGCCAGCAGTACACAGATACAGGCAAAAACAACTAAAGTTGTTTCCTTTCAATATAATCCGGCATCTCAAAATAAACGGGAACTCTTAGGTTTGCTACAATTTAATAAAAAGAGATAAATAAGCCAAATGACAGAGAACAGTTAAATACGTATCTTGATATATAAAGATTAATTAGCCGCGTCTGGGAAGCCACATGCGTTTCCCTCTGCTTGGGTCTTAAGAGTTTGATCCCAAAGTATCACAACATTGATGTGAGCCGAGAGCATCCTGAGCTGCTGTACCGACGCAGGAGAGCATTTTCTCCTTTCATTAACTTTTTTCAACGCAATTACCCGAATCTGGCCCGGAAGGCAGCAAGGATTACGCCTGGGATGATCCTCCTTCCTCCAAAGGGATCTGTATCCCACGGCTTTGTAGCTGAAACATCAGCGCTGTTTACCCACACCGAGCAAGGCGATACTCGCAGAGAACTCCTTATCCCTGAAGTAGCATCTGTTCCCTTCGCTTCACCTTAGCTAGGATGAGGGAAATTTCCTACAGCACCTCCACGCTCTCAAATATCCCCTGCTCATCCCTCTCCCGTTACAAGTGCAGGGTGCTTCGCCTCGCAGCTGCAGCGAGCGGGGAAAACGTGGGTGAGGGAGGTCTGGGGGCACACAGACACCCCCAGCCCGTGGCTGGGTGCCCTCTCCGCGGGAGAGCCGCGCCGGGGCGCGCAGGCAGGTAGGGGACGGAGGCGAGGGACGGGGCCGGACCCCGCTCGGGAGGAGCCGCGACCCGGCCCGGCGGCTCCGCAGCTCGTGAAGGGGCAAACCAACAACACGACGAACAACAGGAAAAAAGTACCCGACAACAACCGCAACAACAACCTCCCCACCCCGCGCATCGCCCCGGGCCGAGAGCTCCCGGAGTGGAGGAGGTTAAACCAAGCCGGCACGGACACACGGACACCGCGCTCGGCTCCCGGCCCGCCCCGCCGAGCAGCGCCCCGGGCTCGGGCTCCCCCCGCTCGCTGCGGGGCGGCCCGGGCACCCGATGGCTCCCCCCGCTCCGCTTCCAGACCACTTTCAAAATTCCCTCCCGCAGGAGCCGGGCGCCGCTGGCGCTTTCCGTCCCCGTCCCCCGCTCTCGTGCCCGCGGAGCGGCGGCGGGACGCGCCGAGCCCGGGGACCCCCCGCGCCCCCGGTACCTTGTTGCAGTGATAATAATCCAGCGGTCCGAGGCAAGTGGGGTCCGCGCCGGGCAGCGAGCCCACGGCGGGGGGGGCGGAGGGGTAGAACCGAACGTCCATGCCGGGGCTGCGGGCGGCGGCAGGCGGGGGCTCCAGCGGGCATGGACCCGGCTGCGGCGGCGGCAGTGCCTCTGGCGCGGGGAGAGGGCGGGGAGAGGGCGGGCGGCGGCGCGGGGGGGCGGNCTATTGTTCGCGGCGGGGCCGGGCGGCTCCTCCCGCGGCCGCCACCGCCGGGGGCTCGGGCACCGCTGGCAGCGCCGCTGGAGCCCCTCGGAGGAGCCCGGTGCGCTCCCCGTCCTTCATCCCCGGCCGCCCCGGCGAGGGGAAGGCTGAGACAGCAGCCCACGGATTCCCGCTGCACGGTGGGGATCCTGACACATCTTCTGTGCCCCACAGCCCGCACCGTGCCCGGTGTGCCCTCTCCTGACACGGGACGGTGCCCAGCAGCTTCGTTTCCCTCTGCACCTGATGCCCACCCGCTGATGAAGGATGCTCTCCAGCGCGCTGATCCAGCCTACGTAGGACCCCAGTAGGAACCCCGAATAGGTGCCCCATTTAGAACCCCTAACTTCGCCCTATTTCTGGAAGGCCTGCGCCTCCCCACGCGCTCTCCCAGCCTGGAGAGAACAGCCAGGCTCGACCTCTGCACGCGGCGTTGGCTTCCTGCTTCCCACGGCACAGAGATCCCCATTCTCCCACCACCTCAGCTTTCCACACAGCCCAATCTTTATAATTCCCGCTGCTGGAAGGCAGCTCCATCCATGAGCACCCTCCCTGCCAAACCCCCTCCTACTCCCGCGGGCCGGGACTTGCAGGGCACAGCAGCACGGAAAACCCAAATGTGCCCGTGGGGAGGGAGGATGCTCGGAGGTGAACGGGCTGGGCGTGCAGGGTTCCCCCTCGCTGCCCCTCTGCCGCAGGCTCTACGCTCTCCCGCTCCCTTCCAGCGGCTCACAAAAGATCCCTCTGGAAAAGCAGCCCATGGGAGAGAATATTATATACAGAGTGGTTTTGCAGTACTTATCCCATCCCCAGATAGAGGGAAACGCTTGAAAGTTGCAACAACCGATCCATATGCTGGCAGAGAGCTGGGACAGGGCTGGTAGAGTCAGTTTGCTGGCAAATCTCCAGGAGAAATTGCTTCTTTTCCTTTTTCTTTTTTTTTTTTTTTTTTTTTTTTTAAAAAAAAAACCCCCTCCCTNNTTTTTTTTTTTTTTTAAAGAAAAAACCCTCCTGACTCCGAAGGCTCATTTCCAATATGCACCCTTCAGGACTCTCTGGAGCTGGAAAACTGAGCTAAATAAATGCTGAGTTCTTCCTCCAGTGTCTTTCATTGCAAGAGTTTCATTGCAATTCCTGCCAAACTAAAGGAGGGGGGAGGCGGGCTCGGGTTTCGAGGAAAAGCCAGCTCCAGGAATCAAGTGATTATGTAAAAATTGTAGCTCTCATTTAAACTAAAAACAAGCTTTCACCCTTCGTGGTGGTGGAAAAAAATGATTTAAGGATAAAAATTGACTTGGGCACAAAAACTACTTCACGTTTATTATTATTTTTCAAACTGTGTGATTTTTCTGGAGACCCAGCATCGATCCTTCTGCATTTAGCAGCGAAGCAGGTTGGCTTCAGGAGTTCTCCACCAGGGAAGCTGCTCCAAGGGCTCCCAGTCAAAGGCATAATAGAGATGTCTAATATTTTGCATTAAAACTTTGAATATCTGAGCTCCACTGGTCTGTGCCTTTCCTGATTTACACAACCCCCGAAAGGACTGGTTTTCCTGTCTCCCTGTTTCAGCAAATACTGAACTGACATGTCACATTATTAAAGCTTCATTATTTTTGTAAAACCTTCCCAAGTAGAGTGACTGGTATATTACAAAGTATAAATAATTAAAACTAAAAGAGAGATGTCAAAATAATGGAACAAAGTATATTTTATGATGCATTATTCTGGCTTGTTTATCCACAAAATTCAGTAATTAGTAAGCAGCCTCTGAGTCATTAGCAAGGTTTGACTGTATTATTATCTTTATTAATTATCATAATTATTATATTTCTTATAGCGTGGAGTCATTGCTAGCGGCTTTGCAGTTAAAGCAGAATTGACTTTCCCACTAAAAAAGCCGGATTTAATTCTGTGGTTTCCTACAAAAATGAACTAATTTTATCACTAAACGTGCAGCATCTCCCCAGCAGATACAACCCACTTTATTTCCAGTGCCTGAGACACTCCATCGCTCCTTTCCAGACCCTTTCAGAGCTCGTTTTTTTCCCAATGAAGCCCTGTTTTCTCAGATTTACACCACTCAGCCCTGTCAAACTTCGCACGTTCATCTGCCTCCATTAGACCTCGAACAGAGACTGATCTGAGACACCCAGCATCACAAAGTGTTATTGCTATTAATAGCCAGAATGCTTTTATATCTATCTATCTATCTATAGATAGATATAATATATATACACGTATCTATGCCAAGAGAAGCTGGCAGAGGGAATGCTCCTCATCAGAGGAATGTTCTCACAGCTCACCTCGTGTCTCCAGTGCTTCTTCTCCTCAGACTGTCAGAAGAAGACAACCCAGTGGAGCTGAGCATCACCACTGGCCAGGGCCTGGGGAGCCACGGGTGTCTCCAGCCTCCATCCATGGTTCTGCCCATGCATCCGCAGCTCCTGCCCCTGCCCAGCCTCACCACGTGTCCAGAAAGCCTCCAACTTGTGCCTGCTGCTGAATCCTCCTTCAGCCTGTTCTTGCCCATGTTTCAATGTGTTTTGTCCCCGTGACACTTTGCTGCCAAGCAAATGGGGTCTGCCAGGAGACGCAGATTTGTGTGAACTCCTGCTCTCCTCTAGCACCTGTCCGCAATCAACGGTGGACCACAGAGGTGGTGCCAGGGCTGGAGCACATCTGCTCTGAAGGCAGGCTGGGTGAGCTGGAGGTGTCCAGCCTGAAGAAGAGAAGGCTCCAGGGAGATTTTAGAGCCCCTTCCAGTGCTGGAGGGAGCCTGGAAGAAAGATTGGGACAGACTTGTGACCTGCTGTGATACCACAAAAGGTCAAGACTTTGGGTTTTGCCCAGGTGTCCACAGGTGACAGGAGTGGTCTGGGATGGCTGAAGGGAACCAGCAATACCACTGGAGCTGCAGGATCCCCGACAGGGCTGAGCCAAGCAGCAAAACAGACTGAAAACACCGATATCTTTTCCTTTCTTTTTCCAGCTGAGTCCCCCCAGACCCCAGAACGTTTGCAGTTGCTTCGGCCGGGCGGCTGAAAGAGGAGCTCCCAACATGCCAACTCACATTTCATGCCTAATGTTAGCCCTGGAACAGAAACAGCAGAGTGTGATTATCTCAGCAATCCCATTTAAGCCACACGGACTCCTCACAAAGAAGGGAAAACTCTACAGTGAGTATTTCTAAATATTAGGCTAAACCTGAACAATCATCATTTCAAAGGCACCTTTCAGAAGCAGGAAGAAGCCTCTGAATCTATCAGTTTCATTATTTGTCTCAAGGTAGTCCTCCTCCTCTCAACAAACCATCTAAAAAGCCTGCTGAAATGATTTTTAAAATAATTTAGCACAGTGCAGTTTATTACTTTAAAATACTGATATCATTTTCCCCACTGTATTATGCAGCTATATTTTGACATTTTAGTCTTATCACCAGTTTATGTCTGAGAATGATTTAATTCAGAGCTACACTCCTCGTTCCCACTTGGAAGTAGAGGGATTCTAAATATTCAGTAGCTGCAATGGTCACAAAAAATGCTGAACAAATGGAGAAAGCCAATTGCCAATAAACACAATGCAAATGTGTACATTTAAATGCAGTGAAATTGGATTAATTACATCCACATTGCATCTGGATTTACATGTATTACAAAACAGAATTAAATGCAGCTCAGGAGCTTCCTGTGACTTTAACATGGGGATGATTGAAAACATCTTCGTTTACCTGTGTGGGCTCTGGGTCAGGAACTGTGCTGGTAAATAGAAACATTCACAATCTAGATAAGCTAGATTTGACCCACAAATCAAGGTTATGAATTTGGCATTTTGTGTCATTTAAAATCTAATGTAAAACTGCATCTCTCTGCTAACAAAACAGATGGTATTAGGCCTTCTTTTTGGCATTGGGTTTTGGTACCTGTCCAAAAAATCTTCTTGACATGCTTTAAATGCAGCTATTTAACCACCTGTCACTTTGCTTTAGATGCCCATTGAATTTCTGACAGGAAAAACATTATTTTGTCTACACGTTATTCCATGACACAAGAAACGTAGCACATACACAGCAAAGTTTACACATTGTGTGAAAATCTCTTTAAAAAAAAAAAGAAGAGAGTTGTTACATGCTACTAAGGCAATTACTCCATAATTAATGTCATTGATAGGATAAAACATTCCAGAAACCCAAATATAACAAAACAAAACAAGCTCAAACATGACAGGGAAGTATTAAGGACACTCACAACATCGACTTACAATTTTCCTCTGCCCAAGTGAAAACGTCTGACCTTTGGTCAAATACCAGCCTGGCTGATGCATATAAGCAAATCATTTTCCCCCCCCAAAAAATCTTCAGTAACATGAATAGGCTAAAGACAAAAGGTCCCAATACTGTAAAATATATCAGCAATTTTCTTCTCATGTTCAAGATGATACAGGTGCTTGGATACCTTGATGCATCAAACCTTGGAACCATTCTTCATAGAACCATGGAATGGTTTGGGTTGGAAAAGACCTGAAAAATCATCTCATTTCCTGCCCTGCCACGGACAGGGACACCTTCCACTATCCCAGGTTGCTCTAAGCTCCATCCAACCCGGCGTTGAACACTTCCAGGGATGGGGCAGCCATAGATTCTTTGGGCAACCTTCCTTCTCACCTTCAGGATCTTCTCAAAGGTCACATATATTTGCTTCTGCTGGCCAGAGGTTTCAACACATGAGACAAGAGAGAACCTCATCCTTAACCTCACCTCCTTAAACCCATATCCAAAGCCACTCCTGATTTTTCAAAGCATCAAAGCCTCCAAGGTGTGTAGGAAACGAATTTACTTGCCAGAAGCAGACTCGGGAGGCAGCTGCAGGTGGCTTCCTTGAAAACCCTGACCATGGGCTCTGTACTCACATCTGTCCTGAGTTTGCATTTGACTTTGGTCATTATTTGCCTGTTTGGCTGCCTGGGATCCTCGTTTCTCAGGGAAGTGTAACAGCTTCCCTCCTTCCTCGTGGTGCTTCGTGGGAAGAAAAGACTCTGAGTGCTTTGTGCTTGTTTAAACCTGACCTGCCCTGGGATGTTCCTGCAAATTCTGGGCAGCTCCTCTCTCAGAGGAGAGAGGAGCTTGTGCTCTCGGGAGAACGGAGGACCCAGGACTGTTTGGAGACGAAGGCTGGATCCATCTGGGGGGGTTTGGGACAGCGTTGCCTCAGCTCTCACCTCAGCATGCTGAGCACCAGCATGCCACGCTGCCCTTTAGAATTCCTCCAGGAAAACGTCAGCTTTCCACAGGCAAACTGTAAGCAAAGAATGGGAATGTACGTCCAGGAGCAGAAAGATATCTCACACAGAATTGGCAAGGTCTACCCCAAAGCCAAACAGAAGGATGGCAGGAATAGAGAGGTGAATGAGCTCTGTCACCCTTTGGGGAAGGTGCCACGGGGTGACCCAGGAGTCTGGGGCAAGGGCAACAATCCAGCCCACAGATCCAGGCAAAGACTGTCCCTTCACCAAGGCAGGCATGCCAAGGTCCTCATTCCCTCCTTGATCACCTGTTCCCCAACGGAAGTATTTTTTCTACATGAGAAATCAGTAAATTCACGTGGGCTTCCCACTTTCTGCCCATGTGAAGGGGATGGGAATTGTGACCAGCCCCAGCTCCCATCCTCAGCCAGGCAAATGTGGAGCCACTTCATTTCCCAGCTGTGGAACACTTAGTGAATAAGGTTTCTGTTAACTAAGTGCTACGAAAAACATTTGAAACAATTTGTCAGGGTCTTGTGCCACTTGTATAACAGAGGAAATGAATCCCAGGTGCCTCCCTGGCCACTGGCAAGAGAATTACACCAGAGATGAATTTGGCTTCGTATCTTTAATTTTACTGTGCAGTCGCTGAGAAGAAGTATTGCTTTTGATTTCAAGGATGTCACATACTGTGACCAAGTTTAACAGTTTCTTCAGTTTCTTCCTCCCGAAGTAAAGGAGTCATTTCTTATAACTGCGCTCTGAGTGAGCGTCTCGCGCTCGCGCTTGGAAAGTGAAGCAATTGAATCATCTTGTCTGTTCATTTTGAGGGGTGAAGCCAACACTCCCCTTCTCTACCCAGAAAATTAATCTCTCTCAGAGCAGCTCTCAGACTCCTCAATGCAGAAGAGAACGACTTTTGTTTTATAAATGATCTCCTGAGCTTGCAATAGTTGGGTTTTCTCTAAACTTATTCAATATTTTGACAGTGCAGGGGAGCTTCTGTGCTCACCCTCAGCTCGGGGAGAAGATTGGCGGCTGATCTTCAAAATTAATTCTTTTTTTTTTTTTTAAAGCTGGTTTCTCACGGCTCTGCTTTGCCAAGGTGACAAGAAAAAAAATATCTATTGTGAGATTTGCCAATTGATCTAGGATTAAATGTCAAAATGCATTTTAGCTCAGTTTCATCGCTGTGGTTTTTTCTTATGTTTCCAAGTCTCTGCTTTTGCTTTCACCCAACAAATCATCACCAGGCATTTTGGGGCAGGGTGGGAATTTCCCAGGGTAGCCTCTGAGCTGAAGTGCAGCACATGTACTACAGTTTAAAAATGGTTTTGCATGTATTCCCACACATGAAGACAGGCTGCACCCCTGCTCAACAACCCAAAATACATCGCCTCAAGAATCAAGGCTAAAATTACATCCTAGCTTCCACTTGCTATATAGACATATATTATACATTCCTAGTGACAGAAAGTTACCTTTTTAAAAACAAAAATGTTAATGAACCTGGGGATTATCAGAGGTTTTTAGCTCTTTCAGCCTGACCTGGGATGACTCCTGCTTCTTCAGATGGTTTGTCATCATCCTTGCAGGGCTAATGGAGTGAGGGAGAGGAGAGGCTCGACACAGGTCTGATATTAGGCATTTGTAATGGCATTGCTAAAGCATTTCAGAGGCTGCAGCTTTGAACATGAAAAGGAACTCTGACTCCCTAGGCTTTTGGCAGCCTTCCTCCAGGGTTTCTGCTGCCCATGGAAATGCTGGTTGGTGTTATTCGCTGAGCCAGACAAATAATGGATTTTCATTTAAATGGCAGAACTAAAGACTCCAGCAATGCCAGGGAGGGTGCGGGGAATTATCACGGGTTAACCCCAAAACATCCCCTGTCTGAAACAGAACTTTCAGCTCAGTGTCAGGTTACTTCCTGCCCTCTCTATCATGAGATAATTGCATTGCTGAGGAGACAGAGGCCTTCTTTCCAAGTGGAAACTGAAAATGGTTCATTTTCAAAATGTGAACAGAGGTATTTTGTATATTTTCAATTTGTTCCCCCCACCTCTCCTTCTCTGCAGAAAGAAGTTGCAAAATTAATGCAACTCACAAGCTGGTTAACCTCAATAAGTTCAGTTTTCACTAAAAAGGTGCCTCCTCCCATCAGTGTTGCAGGATGAGCTTCGTCTGCTTCAGGCCCAGCTTAAGAGACCTCAGTCTTCAGCTCTGGGCACCCTGGTGAAATACAACCCCCACTCTTCCTTTTAGTCTCTGCTCCTGTTTTTCTTCCCCTATTCATTGTTGCTGCCCTCACTGCCCTCTTCTCCATCCTGCCTTTTACTCCTGCCTCCTCTCCTTGGTCTTCTGGGCTGGAGTTCTACCTTGGCCAGTTTCTCTACGTTATTATACAAGACGTGCCACCCCTAAATAAAAGCAGCATCGCAACACCTGGCAAAGCTTCCTTCTTAGTTTCCTGAATTCTTCAGGCTTCTTAGGAAACTTGTACCACATGGATGCTGTACAGCTTTCTCCAAACCGGGTTTTTGCTTTGATTCTTAACAAACTTCATCTCAGATTATGCCTTTTAATCACTATTTTCCTCCACATAGATAAAAAAAGGCAAGAAGCCCATCCCTGAGCAAGGCAAACAGCCTGGAATCAGCTGGGCTGTGCAGGCTGAGCCCCTCAGTGCATCCTTTGGATCAAACGAAAATACAACTTTCAGAAAGCCAAACCCTACCACTTGACAGCTCCTGTTCTGACCACTTCAGCTTCCAGAAGAGTTTGCTCTGACAGCATGGGCTGCCACTCTGGAGGAAGCTGGGGTGTGGATGATGAAAACTAGAGTTTTAGAGGGAAATTAAGTTAAATGTAAATGAGTGATGGCCCCCATTCAGAAGCACATGTGTGCCACACACAAGAACACCCAAACTCCCTCTGTACTGAGACTCTGAAGCATCCAATCATTCCCTGTCCCAGCATTGCTGGAGGACTTCACACATGAAGGCATCATTCCAGAAAGCCAGCTGTGTCCTAATGTGAGCAGCAGGCTGAGGGAGGTGGTTCTCCCCTTCTACTCCACTCTCAGGACACCCCACCTGCAGCCCTGCGTCCAGAGGGACGTGGAGCTGCTGGAGTGGGTCATGGAGGGCCAGAGGAGAACCACAAAGATGCTTCAAGGGCTGGAGCCCCTCTGCTCTGGAGCCAGGCTGGGAGAGCTGGGGGTGTTCACCTGGAGAAGAGAAGGATCCAGGGAGAGCTCAGAGCCCCTTCCAGGGCCTAAAGGGGCTCCAGGAGAGCTGGAGAGGGACTGGGGACAAGGGATGGAGTGACAGGATAAGGGGAAATCACTTCCCACTGCCAGAGTTTAGGGTAAGATGGGATACTGAGAGGGAATCCTTCCCTGTGAGGGTGGGGAGGCCCTGGCACAGGGTGCCCAGAGAAGCTGTAGCTGCCCCTGGATCCCTGGAAGTGTCCAAGGCCAGGCTGGACAGGGCTTGGAGCACCCTGGGATAGTGGAAGTTGTCCCTGACCATGGCAGGGGGCTGAAACTGAATAACTTTTAGTGTCTCTTTCAACCCAAACCATTCTCTGATTCCCATCCTGATATTCCTGGAGGAATTTCAGGGGTTCCCACATTACAACGACACAACTGCCACTCATCATGGCACCAGGCAGGGCATCAGGGCTACAGGGGGAAGTGCCCAGGCAGCACAGGCTGTGCAGCCCCTGCTCACTCTCTGCATCCAAGGAGTCTTTGAAGAAAGCAAGATTTTTACCCCATGAGATCACGTTAACAAAATGCCAGTGAAACAAAACACTGGTCATGGGCTGGGGAATGGGATTCTCTACAAAATAAATTTTAATCATTACTTTGGTTTTTTTTTTTAGCAGATTAAATCAAGTTAAACACAAAGGAAAAAAATAGAACTCTTTTTCCTGTGGCTGCATTTTCAGCCCTGGCTGAGGGGCTGTGGGCTGGCTGAGCCCCCCATCTGGCTGGGCTGTCACGTCGTGTCCTGGGCCACGGCAGCCCCAGCACCATGATGCAGAGCAGAGCCCACATCTCCGGAAATTCATGTTTTCCCCTGAAAGGGGAGAGTCTCGAGATTTCAAACAAACCTTTGCCAGCTGACTGTGCAACTAAAGAAAACACTGATGTAATTCAATGAACAATGAGGAACCCAAACTTAGCACAATGACCATTCTGGCTTTGTTTTCAGTTTCAGGAGCTCTGCACAACATTGATTACATTCACAGGGGCCACGTTTGCAGAATCCAAGGTCTGCAAGGCAGTGCATTCTTCACTTGTGGGAAGAACACAGCCCTGCTCCATGTGAATGCAGGCACGAGCAGACTTTAGCAAGGTGAATCCCAGCTGCATGAATTAAATCATGTTGGAGGGTGTGCAACAGTTCTGCTTATTCCCCCTGTCCCTTTCATTCTTACTCTGAGCAAACTGGTTGAGTGGAAGGTGCCCCTGCCCATGGCAGAGAGTCTAATGAGATGGTCTTTAATGGCCCTTCCAATTCAAACCATTCTGGGATTTCATGATTCTTCACAAAATCAGACCCAAATGATGTCCAAAGGTGTTCCAGCAGTACCCTCAGCACACAGGCTCTCACATTCCTCAGGGGCAGAGAACCCTGGGCAGGGGAAAATGCATCACTGGGGCATTTTTGGGAATAAACCACTTTGTTTCAGCACAGCTGAGCGTGGCTGCAGACCCTGGCCACTAAATCTAGGCTAAACCCGAGTAAACGAAGAAACTCAGTCTGAATTTAGGACAACATGTTTGGGGTTTTTTTCTTTGCAAAGAAATGTTTTTCCCTCTCAGTTTTTAAATATGGGCTAAAACTGATAATGTATCTCCAAATAACAATGAAATCCCTGCATGAGTTTCTTTTCCCTGCCTGCTGAAACAGGGCTCCCAGTCTGACCAGCTATCAATTGGGCTATTTCACGTGCTTGTGTCAGTACTGAAGACATGGCATAAGAGGATGTGAGAATGATGGAAAAAAAACCCCTATTTAAAAAAATATTTAATTCCAGAGATTTTTTTCCCCTGCTAGTTGTTCCCTGTCTTTCAACTGAATGCAAGTTTGAGATCATTGGGAGAGGAAAACACAGTCACACTGTGGGCTCTGAGCCAGTGTCATGGGCTGGAAGCAGGTTGCCTTGTGGAGACAAATGATTTGTTTGGAGATGGGAAACATAGACAGGAAAAAAAGGATGGTCTCACCTGAGCAAGAGGTGGCCAGTGGAACCCCACAGGGACGTGGACTGGGGTCTGTGTGGTCATCACCGGTCTGGAAAGGAGATCAATTAGCACAACAAAGATGTTTGCACACAATTCAAAGTATCCAGGTATTTTCCTAGACCAGCTTTGCTGCTGGAGGAGAAGTGTTGTGGGACAGCCACCCAAATAACTGGGCAAGATGCAGCAGCAGAGGGAATTCAGAGGCAAGAAATGTCACTCACTGCAAATGAGAGCACAGCTACACCAGCCCTGAGACAGGCGTTGGAAGGGACTGTCACTTGGGAAAGATCTCAGTTCTCCAAAACCATCATCAGCTCAGCAATCAGGGATGGTCAGAAATGTAACAAGAATGCCAGGGATCATGGGATGAGACACTGAACAGAAAAAGTCATTTTGCTAGTGCATAAATTCCTGCTGTACCATCTTCATAAATATTGCAGGCAGCCCTAATGCTCCCTTTCAGAAAGGATATTGGAGAACCAGAAAATTTATAAAGACAGGTTCAAAGCACCAGAGTTGTGAGCTGCTTCCATAGGGGCAGCTCCTCATAGGATAGGTAGCTATGTAAGAATTTTTGCTTGCAGAAGAGATTCTTGAGGGAGTTCTGACACATGCTCCTAAAATCATGAGCAACATGGAGAAAGATGCTCAGGAACAACTATTTTATTAACTCTTGTAAGGAAAAAACAGTAGGCATCAATAGCATTAAACTATCCAGAAGTAAGTAGTAACCTACCCCTCAGGAAATTAAATTGTGACACTCCTTGCCATGCTGGGGCAGCAAATGTGCAGGTGGGTTTGAAAGGGACAAGTTCTTGAAAGCAATTAGCTGGACCTGAGTACATGACATCAGGAAGTCTCCATATTCAGATTTTCCTAAATCTAAGATAACACTTTTGTGAAACGTCATTCAATTCAAGCTCTGTCTCTTTTCCAGTTTCCTTAAGTAGTTGTTGTTGGAGATGGGATATCAGGCTATATGGATAGCTAGAAAACATTTATGGCTTTAAAATAATGAAACCAATAGGGAGATTTCTGCTGATATGGGCCCTGACCTCAAAGCGAACACAAGGTGATCAACTTCAGCAAGCTCTGGCTTCAATATGACAAGAAAACAGATGCTGAGCTATAAAAACTACAAATTTTATTGTTATCAATGAATGCTGTGGTTGTTCATTAATAACTATGTGAGAAATATTTGCATCAGAGCTGATCCGAAAAAATATAAAAACATTTTTGCTCTGGTTGGTTCACTAAGTAAGAAGACCATGAAGCAGCACTGCAGCCACACGGATCAAGCAAAGCCTCCAGAACAGGGTTTTCCCCACACAAATCACTCCTGCAAACACTGGGCCAAAGGTCTCTCCTGGGCAGGAGTTGGGACATCCTGGTCCAGCTGGGAGCAGGGTTTGTGTGACATTGCAGAGTCCTGCCTTCACATCTCTTGTGCTGTTGTGTGGCCCTGAAGTCAGAGCCTTGGCTGGGGACAGAGACTGACAGATGTCACCAAGGTTCAGGTTATGTCCCAAACCAAGCCTGTCCTCTCTATATCAGCACATTTCACGGAACCACAGAATGGTTTGGGTTGGAAGGGACCTCATAGCTCATCTCATTCCAACCCCCTGCCACAGACAGCTTCCACTAGAGCAGGGCGCTCAAAGCCTTGTTCAACGTGGCCTTGAGTTGGTACTTTTGTTTTACTCCATCAGCCATATCTTAATTAAAAACCTGCAAACAAGGTCATATTCTCTTATTTATTGAGTGGCAACTGACACATTTGTGTTGGAGCATTGAAGCGGGCACGGCTCAAGGTGTAAGTTCTTTGTTTAGGGCGGCTCAGCATCGCTCTGTGCTAATCCCAAGTGATCTGCCTTAGGAGAAAAGAGCAGGGAAAGCTCAGGCAAGGCAAGACCTCAGAAAGTTGAACCATTCATGAACCTACAGGTAATTTCCTTACTGTGAGAGTTCACCATCAGAAAAAAAACATTTTAAAAAATGACATCTAAATTATAGCTCTGCTATTAAGAGCAGTTTGGTGTTGCTTCCAGTCTCTGAGTCACAGAACAAACAGGGAGAGAAGCAGAAGCTGCGTGAACCTCTCTGGTTTTACATTTGCAGAGCTGTGGATCTGAGGCGAGACTTAAGCTGGGCATGTGGAGAGATGCAGAAATCTTTAGATTTGCATATACAATATTGAGATCATGAGAATGTCACATTTAAATGCAAAACTCACGTGTCTCATGAATAAATCATGAATGGTGGCAAGACTGATTTCTTCTTTTTTTTTCCCTCCCTCCAATTGTCACCCCCTCCCCACTTGCTGAAGAGACACTGATCTGCAAAGCAGACAATTCCTCCTTCCCTTCCCGAGGAAACACTGTGATAGATGAGACTCGATAAGAAGCCGAAAGCTCTTCCAAAACAAAAACATGTGCGTGTGTTTCTTGTTTATACTTGGCTAGGAAGTAAAGAAGCATCATTTCCTCTCTCTCTCTTTTTTTTTTCCTTCCTCTTTCTCAAGAGATACCTTAATGCCATGGCAACAGCCTTCAACCCTTCTCTTGTATGACACCACCAGATTTGGAAAAGGTTAGCTGTGTGTTGTAATCAAATCCAGGCAGGTCAATCATGTAAAGCGATGACTTCCCATGCGCCGTGGAATAATGAATGAATAGATCACATAGGTCTTCCTTCCTTCCCCTCCTTCTCTCCCTCACCGTGTGAAGTGCCAGCAGATCAGCATTTTGTCTCTGGTGAATAAAACTAAACAGTTTCCAAAGGTTACTAGAAAACACGGAGTGTGGCAGAAACGGGGATGAACTGATGGTTATAACCCCTAAAGCCAAAAGTCACCAAAGTAGACAAGCCCCTCCTGGTGTCATTAACGGGTAGAGAGGTTTTATGTACAAAACACAACAAACGAGACCCCTCGGTGCTGTGAAACATAACCCCCCTCTCAAACTAAACAGGGCTTGCTGCCTGTATATCATTTTCAGTCTTGAGTTATCACCACCAATTTCACATTTTGAAAGCAATGATTCAGATCTCATTAACATCAGGCTGGGCCTGCATTTGGGGTTTTGGATGACACTTCCTAAAAATCAGACATTTAGGATTCATCTAAATGTTAGGAATGTATTGATTCTGACAAAATTTGCTTGAGAAAAGGTATCTCTGATCAGCAGTGAAAATTTGGATGAAAGCTGGGAACATACAGCACAAATTATGTTGGGTGAGGACAGACACTGGAATCTGGGACAGGGGGGCTCTTTATGTACAGTTCCACCCACGTCCCCTGTGCAAGCACCTCCACATGGTAAGTAAGCCCTTCATTGACTCTGTGACTTTACACTTCATTTTCCACACCGGTGGCTGAAAGTCCTGGCATTCCACCCTCATTGATTTACCTCTCCCTGATACTAAGTTCTGTGGGAAAATCTGAAGCCACAGGTCCAACACCAGCAACCCCACAGTCCTTCATGCATCTGCTCTGTCCATCACATGGGTCAAAGTTCCTGGTCAGACACCTGACCTAAGGTGTTCCACAGTTTATAAGGGAATATATGATTTTTCTGGGATCTGAAGGTTAGTCTCTGCCTACCTCAGCATTGCTAGACCCCGAAATGCTGGTAAAGACCTTTGTGCTGCTTTGAAAGTAAACTGGGAGGGGGAGAAATGAACCCCACACAAATACCTTGAGAGAGATTTCAGGTCGGAGTTACAACTTAATAGAAAGATTACAATAAATGCAACGATACAGAAAAACTGGCTTAAACCCACAAATGCAGAGTACAACCCTGTTGCTCAGGGTGGTGATCACATTCCTATCAAATGGTGATTGCAGTCCTGTTGAAATGATGGTTGGAGTTGAAAGCAGTGAACCTGTGGAAGTTCTGGTCCTCCTCTGGATCCATCCAGTGGTGGTGGCAGTGTCTCCAGTCCCCAAACTTCCAGATTATAGATGCACAAATTCAGGCAGGAATGTTCAGTACCTCCCTCAGGGCCGGAGTAGGGGGTTCACAATGGAATGATGTCATCCTGTGAGTCATGGGATATTTCTGGGAGCCCTTGGTGGTCTCAGTGTTGCAGCTGCCCGTTGTGCTGGTGCCACTGAGCCCATTAGCAGAGACCCCTCAGGATGGGTGGGACCGTGCTGGTGCTTCCCCCAAGGGAGTTATCACAGCTGAGTTCTTTGTGAAGAAAAAGGAATACTTCCCTGCCTCGCAGGGTTGGCCTCTTCTTCCTTCTCTCATCTAACACCCAGCTTGCAGCCTGAGGGGTCAGGGGTACACTGGGCAGCTCCTGCAAATGACCCATCATGAACAATTTGTCAGTAAACGGGTAGAGAGGAGTAGAATGCACAGATTGGTTACACCCACATTGGCACTCTTCTCTTGTAACCAGGACACCCTCTTGTCTTCCTGCAGGAGCATTTGGGGGACATTAGAAGGTTTTGCAGGACAGAGCTGCTCCTCAGAGCTACACAATATTCTTGGTGCACAGTGTTCACCAGGACAACTTCCACCAACGCAGGACTTTGCCAGCTTTTTACAAACCTGGTCATTACTGTACTTGGATTTAAAGACAAGAGCTTCCAGCCTGGCTGTGAGTTTCCGGGACTATTTACCACTTGGATTTGCAATATGGTGCTGCTAAGTGCAATTTGTTGCTGGAGACTGGCTGATGGAAATGCTTTAGTGCTTGTAGCCATGGACAAGTGGCCCCAAGCCTTCCAGAGCTCAAAAAGCATTTGGAAAATGCTCTCAGGCACTCGGTGGGATTCTTGGGGCTGTTCTGTGCCCCAAGGACCAGAAGTTGGACTCAGGGAGCCTTGTGTGTCACTTCCAGCTCAGGATATTCCATGGTTCTAGGTGGGCAGGATCCTGTAGCAGTGATCTGCGGGGCTATTAATGACGGGCAGTGTTTTGGCATGGTCCTGCTGCAATCCCTATAGGGCCAGGGAGAGCTCCATCAGCTGCTGAGGTTTTTTGGCTGTTGGACAAGGAACAAGCAGCCCAGAGGCACTGGGTTTGTCTGCTGGCTGTTTGCAGGCTCTAATTCCATATTAGTTCCATTTGAGAAGGGAGAGACGGGGTGAGGGAAAGTTGAACCCTCAGAACCATCACTCCCTCCCTGGTTTAGCACTTCCCTGATGATATTAAGGATGCAGTAAACTCAATATTTTATATTAATCCATGTATCCTACCCTGTAGGCCCAGCTCAGGGCTGGTGTGTGTACACACTGTCAGGGATGCTTTGCTTCATCCCCAAAATTAAGTAAAACAGCCAGAGCATAAACAGAGCAGACCTTCCACCCTCTGGCTCCATCACAACACCCACATTTAACTAAATCTGTGTTATGAACCCACATTTTCCTGCGATTTTTGCTTCAGCACTCCCCAGTTGGTGATGCTATTGACTCTTGTGAAACTATTCCAGGTCATACCCATCAAAACAAACAAACAAACAAACAAACAAACAAACAAAAAACCCAAACCAAAACAAAAAAACCCACGCTGGGCCGGTTCATTCCAATAGACAAGACAATTTCCTCTGAACCCTTGGGGAGACCTTTCTGGATGTTACCTGGAAGCACTCACAGCCTTTACTCCAATGCAAACTGCACTGAAAGACCATGGAATTTGCAAGGACAAGTGCTCAAGGCCACTCGTGCATCCTTTTTCAATCTCTTTTTGTCAGTGTGTCTGACAAAATCTAAGTGCCAGTTTTTAAGACAGGGAAGCTTTAAGCATCTTAAAATAGTCTTAGAACAAACCCAGCTACCAATTAAACCTAAGTTCACCTACAGCTTTCTCACCCACTGGAAGTTTCTCAGACCTACTTTTGATTGAATTTTTAATTATAAAGCTGGGTTTGATCTCTGGATGTTCATTACTGTAGAAAGACAATTCTTAGAAGTGGAAACTTAGAATGAAGAAGGAGGGTTAGAAAAGTATGAGCTCTTATTTCAGGAGAAGGCCTTTTAGCTAATATGCTTTGTTCAATCTGCAGCAGGAAAGGATCTATAAAAATGGCAATATTAACCAATGCTTGAAATTGAAATCCATTATTTTATTTTGAAACAGCTTATCTTTCAGCACTGGATCCGAGTTCTGTGTCAGAAAAAAATTTATCATTTCCTCTCAGCAAAGGATAAGAATGGAGAGAGTGAGAGGGATTAGGATGAAACCATTGCAGGCTTGATAATGGCAGAGAGGTTTTTAAAGATTGACTTTGAAGTGAAAAATTAAGCAAACCTTTAGAAAAATATTTCTTCTTAATCAGAAACTGTGTGTTTATAAGAGGCATCAAATGTAAACAACAGAAATAGCTGAATGCCAGAGTGAATGAATGTCATCCATCCCCAGGACCCTGAAATCTGACTTCATTTTTCTTCACTTGCATCCTGAAGCTAATGGAGGCAAAGTGGGATTGCTTCCTACTGAGCAAAGCTGGGCACTAAATGACCTGGTACTTGTGCTCCTGTGCCATCCCATTCCTGTTCCATCTCCAGCAGCCAGTGGCATCTCCTCCTGAGCATCCTTTTCAAATAGATTATTACAGGAAAACCTGATTTTAGCCCAGCTGCCACAGGGTGCCTCAAGCACCAACCCAAGAGAGGCCACAGGAGGAAGAGTTTTCTACCCCTGAGCAAAGCTTCAAATCTGGTTGGTATCAGGTGGGCACTGAATCTGAAGTCATTTCTGCTGCTATGGTATGGTCAGAAGCCACTTGGACATGAAGCAAACTGTAGGGTTTGGCTGGACAGACAGACAACCTCAACTGTAGTATTTTTCTGGCTGTTTTTCAGGGCTTTATGACTGGACACCTCAATCACATGGAATTTGGTTTTTTCTCTAATTAGATGCCCCAAATTCCTTCATCAGGAAAACTTTTTCCAGTCTTGAATTACCTGCAAACAATACTAATTGTTCAGCAGCAGCCTGTTGTGTGACTGATAAAACAGCAGAGAGAGCTTTGCATGCTGGCTGGAGGAATTCTTCCAACCTGGACACTTCAGGGAATAAACATTCCTGATATTCTTCAGAGACCTCTTCCTTTGTATGAGGGAGAAGGCCTTTCCCTTCCACGGCCTTTTTACTAAACAAGTTATCCCCTCAGCTCTCTACTCCCAAACTTATTGTTCCATCTCCTAACTTCTTCTTTTTTGAATGACACATGACAGCCTGCTTCTCCCTTCTCTGTACCAGGCATTGTCACCTGGCCTTGAACCCAGAAGAGGTGAAACAGTCCCAAACCAACAGATATTCAGTAGTTTACACCTACCTGCTATCCAAGAGAGGGAATCACACACACCTGGCAAAGCTGGAGAACTAACCCCTTTAATACTTTATATTTTTTCCCTTATATTTTAGAGGATGGAGCCTTTTTAAAACACTGGGCAATAAAACACCTTATCCCACCATGTGGACACTGTGCTAAAATCCTTGTTCTCAGAACCTGCCTAGGGCTGGCTGTTTAGTACCCACCCAGCTCCGCAGCAGGAGCTGAGTCAGGGCTCTCAGGTGAAAGTTTTGAGTAATCCAGTCATAAAAGCCACTAAATCCCTTTCTTGCTGTTTGCTTCCTATTCTTTTCTGTGCTTGATCATCCATCACCTCTTCACCTCAGTTTGAGGCTTTCAGGAACAGCTCTATGTGATGAATACTTTAGTCCCTTGTACCTAATTAAAAAGATTTTGTGGTTTAAGCTGTGTTGCTTTCTCATTTTTAGCCCCACTTAGCACCAACAGCTGCTCCCTTTGGCTGAAGGGAGCAGTGCTGGGCACGGGCAGCATCAAAGACACAGGAAAGCATTTCAATATTCTTAATTTTAAGGTTGTGATTAAATCGCGGTGATTTCAGAAAACTGTCATGAAAATCAGGCTCTGTATAGGATTGTTATCCTGAATAAGAGATGGAGCAGGTACGACACAGGAGAAGATTTTGTTTCTAGCAATGTTATAAATAAATATAAATATATATTTTAATATCTAAACATACGAGTAAAATACAAATAAATAAATAAAATAAATTATATTAACAGATGTAAAGAAATAAATAGAATCCTTTGTTTCTAGCAATATTCTCTGCTATGGTTAAATGACAAATACCTCTTGAATTGATCAGCCATGCTCTTAGGGACAGTGTAGGAGTCCTTTCCCATAGCTGAACCTAGATTTAATTATTTTCCCAAATTTTAACATTCAAAATCCCTGTTCAGCTTTAGAAGTAATGATTATGTCGAAGCATAAGGTATTTTGAGACCTCCTAACAGATGCTCTGCTGTTATTTCACATCCACCTACGGCACTGAAGCCTCTCAGGCATTAATGAGCACTGTCTCCAAAGGGGAATTACGAGCAGCCATGTGGGAAAGAAGCAATTTCCTAGGCTTGATCCCCCAATAAATGCAAAACTCATCCCTGGTATCTACTCCTCCCTTTGGGTTGGCTTCATTCTCCTCTCATTTCCAAAGGATCACTACATCAGAGATGTCGGAGAAGATCCAAACTGGAAGTATTGGCTTCATGTTAAAGTCTAGGACCCATGAGCAGGATTTCCAGGCCAGTTAAGGACAGCAGGAACCACAGACACCAAAATGCCACTGAGACTCATTCTCCAGTGAGCTCTTCTCATCCCCACTGCAGTGGATGGGGATGTTCAGCTGGTTTTGTTCTTCTCCAGTTCTTTGATTTGTTTAGCAAACTGGTTTTCGCGTGGTTTCTCCATCCAAAGATATCCCCTGACTGCAAGGCATCCTTGTGGGACCAGCACTGTCATGACTTGTGGGCACAGGAGGGTTAGAGCAGCTTTACTTACAGCTGAGATCATGAAATGGTGTCATTCCCTCCGATGGCTACATCTGTGCAGTTCTCTGCTGCCACTGGCGAGGAATCTGAGTCCCTTCTCAGCATACAACTGCATTTTAATTGAATTAAGCTCTGTCACAGTAATCCAGCCATCCTATCACCAAACTCCAGTCCTGCCCTGAAATAGCTCTCCAAGTGATTTACAACTCATGCTCCCAAGTGAAAAGGACAAAAATTAATTTCTCCCTCATTTCCAGGCTGAAAAGTTTTGAAACTCGAATTTTTCAGCAGTGATTTTCTCCATTCAAAAATTGCTGTCAGTAAGGAGGCAGATGAAGAGTGGGACGTGGCCGTTCACCCGGACTGCAGGCCCTCTTTGCTTCCTCCAACTCTTTTTGCTTCCTGAAGGCTCTGAGAAGGTCACAGCTCAAGATTATTTTTACCTTTTATTTGCACATTTTCCACTGATTGTCAGTACATTGATGTCTCCTGAGAAGGAGCTCCCGAGCAGCACCTGCAATAAACACGGCCAGGCTGGACAGGGCTTGGAGCAAGCTGGGCTAGTGGAAGATGTCCATGGCAGGGGGTGGAACAAGATGATTCTTTAAGGTCCCTTCCAACCCAAACCCTTCTGTGATTCTGAGATAAATCCTGGGGGAGCACAGGGTCAGCTCCCCCAGTTTCTGAGCAATCGCACCACAGGCACCAGGTAGGACTGGGAACTGTTTCCTGTTCGCTGTCAATTTAAAACCTCACCTCTGGGTTTCATTTCCATGTGTGCCTGTGCCAGAGAAGCTCATTCCAGAGGTAACAAAACCCCTGTAGAGTGAATGCTGGCTGGTTGAGGCTGCCCTAAAATCCCACCCAAAGCAGAGCAGGGTCACTCTGCTCCTCTCTCCCGAGTGTCCCCTCCCCAGTGAATGACTGTCCCCCCTCAGGGGTCACAAACATGGTGTGTGTGAGAGCTGTGAGGCACCAGAAGGCTTTTGGGGTGACCTCTCCATGGGGATATCTCTCCCCTCTCCACAGAGGTGTCGTGGCACCCCCAGACCATTGTCCTCTGCTGTGGCCGAGCCAAGGGGTCCCTGCTGCCCTCAGGATTCCTTGGCAGCGGTGCTGGGTCACCCCCCTCAGCCCCCACAGCCAAAGCAGCTCCCTCACACCGGGGCTGATAAGACAAACAACATCAGGCTGCATTTCCCTTCCAGCTGGAGAAAGTGCCCAGATTCGCCTCCCTCCCGTTCGCCCGCAGAAATGAGGCAATTGGGATTTATCTCCTTTTTAGTGTACTTTCTGCCGAGGAATTCAATCTGATTATCCCAGAGCTTTGGCCTACCACTCCTAACCTGGATCCTTGGCCTTCTTCTCTCGTGAAAGGCTGCTTTTAGCTCTTTGGCCTACTTTTAACCCTCAAAGATAATCCCTCTGCAGCACTTGGCAAACTGCCAGCAGGATTAAAATCTGCTGGGGTTATTTACTCTCCTAATGAAATGCAATATACCCAAGTATATCAGGTCTAATTAACACCCTGTCCGCAACATCTCTCCTTAGCTCCGATAATTATAAAAATGAAAAAAAAAATCCATGCTCCCCCAGTCACCCTGCCCATTAGAGAAGAAATGAATTTCACCAGGGTTTGGGGTTTTTTTTCCAGTTTTATTACTGCAAATAGATCTCTTCCCAAACTTCATGCTGGCTCACTTCTACTTCTCTAAGATGAATTGTTGCCAGGAGTTGTCTGACACTTTTTAGTTTTGTTTAGGTTTGGCTGAAATGGGATGTGGGTGATGAGTGGGAACTCAGCCCACCCTTGGGCCACATAAAGAAGGTGGCACAGGCTTGGCAGGGGGGTAGAGGTGGGCAGTCCCAGGGAAGGGCTCCTGAGGGCATTTGGGAGGAGGGAAATCGGGTTCTGCCTGAGCACTGAGCCTGTCTATTTCAGTATTTCCTGGACAAGGGCCGGCAGGGACAGGACAAGGGGGAATGGATCCACACTGCCAGAGGCAGGGTAAGATGGGATATTGGGAAGGAATTGTTCCCTGGGAGGGGGGGGAGGCCCTGGCACAGGGTGCCCAGAGAAGCTGTGGCTGCCCCTGGATCCCTGGAAGTGTCCAAGGCCAGCTTGGACGGGGCTTGGAGCAACCTGGGATAGTAGAAGGCGTCCCTGCACATGGCAGGGGATGGAACAATATGATTTTTTAAAGTCCCTTCCAACCCAAATCATGCTGGGATGATGCTGTGAACACACCTGGCAAGGGAGCAGTGACACCAGAGTGGGGCACTGAAGTCAGGAGAAAGGAATTCCATGTTAGTTGAGGGAAAAAAGCAGGTTTGAGGAGGTCTGGCAGATGTAGACATCAGGTCTGGCTTTGGTTTCCAGTGCTTCTCAGCAGCCCTTGCTGCACGGTTTTTGTGGGTGAAACAAGTCTGACACAGGGATCCTGGAAAAGGATTCCAAGGTTGCTTTACAAAGTCTGGAAAGCCTGTCTTAACTTTTCACTGTCACAGCTGCTGGTGAAACACTAATATATTTGTAATTCAGAAGAGAATAACTCCAAATAAGCACTGCAGCCTCTCAGAAGCCCTCATCTGTGCTAGATTACGTCAAGGGCTCTTGAATTAAACAAATCTGAAGTTTCTAGGCCAAGCCATTTCTGAGATATGACATGAAAAAGCATTAGGAGATGCTTCGAACACTCTGAATTACTCTTATTTTCCCTAAGACCCATGTCTCAGAAATGGATTTTCTGATACGCCTCAGGTTTAGCCAAAAACATTCCTCCCCTGGCTTTCCACCACATCTGCACAGTCTGAAGATGTGTCCAGCCTTTTTGTAGGACTCCAGCAGCAGGGCCAAACCCAAACATTGGGAAGCTCACTTTAATAGGGAGAACAGGGAAAGCCAACCTTTATGTAAACCCTTTGCAACCCCCCAGCACTGAGCCAGCAGCTTCTGATGCCCTCATTGCCCTGCCAGCTTTTTCCACAGCATTTTGATAGTTATCACTTTATCAGATTGATAAATATCACAGGTTTAGGCTGGATCTCAGGGAAAGGTTCTTCCCCCAGAGGGTGCTGGGCACTGCCCAGGCTCCCCAGGGAATGGGCACGGCCCCGAGGCTGCCAGAGCTCCAGGAGCGTTTGGACAGCGCTGCCAGGGATGCCCAGGGTGGGGTTGTTGGGGTGTCTGTGCAGGGCCAGGGGCTGGACTGGATGATCCCTGTGGGTCCCTCCCAGCTCAGGATATTCCCTGATTCTATGAAATAATAACTGCATGCACTGTAGTTTTCTCCTTTCAACCTGCTCCCCTCAGATTAAACAGAGGTTAAAATAATTCTACAAAGATGTAGGGAGGAGTGCATGGACCCTGCCCTGCCCACATCATCCAGAGTGGCAGGTAATAGAGAATTATTTCTTTATACACACAGGTATAAGGGTGTCCTTCTATCCTTCACTCTGCAATCCCTGAAGGTGAGAATGGGGTACAGATTCAAGCCAGGGCTGCATCGGGTAGATGGAGAGAAGAATTCACCCTGTGTCTCTAAGATCTCCCCACCTCTGCCAGACACAGGCAGAACTGGGCAAACTGCTTGTGCAGAACTTGTCTGATAACACTCATCCTTCTTGTTGGACAACAAAAAAATCGAGGTGAAGTGATGAAAGGCACTTGGCTTCGTGCAGGGCCCTGTCTTGGGCGGCAGAAGCTGCTCCCCATCCTGCCTGCTTGCAGCAGGATTTGAGGCTACTCAGCGTTTTGCAAGAGCAGACACCTCTGTCATTGTAGAGGAAGAGGATGTTGCTGATGAGATGCCCCAAAAAAAAGAATCTGCACCCCCCATTTTGATGAGCTCCCTCCCAGGGAGCGTTTAGGGAAGTAGGTGAAAGCAGAGACATCAGTAAATTATCTCTTCTCTTGCTTTTACATCTTTTCCATTAGTGAACTGCTGGAAGAGTCCCAAAATCTGATGCCACAGAGGAAAACAGTGACAAACAGAGAAAAAGCCTTAGTGGATTGATCCATCTCAGCACAAGGAAGGGCACATTCCAGATTCATCCCTTGTGCTGGGTGTGCTCCATGCCTTAGCACCAGCTGTGATGGAGCTAGACTGATTCCTTGAAAAAAGCAGCTGTTGGAGTCTGAGAAAGAGGAGGAATGATGCTCCAAAAGAGTTGTTTCTCTGCTGATGATTTTCAGCTCCTATCTAATCAGGAATATGTGGGAGATAGATGGGAAAGCAGGTGCTTAACGAAGGCCTGGAAGAGTCTGCCAGGGCTGAGGGAGAGCAGCTCAGTCCCTTGGGAGGTGTCAGTAGGACCCCTGCCCTCTTTGGGCTGGAGCAGGAAGGGAGGATGAAGAGCCCCCTGCAGTGGCCCTGGGCTCATTTCTGGGTGGTCCTTCCAGAGAGCTCCTGGTGCCCACCTGCAAGTGGCCTCCAGGCTGGGACAGGTGTGCAGAGCCCTGGGGAGACCAGCAGGTCCCTCAGAAGATTGTGCCAAGGCAGCGACCAAGGGAAGCCTGAAATGAGGAGGGGAGAAGTTACACCTGAATTTTATGGACAAAGTCTTGCTGTGTGGTCCTGCAGCTTCACCTGGACTCCCCGCAGGCAAATCCATTGACTGCATGGAAAATCCGAGGACTGCATGGAAAAGGTTTTGGGGTCTGTGTGGGAGATGGGCTTTGCTCAGTGTCCATCTGCACTGGAGAAAAGGCCACAAGGGGCCTGCAGAGCCAAGTGCCTGTGACCCCAGGTGTGCACCAGCAGCATCTCCCTCCCGCCCTGCAGCAAGATGAACCAGCCTTGGGAGCCTTTCATGGCACTTGCCCACATTTCATCCACCTCCCTGCAGACCTCGGTGCCCCCCAACCTCCTCTGCAGCTCCACAGCTCCTCCCCAAGCCTTGGAGTGCGGTGAGAATCCGGGCTGCTGTCCCTTAGCACCTCCTGGGGCATGAGTGTGCCCAGGATGAGGAGGAGGAGACAAAGGACACGGTGAGGAAGAGGAGCTGGGCAGACACAGTGGGAAGGCTGAGACACCCCAGCACAACCCCGCTGTGCTTGGCTCAGGGTGACAAACCCGTGCCAAGCTCTGGCAGGGGCCACACGCTTGGATGCCATGATTATTTAACTGAACTTGAGCCTGGCTATTTATGGACAGGAATCATATCCAGGATCTAGGCTCCTCAAGTGTTTGAGTGCTCTTTGGGAATCTTCCAGGAAATGTCAGAAAATCCTGATCAGACAAAATCAAGGTTTTTTCATGGGAGCCTACCAGGCTGTTCAGCTGTGGCACGTGAGGAATTTCTGATGGAAAGCAGAGACAGGCAGTGGCAGGGCAGGAGCTGCCTGCAGGAGAGGAGCTCCTTCGGGCCAGGGAGGACTCCAGCTTGTGAGCAGGGATTCTTTTTGCTCTCTGGAAACAGCTTCCACTGGATTCCATTGATGTTCAACTCCATCCCTGAGAGTTGTCCATAAAAGCTCCATCAGGGAGGTGAGTTTAGGATCACACCCTTGGAGAACTTCTCCCGCCTCCCATTGGACCTGTTGCAGGAGGCAAGGAGGAGAAGATGAAATCTGAGAATAAAATAATAAATCCAGCTTGCTGTGAATGTTAGGGAAAGGCTGCAGCTTGCAGGATGCTGCAAAATTCCCTTCCACTGCAAGCCTGAGGATTCAGAAACTGGGAGCCACATCTCCCCAAAGTGAGTCTCTGCCTTATGGAAAAAATCCATGAGAATTCATCTGTATCTCAGTGTGAATAAAGGATGGGAAGGGGCTTTTAATTTTCTTTCTGAAGTTTGAAGACTGTATTTTTAATCTTTCCTCTGCAATGCTGAGATTCGGTTTTACCGCTTTTTTTTTTCTGTGATTGGTGGCTGACACTGCTGGGCAGGGCCCAGCTCCAGGAGCCACAGCTTCCAAGGTGATGAAATAACCAGCAACAGCAGTGAAGATTGTCAGCAGTCACAGAACCAAAGAAAGATTTCATTTGAGAGAGAACTTCCAAATGAATTGTGGGTCAGGTGTATAAATAAGGTGCCCATGAAAAACCTTGTGGAGGAGAAGGATTTTCTCTCTTCTCTGCCTGTTAAATACTTCCCTCAAATCCGTCTGTCCTGAAATTAGGCAGGTGGGTGATAGGGAGCTTGGCTGGACACCCAGGCCTGGTGAGGTACCTGCACCTTCAGTAGAGAGGAAGAGCCGTCAGGGGCAACATCTCTTGGATGTGGGATCTTACACCATTAGGGAATCCTCAGCACCTATTCTAAAGTAGGATCTCATCTTATGGTTAAAGTTTGATGTGGGATGATCAGAACCTGAGATCTTTGCAGGCTGAGGTCTTTCCCGGAGAGAAAGGTCTCTCTGGATCTGTTCTCATTTCAGCTTCAGCTGGGTCCAGCAAAGGAAAAGAGGCCAGCAGGGAATGCTGTCTCTAGCCCTCCCTAGATGGGTGCCAAATCTCACAAACAAGTTCAGCCTCAAGCTCAAAATGCAACATTCAGGGAGGCAGATATGAAGTTGTAATCAGCTGGGATCTGCTTATTGACTGTACGGTCACTTAATCCCAGAGTGGTTTGGGTTGTAAGGAACCTTAAATCCCATCTCATTCCACCCCCTGCCATGGGCAGGGGCACCTTCCACTATCCCGGGTTGCCCCAAACCTCATCCAGCCTGGCCTTGGACACTTCCAGGGATGGGGCAGCCATCACCTCACAGAGCAATCTATGCCAGTGTTTCACCATTGTCATTCTAAAAAACTTCTTATATCTAATGTGAATCTCTCCTCTTTTAGTTTAAAACCATCACCCCGTGTCCTGTCTCAACAGCCCCTGCCAAAAAGTTTGTCCCCATCTTTCTTGTAGAGCCCCTTCAAGTACTTCATCCTTTAATGCTGCTGGAATGAGTGGGAATGCCCCTCTGCAAAATTAGACCTTGAAAGAATATTTTGCCATGAATTTTAGAAGGGCAGGGTGTGCTGGAGGGCAGCCTCCCAACAGAGGTAGAATCCCGGGCTGCCAGAGCCCTGTCCTGTACCCACATGAGCTGCTCTACCCCCTGCTCCTCCCCAGGTACAGATAATTACCTTACCCTAATTGCCATCTCCTGGTCATTAGCTATGTGAGCTGTTTACCCCAAAACACGAAGGCAGGGTAGGAGTGCTTCATCCTAGGAGAGGGTTAATCTCCCGCTGGATGCAGGATGCCCTCATGGGAATGGAATGTGTAGTGTTGGTAAGTGGTTGTGCCCCAGAAGCCTTTGAGAGCCCACTGACTACTGCATGCTAACGATTGGTATTATTAAAGAACAATTGATGGCCTGTAACCAAACAACAGAAACTAATTACTGGAAAACTTTTATTGTCCTTTAATTACTGGGCCTCTTTGTCAATTAGCAGAAGAGAGAGGGAGAGGGAAGAGAGAGAGAGAGAGAGACTCGTTTTATAGCAACAATAAATTTTCCAAAACTACAGTCATCAGTAGCTGCAAAAGCAAGTCTATTAACACACGATATTAAGGGCTGATATTTACTCTGGCTGCTAAATGTAGGTGCTTCTCTCCTGAAAAAGTGCAGAGCTCTGGGAATACTAATCAGGGGGTTCTTGCTGCGGCTCTGCCGCTGCCTGGCATGACAGCTCTCACTTCCCCAGTAATTTTACCCCTTGACCAAGGGTTTCTTTCTCCAAGGCTCCTCCAGCGAACTGGCCCCGTGCCCACCGCAGAGCATGGAAACTCGGGGAGGCTGAGGGTGGGAGAGGGACAGGGCTGGGCACTCCAGGGACAAGGACCCAAGCAGGGCCAGCTCCTGCTTGTCCCTGCAATGTTCTGTGGGTGCAGGTGTGTGTGGGACCCACCACCCCATCAGGGTTTGGCTGCGTGGACCCATCCATACGTTCTGCTCCTTGGTCCTGGCTCACCAGCACCATCCAAAAATAGTTTATTCAACTTTTTTTTTTTATCTTTTCTCATCCACTGCCAAATAAATTATTTCTGGGCATATTGTCACAAGTAGTTAACCTTCTCTGAGGAGCTTTGAACTACAGTTACCCCCTGAAATGAATCACCATCTTTTTTCTGTCACTTGGCAAAGAGTGCTCACCAATATAATTTTTTCCTATTCGACTTTCTCTGATTAACTAGTTAGTGCCTCAGCCAAAGGAAGTGGTGTGGGCACCATCACTCATCCCATAGGATGTGAATCACCAGGGAACCAGTCTCCATGTGGGGCTGGGCTTTGCATCCCAAATGGTCCTTCCAGGTTCCTTCTCCCATGGGGGAGATGTGAGAGCAGAGAGAGGCACCAGGCCCAACAGCACTTTTTTCAAGGATGAGATGCTTTGTGAAACACAGTCACTGCCAGACTCCTAAAAACTTCAGCAGTAATGACTTTCATTTGGGATGGACCTTTCTTCCCCTCAGCGAGGGGATCTGGATATCTTTGAGTATTCAGGAGCTTCACAAGGTTTTATGTCATCTCTGTGGGCAGAGGCAAGGACAGAGGTTATTGGAAGGAGTTAAATCCACTCCCCCCCAGAGTAACTGCTTTTAAAACCACCTTGCGAAAGAGCAAAGTGCCAACCTTGTTATCAGAAAGCAAATATCATTCCCATTCCTGTCGGCAAACACCGGAGACGCCTGATTTTCCCGAACGTTGGCCGTGCCCACCCTGCCAGCCCCTGCTCCCTGTGCTCAGCACACTGACAACAGGGATTCATGGCTGAGGTGGGATAAGCGGCGGGGAAGTAGCTTAGAAATTTGTCACAGCCTGTCTTACTTTATGTTGCTTGAATAGACTCAGGTTTTGTGCTATCGGAGGGAATCCGGAGTAGCTCCTGCAGGTGACCTTAAAAGCGACAGTAATCTGTGGTCGTTTGACACGTCTATCCCTGTGTGATGATGCAGAGGAATGGCTAATCCTATAAAAAGCAAGCCAAGCTACATGGGATTTCTGGAGTTTACCCACAGGGCATTTTTATTTCATTTATCTCCCAAATTTCCCTCCTTTCCCTCTTCAGCCAGCCTGAGCGGAGGAGAACAGCACACCTCTGTCCTCACAGATGGTTTACAAACAATGTGTACCTGGGGCTTCACACCCAGAGATCCTTTGGAGACAGCAAAGAGCCATAAACGCCGGGATGGGGCCCTTGGCAGGGGTCCCGTGGGCCGTTATCGGCGGAGCAGGGCAGGATGTGGGATCAGAGCAGCACCTGCTGCAGAGCCATCGAGTAACGGAGCCCAGGCACCGCCCACGGGGACAGGTGGCTTTGCCTTCCCCCACCTTTAGCCCTTCTTTTTTTCCTTCTCCATGCACATGGGGTTATTTTTAATTTCTCCCTATTATTTTTCCTTTTCTGGTACTCACACAACCCCCTTTCTCTTCCTGCTTTGCAACTTTTTTCCCTCACTCTGAAAAATAATGAGGGAAGATGTAGTATCTCCCTTTGTCCTAATTTCCTGGTAATACTGATTTCAGAGCTGCTGTTTCTGAGAATTTCTAATTTCTCTCTGTGTTACACATGCACCTGGTACTGATAGGGAGATGCACTGCAGGGTGAGTGACCTTAAACAAGCAGGGAAGTCCTTAAAGCAGCATATATTTGTAGGAAATTGTGCAAACAATGGTATCTAAAGTAAGGTTTCTGCCAGGATAGGAGTTTCAGTAGAAAACTGTTGTGACAGATTCCTGAAAGCTGGGAGGAAAAGCAAGAAAAAGCACACATGGAGAGAGCCAGGGTTACACAGTCACTGAAATTGTGTTTTGCCTTCACCCACCTCACAGCCTTTCACTCCCTGACTCTTCCTTCGAGGCCTGGGTCTTGTCAGTGCTAAGAGAAGGGGTCTCCAGTTGGGAAAAAGCCTCATTGCTCTGGGCAGATACTGAAGAAGCCTGACAGAAAGAGCTGTAATGGTAAAGCAGTCCCAAAGGCCACGGCATCTCATCCCCAGGGCCATCCCTGTCCACCTCAGAGAGCTGTCTGCACATCCTGGTGCTGCCTGGCGGGTTCCTGTGCAAATCTGGGCTTGCTCTGTCCTCTCAGGTTTGCTGCTCCTGCCTTTCATCCAGTGGTTCCCAGGAAGGCCTGTCAGAACCCCGTCTCCAGAAGCAGCAGAGGGGGAAGCTGAGGCACAGAGGTGCAGCTTTTCCCACAGCACGTTGGGGGATCCCATTCGAGCCCTTTCATCACTGGGAGAGTGGCACTGCTCATCTCAATCTCTGAAGGTTTCATTTCCAACTCATGCTCCCACCACGTATTCAGCATCCTGGACATGTGACCATGCCTCGTGCAGGAGTTACTTCTAGAACACAGCAAACCAAGGATTTGGGAGACCTGGGATCTCTTTCCCACATTTGCTGAGGAAAGGGACATGAGCCAGGCTCTGTTCCCTGGCAGGGGACTGTAACCCTTGCTCCTATGTCCCAGCTGGTGGGTCTGTGAGAGCAAACCTCTGCCTGTGCTGTGGTGCCTCCAGAAGCTCAGCTGAGAGCCTGACCTGTGGTTTGAGCACAGGAAGAGACACAAATAGGCTCAAATCCCAGTTCTGAAGCACTGTGGTTCGGTGGTGTTTGCTTTTAGTACCCCTAAAAGACAGAGAAGTCACTGCCAGGCAAGGGGTGGACATGGGAGAGACCATCCCTGTTAGGCAACAAGCAATTATAAAAATAATCACCTTCCTCTGGGGCTCTTCCTCAAGGGTTTTCTAGCACTGAGCACCATTATCAATCACATCCCCTGTCCTGGCCACCTCCTCTGGCAGCAGAGCTCAGCACCAGAGGTGAGATCCGCACCCTCCCTGTCACACATCCCCTGCTCTCACAGCGGGGACGTGTGAACTTCACAGCTCTCTTTGACCCACTTAAACGCAGGTGGTTTTCTCAGAGAGCAGGAAGAGTGATTTCCTCCCACAGAGCTGTCCTGGCTCTCCCCGGGAAAGGACAAAGCTGCCTTTGGGGTCCGTGTTCCCCTCTGGGAGTGGCTGGAAGCGGGGCAGAGGTGAGAGGAGCTGTGTGAGACATGCATGGGAAGCAAAGGGGCACATGCTCCACTCTGGGGCTGTTGTCAGGATGCTCCCCCCCTCTCTGGCATTTTAGAAGCCCCATCTCTAAGAGAGACACGTGATGGAGAGAGATATGGGTTTCACTTCCGAAACTCAGAGAGTTTGTGCTTCGTCGTGACTTTTCCCTGCAAATGAGAACAGGTCCCAAACCCAGGCTTGACAACCAGAAGGAAAATAAGAAGGAGCTCCAATTAAAAGTGAAAACCTTGTGACAGTTTGGCTGGTTCCATGCTTTGGGAACCTCAGAAGTTTTTAACATTTGGGGTTGGCAATACTTTTAAACTACAGGGAATATCTTTCCTTTTCACAGAGTCTTTCATTGGGAGGATCCCAGCCAGCTTCTTCTCCAGCTAAACCCACAACTATCATCACAGTGTCCCAGCAACTTGGAAGTGGAAGGTGAGGCTGGCAGAGCTGGCCAGAGGTTCCCAAAGAACCTTTACCAAACGAATGGGACCTTCTCCAACCCCACCTGACCAGCACTTGGCTTTCAGAATCATTGCAAGCTGGAAAATGCAACACAGATCCCAGCACTAGGGACACTCAGGTGACACCAGGGACACTCAGGTGACACCTGGGACTTTACAGCGTGGGTCTGTCTTCCTTCCTGCTCCCTCAGCAGCTGTTTCCAAACCAGTCCGTTGCTGTTTTGCCTGGATGAAGAGGATATTCCATGTTTTCTCAGGCAGACAGCAGACTTCTAGCAGCAGGCTTGATTTTTAGGCAAATCTGTCCCGTGTTGTCACTGAGTCAGAGTGGGAAAGCTGGGAGATGGTTCACATGCAGGGATACGGATGGTGCATCTTATGGAGATAATTTTAAACACAAACAAACACATTATCGTGTTATTATGCAATAATGAACATGATTTACTGGGTCTATTTATATAAAATTAAATCATTTACTAATGAGCCTACAATTTAATCTTAATTTTCACTGAAGTTTTTAACTACAGGAAATTGCCAGAAACACACAAAATTCATCCTTTCCCATAGTTAAATGATTCAGAACCTGGGTGGCTCCCCCATGCCAACCTGAGGTCAGTAGTTTCATGACACATTCTTTCTACCACATCCAAGGACATGGGAACTCTCTCCAGAAAGTGGGAAGGCACAGATGCTAACCACTTCACACAAGAAACTGGTTTCAGGCCAGCCACCAAAGGGCTCTTCAAAGAAATACATCAAACTTGGGCAAGGAAGAGCCACACAGTGCCAACTCCCAGCACTGAAGAGCCCTGGTCCGGGGTCTGGAGCATTTTGAGATGCTGATGATATTAATCCATCCAGCAGCAAGGCTCCTCACTTGAACCAGCCTGGTTTGCTCCTGGAATCCCATAGAGAACACAATGGTACAATAGACCTGCAGTATATAATTATCATGCTGTATCTGCTTTCATATCACAGGTATTTTTAGATGTGTCAGTTGGAAATCTAGGATTTAGTGCACAGAGCCTAATGGATTGTTCTTTCTTTCCCCCTCTTTTAATGTCAACTCTCAATATGCATGAAGCAGACATAAAAGCATTTTTGTGCAGGTGCTGTGAATCTCTTAGCACAGATGACAAGGAGAGATGGTTTTCTAGATTCATTGAGCTTCAGAGGAGACAGAACTCGATGATCCAGCCTGAGCTCCTGCACAGAGACAGCTCAGGTTTCCCCCACAGCCCCTCCATGAGCCAAGTAGCTCTGCACATCCCAGGAAAGGCACAGTGGATCTCCCTCCTCCAGGGGCGGCTTGATCCTCCCACGTGGGACCACACTCAGGGCCCAGGAAGGAGAAGAGGGAGAAGTCACTCCAGTTCTGTGCAGTCCTTCAAGACTTCAGTTCCGCCCAGCTCAAATTTGGCAGCATCACAAGGGGAGCCAGAGCAGCCAGGTCCAGGCTCCTCTGCGAGGGGACCTGGAATCCTTCACCTGCTTGAGGCTGGATTTGGTCTCAGAGGCTGAAATGCTGATTTACTCCAGCCTACAGGCACTTCCTCCTGTCTGCAAGGCAAAATATTGGCTTGGACCTGACTCAGGGCCGGGTGGGTCCGTGCCTGCTCCCACCAAAGGCACGGAGAGTTTGCAGCATCCCCCCAGAAATGGGTGACCCAAAGGACTCCTCAGCCCACGGGGAGCACTCAGAGGCTCCGTGGTGAGGGGGGACAGGGTGGGGACCAGCCCTCCCTGTAGCTGTGGGCTGTTGTGGTGGGATGCATGGAGGAGAAGGAGCTGAGGTGGTGTTTGATCTAGAGACCCCCAGGGCAAAAAGGGAAAAAAAATTGGAACACGTTGTGCTCTAACTTTTAATTCACCAAAATGGAATTGCTATAGCAGAATTCTGGATATGCTCTACTCCACTAAGTACTGTCCTCTGAGGTTTTTTTGGCCGACACATGAGAAATCCCTTGTTTTGGCAACTGTAACAGTCCAGTTATCTGAATTATACCACTGGGTGCCTCTTACACTGCTGATCTCCTGCTGCATCTGCCCCTGGACGCTGCTCCAGAGGGACCTCCAGAGGTCTATAAGCACAGACATGTTCACTGGGCTCACAGAGGTGTCCAAACTCCATTTAGATATCATGCAGCCAGGTTAACACACCTTCCCTCTCAGCAGAGCTCCCCTGTGCCCAGCACGCACTCCACAAACACAACCCCAGAGCAGGTTCATCCCAGAGATCCAGGGAGGCTCAGCATGGCTCACTCCCAGGGCCAGGCACACCAAAACCACACCAATTCACCCTGGCCCAACATTGCCACCTGGTAGGCTCCTTATTTTGCTGCTGGTTTACTGTTTCTCAGCAGAAACTTCAAGTAAGAATCATAGAGGCTTTTGTAAATCTATTTTTTTTAAAACTAACTCCATATTACCACAACATCAGAGTAAATAAAGGGGCAGCTCTGAGTGCAATTGTAGTACCCAGCACACTGGCAATTTTTGATTGTGTGAATGATGCGCTGGGATTGTAGGAGAGGCATAACTGAGACAAAAAGAAAATCCTTTTGCTTATTTAAGCTGTCACTACCATAGAACAGAAGCCCTTGTGGAAACCAGCAATTCATGGGAGCAGATTTTCAAAGTCCCCCTGTTCAGGCGTTTCAGCCCAAGGTAAACAACTCAGTTCTGGTAGTTAACCCCACCCTGTTTGAGGTTGAAGTGAAGCATTTTGTTCCAGTATGTGCTATTTACTTAATAGCTGTTATCAAGTTATTAAGAGATCCCCCTTCCACGGCCCACAGCTGCGTGCTGGATGTGTCCCCACAGGTCCCACAGCAGAACCAGCAACCTGCCCTGCAGAGAGGAGTCACTGAGCAAACAGGTAAAGAACAAGGCAGCCAAAGATAAGAGTGGGGGTGGGGGAGGGCAAAAATGTCTATTTTTATGAAGGCAACAAATGGTGAGAAAATCAATTCACAGAATTGTAGAATCACAGTGTGGTTTGGGTTGGGAGGGACCCATGGGCAGGGACAGCTTCCACTATCCCAGGGTGCTCCAAGCCCTGTCCAACCTGGCCTTGGACACTTCCAGGGATCCAGGGGCAGCCACAGCTTCTCTGGGCACCCTGTGCCAGGGCCTCCCCACCCTCACAGAGAAGTAAAATCCATCTGGAACAGGTTTTGTGTGCTGCATCAACACACAGCACTGAAGTGGATTTGACACTTCCCAGCTGTGACCTGAGGAGCACTTGGGTGACACTGTGCTCCAGCACACCAGGAAAACACTTATCTGGAGGGTGCTGGAGCTTAGGCAAACACAGACAGTCCCATGAGGTCCTCCTGTGGAGTCCCCTGTGGTGGTGAGCAGGGACATCTCTGGGACAGCACATTGCCCAGGGCAGGGGGTTTGGCAGAACCACATTGTTCAGCTGCTGTGGGGAAGGGAAGGCAGGTCCCAAACCCACCCCTGGGGTCTGGCCCCAGCCCTGCCCCTCACCCCTTACAGCCCTCCAGGCTCCTGCTGGGGCTCCCAGGAGCAGAGATGTACCACCAGATGTACCAGGTTGTGCGTGATGCCAAGCGCATTCTTTTGGGGAGATAACAATACCAGTTGGTCTATTTTTAATTCAGTTCCTTGACAGAACATTTAGCTGTTCCTCTTAGAGAAGAATTTTGTAATGGGTTCCTATCATGTCAATTTGGAAAGTGTTCCAGCCTCCCACTACTGAGAAGTGTAAAACTATTGGCAACATATGGCATCCCCGTGGAGCTATTTAATTGTACAAAGGGCTGCCAAAAGATAAAAAGGGACTCAGGGAAAAAAAAACCCAACCAACACAACTACTACAGCTCTGTTCTTCCCTTTTCAGCATCTAACAGCAAAACAGCTTGTTACATTTCCTAAATCCTCTCTCAAACAAAGCTGGGATGCTGCTTCCGTGCTTAATAAGCTGGGGACTCTCGTCGTGTAACCAGGGATTTGATTCAAACCCAAGTTTCCAGTGGCTGAATTTTGATACCAGTTGTTGATGGTGGCTGCCCAGAGTGGGACCTGTGGTTTTCCTGCCCCAGTGCTTGTTGTAGGTCTCAGCCTTGGGGATGGGGAGTTTGTGGGATAGGAAGAGCCATGGGCAAGGTAGTAGTGAATGCAGGGGGTGAATGTGTCTGCATCTCAAACTAGACCCCAAGGGCAACCTCCAAAGGCTGTTTTTCAGGGCCTGTGGATATGTTGTGTTTGAACTCTTTGGCATACAAACAGGAGAACACATCTCAAGGAGCTACATCAATTATCTGGTAGTTTTTAGGAGAGTTTGAAGGGTTTTCTTCAGAGCAACTGGCAAAAATCAGCTTCCGAATGTCTGACTGGCCTCACCGGGTGTGAGCATGGCCTTGTTTCACCCCTGCACCCCATGCTGGGCAAAAATGATTCTGGTTTGAGGATCTCTGCCCAAGAAAGCCATCAACACCATCCCTGGGGACGTGGTACCTTCACCCGCACCAGCACATCCCTGCTCCATACCCAGGCACGTGCACAACCCCCTTCCAGGGTGAAGACAAGGTAGAACATGCAACGTAACTCTCTTTATTTGCTTTTTCAGCTCACTCCCCAGAAGAAGCCTCCACACCTTGGGGACTACCAACTCTGGAGGTTGGTAGGGTCCTCATATCCGCAATTGATCCCTGGCCTGGAGAAACACCTCTCCTGCTACATGGAAACTTCATAAACAGAGAGAACAAACCACTCTTGTGAAGGCTGTGAGGGGACTTGAGGCCAAAACTTACCCGCAATGAAAGAGGGAGCAAGAGAACTTGTTGTGTCAGAGAGACTGGAAGGCTGCAAAAAAATTGTGACACCGTTGAAATGCCAGTAAAGGAAAGGAAAGGCATGAAAAGTCCAAGGAATCTACATTATTCATGTTGAACAGTACAAACCCCACACAGCCATGGCATGTTTGTGGGTAGGAAAGCCAAAGCTCTCTCAGGGTTTTGTGAGGGGACACAAGAGGGGGTTAACTGAAAGAATAAGGAGGGGGAAGAAAAGCAGAACAACACACAAGGCAAGGAAGGTGTCAGCCAAGATCTCTTCAGATTCTTGAGAGAGAAGAGGTGGAACAGAAACTGAAAATATCCAGTCTGTCACTAAAACCGCCCCTGTGCTGAAAACCTGGAGAGGCACAGTCTGCACAGCTCTGTGAGGAGCTCCAGGTTTCACCCTCGCTGCACAGGCAGTGCAATAGCAGGAAGACTGGATCACCTGGATCCTCCTCTTGGATAGGAGGAAAAAAGGCATTTAAATGGGTTTTCAGAAAATCTTCTGAGCCCATTTCTCAAAATCAATTTTGACCAATAATTTTCTCATCTTTCAGGTGTTAGACTGAGGTTGTGATAAGTCCTCATCCCCATCCCTGCCAAGAGCATCTTGCTGCTGCCCTGAGGGTCTCTCAGACCACCCTCTCCAGCAGCACTAGGGACAGTGCATCTATGACCATTCTTGTCCTCCCCTCCACTGCTGGCCCTCACTGGAGTGACTGGAAAAGCCTGCAGGGAACCCACGTCTCATCCCCACGTAATATGTAAACAGATCTTTTGCCTGCTTTCTGCTTTTCAGCCAGCATTTCCTGACAATAAAGTCAGGAATAGCCTGACAGAGACAGAAATATCTTGACTGAGATGTAAGGTGGCTAAATCCCAGAGTCTTTCCTATCCTGATCCTAAGTCACCGAGGTGATTTGGAAAAGTTCTCCTGTGATACCAGCACAGACGTGAGGTTCAGCCTCTGTGGGAGGAAGAAGCCTGAGTGCATTACTCCACTAAAGGCTGTTCAGCTCCCCACCGGATGCATTATTTATAGCAGGACCTACAGTAAATTAGTGTGTGCAGAGCTCTCAGATTGAGATTTGTGTTGGCCCAGTCCCATGAATGCAGCCTGAGGAAAATCCTGCACAAGGGGGTGTCACAGGCTCCACCAACGGCATCCACAAAAAATTCCCTGTGCTCCTGAGATCATTCTCAGGTAGTTTTTGCATGAATTGGAGCAAAAGATGTCATTGTAAAGCCCAATCCAGTCTTTATTAGTGTATGTTGGATTTCATTAGAAAAAGCTTTTATTGCCTGGCATAATGGCATCCGGGAGGTCTGACAGGGAGAAATCACTGCCTAAAATCACTGTTTTGGTTAATCAGAGGAATAAAAAATGCTGAATGAACTCACTTTCTTTTCCTAAGTTGGGCTGGACCTCATCAGTAAAGGAATTATTTCACTGCGCAGAAAGTTAACAGCTCCAACAAAAACTAGAACTCTTTTCTTCACCAAATGCATTTAAAGAACTCTTCTCTATCCTCGTTCCCTTTTGCAGTAGAGCTGACTTGTCATTCCAAAGACAGAGGTTTATGAAGTCGTCCTAACAGCTTTGTGTCATGGGTTGGACTCAGCATATGGGGACTCCAAAAATGGGATCTGCAGGATGTATCTGACAGGAACCAGCAGCAGGGGACCCTCAGGACCATCAGGAGTGCTGGGGTTGGACTGGGCCCCCCCAGAATGGTTCCTCCGTGAGGATCCCCCATATGGAAAATCATGAGCTGGGAAATGTCTGGGTGCCAGAGGTGTTTCTCTATTTATATGCTCCTCCCCTGCCTTCCAGCATTCCCTTTCTGTTGGTCCCATGGCCTCCCCTTCTCCCTGAGGTGCCTGCTCCCATCCATCCCTGTCCCACACCCATGGGAATTCACTCTTTCCTTGGTTTTGATGCCTGAAGTGGCTACCTGGGAACAGAGACTAAACAGGAACAAGGGAATAAGGGTGATATTTATTTGAAAGGCCTTCAAAGGTACACCCTGGGAGACCAGAGTCTACTGCCAAAATGGACCCCGAGATGGACGCCGAGTCACGAGTTCTTCACACTTTTGTAGGTTTGGTTCATTTGCATATCAGCATAAATTTGCCAATTAAAACTTTAGCTACTGATGTAGGTTCTCTAAGCTCAGCCCCCCTTCTCCAAGATGTTGGTTTACACGTTTCTTGGCCCAGGATGGTCTGGGTGTCCTTGGAGAGCAAACCCAGAGAGGCTTTGTTATGTCTATCTCAGCATGAGAGAGCAGCAGCAGCAGGCTGTAAGAACACTTCAGAGTTTTACAGTGGGCAATACAGAATATAAAAGCTAAAACTCAAGGCATCAGTTTCACCCCACTCTGTGTGACACGAGGAGACTCCTGTCCCTCCTGGAACATCTAAAAAGTGTTGGGGACAGCAGAATCCCAAGCCTCCTGAGGGAACACGGGGTTGGGTTGGACATGAGGGGCTGGATTACCTCTAGGAAAAGCCAGAGTTGGGTCTGGGTTTGTGTGGCCCTAAACTCAGTGATATCATGCTTTCTTCTTTTTAATATGGATGGTTTTAACAATGGTTTCATCTCAGTATGAGTTGGGAAAGTCTTTTAACATCTCAACACTTTTCACTGGGATGGAAAATGCTTCCTACTGGGCTCTAGAAATGAGTGGAGCTTGCTGTCTCTCTCTATAGCCATAATATTTCAGTGAAATGATGAATCTCATTCAAACCAAACCAAACCAAACCAAACCAAACCAAACCAAACCAAACCAAACCAAACCAAACCAAACCAAACCAAACCAAACCAAACCAAACCAAACCAAACCAAACCAAACCAAACCAAACCAAACAAAACCAAACCAAACCCAACCAAACCAAACCAAGCAACCAAACAAAACCAAAAGAAAACCAAACTGATGAGAAATAAACAAAACAGAGGATGAGGATGGCTGGTTCAGGATGCCCCCTTTTGCTGAAGAATATCTTGGTGTGGAGCAAGACTCTCCATGCTCTCTTCTCTAACACTGGCCCACTCTAAAACTGCTTTTTCTTTGGTTGGGCTGTTTGAAACCCATCCAGAGACACCGCACTTGCAGGCACCTGAGGAATCTTCAAGTAGAAGAAATGCAGAGGAGAAACCTCAGCTTTTGACAGAGGGGTCTTTTTTTGTCAGATCTAAATTGCAATATCAGTAACCCGAGCTCTTTTAAATAATACTCCAACCACAGGAACCACGTGTACAGAGGAAAGGTTTGCTAATTTCTCAGAAAAGTTTCTTGTTTCAGTTTTTATTTTATTGTTGCCATAATATTTTGCTATTGGGTGAGCAGGGGAACAAGGTCGTTCTTATTGTTACAAAATAAGAACGGAAGAAAAGAATCTGACTACTTTTTTTTCAGCTACCCAGTGATGTCAAAAGTAGTGCTTAGAGTATTCCCAGAAGGAGAGGGGCCGTGATCACCTGCAGACCCTGGGAACAGCGATTGTTCTATCAAATTTATGGCAGAAATTCCTGATGCTGGAGAAAAGAAGACACCTTAGACCTTCCCGAGCCTAAAGGGGCTCAAGAGAGCTGGAGAGGGACTTCGGACAAGGGTCTGGATTGACAGGACACAGGCAATGGCTTCTCACTGCCAGAGGGCAGGGATGGATGGGATATTGGGAAGGAAATGTTCCCTGTGAGGGTGGGGAGGCCCTGGCACAGGGTGCCCCGAGAAGCTGTGGCTGCCCCTGGATCCCTGGAAGTGTCCAAGGCCAGGTTGAACGGGGCTTGGAGCACCCTGGGATAGTGGAAGCTGTCCCTGCCCATGGCAGGGGGTGGAACAAGAGCTTGAAAGGGACAGAAGAAGAGATGAATCAACAAACTCCTTCAGAGTGCAGAAACTGCAAGACTAAAATGAGACTTGCCAAAATTCAAGCTGAGTTACAACTTGCAAATATATTTTAAATAAAAAATCTTAGGTCACACAGGCAAAAAAGAAAGCAAGTTGGATGAAATAAAAAACAAATGTAGTTGCAGGAAAAAAAAATCCTAAATGAGTACTTTGCTTCGGTTTTCGATAAAGAGGCTGCTGCAGGACACAAGGGCACAGGGACGATCACTAATGGGCATGAGATTTATAAAAATGGAAATTTTAGCATCCAAGGTGAAAGCAAAATTGAAAGAACTTTAATGCACTGAAGCCAGGGGGAACAAATAATCCATCCCAGACTCCTGAAAGAACTGGCACATGAAATCATGAGTCCACTCTCCGGGATTTTTAATACATAAGTCGAGGAGAAAAAACGACAAGCCCAGTTCTCCTGTTTTAAAAAAGAAATAAAGGATCCAGGCAACTAGAGACATCAACTGTATGCAAAGCTCAGAATAAATTTGCAAGGAAAGAATAATTAAAGACCCAAAGGTAAATGGAAAATCGGATCAAATATAACAAAACACTTGGATGATCCTGATGCGGGAAGTAATAAAAGCAGAATGAAATGTAATAGTACAAAGTGCAGAGCTGTGCATGCTGGGAGTAATAACAGGAATTTCTGCTTGGAGCTTGGGCCTCATCCCTTGGAAATGACAGAACAGGAGAGAAAGTTGTTTCCACTCCTCTGTCACAGGGGATGGAGAGCTGCCAGCATGGTGCAGGTCTCTCTGGAAAAGGCTTATCCCAGGCAACATTTTCCCCTTTAGGAATGGGTGAATGTGAGTACTGCATCCCTGACTAGGTGTGAGCACATCCAGAAGCTCTGCAGACCTCTCACCCCTGGAAGGACAGTGATGGGAAGGGGCAGGGAAAGGCTCTGGAAGGGGCTGAGCTCATCTGCCCAGAGAGAGAGAGGGTTGGCTGGTGCAGGAGGAACAAACAATGACCAAAAGAGACCTGAGTGCAATGAGAGAAGGGGAATAAACAGAGAGGAGGAAGAAAACTACTTAAGCTAAAGGACTGTCTTGGAACAAGAACAAATGCAGCATGCAGGCAATGAAAGCATTTGGGAAGTTATAAGAAGATTTTTACTAGAAGAGAAGTAATGATCTGGAAAAGTCTCCTGAAGATGAGGGGAAGGAGGAAACTAAACCTTGGCTTGGAGAAGAGATGGAGACATTCCTGGTGGGCTGTGTGGTGCGGATGCTGGAGATCTTTCCTCATCCTCTGGTCTTGCAGCTTGGGGAGGGGAATGTGAAAGAAGGGGATGGGCAGGAGGTGAAAGGTGTGGCTTAGCATTCCTGCAGCACAGCCAGACTTGCCTGGTTGCTTCTCCTGGAGGTGCAGCAATGATGGTCACCACTCAAGGACCTCTGGTATCTCTAAATGTTCAACCTTTCACATGACTTTCTTGGGAAAATCACCTAGTTTCCCCTAGTTCCTAGTGGGAACTCTCTTATTCCTTTGCCACTGAAGTAATGTTTTGGGTGTTAGTGTTGATGTTTGTACAGACAAAATAAACCTGAAAGTGAGAAAGTGGGAAAAAATAGAACTGCCAGTAGATTTTCAATTGAGAGACAAGAACACCAGACCTGGGCAATATTTACCTGGAAGGGGCAGGGCTGGGAAAGGCCACTCTAACCTCCACAAGCACCTGCTTTCACCCAAGATATTGGTGCTTGGCTGTGGTGTTTCTAGAAGGCAGCTGGTGCTGCAGCAGAAGGGATTCCCCATCACTTACTGGGTAAATGTTGGTCCTTTGAAGGAGGGCTGTGCTTTGGGACTGGACATCAACTCATCAACTTTCTCTGTGTGAATATTAACTCAGCTTTCTCCCCTTTCCATGGCTCAGAGTCAACTCCATGGACAAAGAGCTTAAACCCACACAGAGCTGTATCCAGCAGTGCAGGTTGGGCACATCTCTGCAGGGCCCCTGGCAGCTCCTGGTGTTGAGAGGGTTAATTATGCAGGGAGGAGTTGGGAGACAGGTTCATCTCTCACCTGCACTTCCCTTGCTCTGACTGGCTTTCACGGTGCTCTTCCCTGTTCAAAACACACCACTGAGGCATGGGCAGGGTCAGTGGTGTTGCTGCTGGAGCAGGAGGCAGAGCAGAGCCTGGAGTTTTAAGCATCACTGGAATCATTGCTCAGCTGAGATGAGGACAGCATAGCTGGACATGCGGGATGAGCCCCCTGGAGTGTTCCCATGGACTGAAGGCACATCCACGTTCCATCTGTTGGTTGCTGGCCTGTGAAATCAGAAAGTGCTGTTCTCCATCATCACTGGAGCCACTATTTAAATTCACTTGGATCACAGAGTAATTTTTCCACTCTGTTAAAGGTTCCTTTCGCAAGTGCCACTCCATGTCTCTTGATTTGATTTCCTTGTACCTTTTTTAATCCATTTTTAATAGGCTTCCAGATTTTTAATAGCTTTAGAGATTTCTTTTCTCCTTCATGTCTATGTTGTTGATTGTAAGACTGGCTTTTGGATGTCTCCTTTCTTTGATACCTCACTTGCCTGGGTCGTCTTTGCATTTTTCCTTTAAACATATTCGCAATGTACTTGGTTTACTTCATTGAGCATTTTTGAAAGCATTGCCTTTGCTTTTCCTCTCAACTCTGTTATCTGAATACATCTTAGGTAATTAATCAGCTCCCATTGATCTGAACATAAATTTCCAGATTTTTCAGACATTCATTACATGTGCTGAATAGAAGTGAGAGTGGCTGGATGAGAGAATTCATACCTGACAAACAGCCCATCCAGATCTGAGCTGTTCCTTCTCCTTGTGCTCTTCTCATTGAGTAGCTTGGGGCGGGGGGGAGTGATGTTTTTCAGACAGCTGTGTGTGAGAAGCAAAAGCTCAGAATATAAATTCACTCTCTTAAGGGCTCTTCTTTTCACTTCCTCTGGATCAGCAGCCATTTCTGAATCTGACACGACCGGGATTAGCTGGTCCTAAGAGCTGCTGTTTCATTCCTAAGCCCACCTTCTGTTCAATACATATGGATCCCAAAGCACAGTGTGGCCATGGGGAGCTGGACTGGGTGACCCAGAGCCCCTCTTGCCCTGCACACTTGGCTTTCTGTGAGCACCAGTTACCTCCTCTCACCCTGAAACCCAGCCCGTGGCTCTTTATCTGTGCCCTGAGAACTGAGGACAGGTAGTAAAAGACAACATTAGATCCAAATTAAAGGACATAGGAGGGGAGGAAGGAAATCATGCCATAGCTTTGTCTCTACATGTCCACTGTCATGAGGGAGCAGCTTGCCAAGGAAGGAAAATGTGGATGTGATTCACTGTGTGATGGTAGAAGTGCAGCCACACAGCAAAGCCACGGAGCATTAACATGAGGGGCTCAGTGACCACCTGTGTAATTTCAGGGGGTCCTGGTGTAGGTTTTTCATTGAGTTATAACTTATATCAAGCTGCGTAATATTATCCTCCTTGCCCCTATCTTCAGCACTCCTGGAGGTGCAGGATTTCCTCAGAACTGGATTAAAAAGCAGCCCCAGCCCTTACATGCCTGAACCAGCTGCTGCCACCTTTGCCTCCAGCGTAATCACCCATCCCAATGACACTGAATTCAGAACGCCACTCCTCTGTCACTGGAACTTCCCAGAGCAGCTCCCAAGTAGAAGGCTACTTGTTAGGGGAACATTTCCTGCATATTTAAAGAGCTTTGAGCCCTATATGCATGTACCTCATTGGGCTTCATTGCCAAAAGTGCAATTAATGGGTTTTGTGCTGCAGTGGAGGGCAGGAGCAGCACTGCCTCCCTCTTTGTGCTTTGTGTGCTCTCATGCTGCGAAGAAGGAGGGAAGTATTGGTAAGCAGAATGAAAAAAATATATGAATTGCACATCTCAGTGAGTGGCCATGAATGATGAAGGCCGTGGGTAGGGCATGGATCGGATAAACTTATCCTGCGACAACTCATCCTCATCTCCCTGGCAAATTACAGTGGAAGGTGTTTGAAATGCAAAGAGCTCAATTTAATCAAATCTCTCCCTCTCTGTGGATATATTTATATGGTCACTTGTTAGTTTATCCCCACACTTCGGTTTCAGCTGGGAGATTTTCATAGTGAGCTACAAACCAGCATGAAAGAAGGGTGTTGAAACTACATCTGAATTAAAACCTAATTACTTCTGCTAGGAAAACACAGTTCTGTATCAAAGAGAGCAGAGCAGCCCAGGATGGCCAGCACCATGTTTCAGAAGGAGAATTTTTTCAATGCTTAGTTATTATTAACTATACCTCTTATTCATCCTGTCTCTTGATCCTTTTTTCCCGAAGCATGGAATTTGCTCATGCAGTACAACTGTCTATCAGAAATCACTGTTGCAAACTGATTTCCAGTTGTCAGGCCCAAAGATTTTTTTATTTTAGTCAAATATTCTGTTCCACTAATTCAGTCAGCTCACCCACAAGTTTAACAACTGCTCTGAAGAATGTGCATGTGAATATGAATTGCCAGTATTCCTGCTTTTTGAGATGGGCTATGCCTGGTGTGTGCATGAGAATGATTTAATATTTAAAGGGACTGAAGAGGATTTGACGAATCTTCATAGCTGAGGAAGTTTGTGAAAAATCTCCTTTCTGGTTTAAAATGGATTAGAAATATGGATTCTGTTTATTGCTGCAGACTCAGTTTTCCCAGTGTTCAAGGCAGCCTAGGGAAAAATGGGATTTCATCATGCAGTATGGATCTAATCCTACAAGGTCTCAAATAACCAGGAAAAAGCCACTGAAAATAGTGGGATGGCTCCTGTGCATGACAATAACATGATTGTACAAGCACCGGGGTGCAGAGACTGGACTGTTCAACACATAAAATCAAACCACAGGTATGAGCTGGGGAAAAGGCTGTTCAGGACCTAAAGGCAACTTGTGGGTGGCTCTTGCCTCATGCCCATCTTGAGCCCAGCCTCACACGAAGGACCCATTCCTGCCCTCTGCAGAACGGGGATCCTGCCCCTGTGCCCAGCCTGGGAGCACCTCTGGGGTCCTGTGCCCAGCTCTGGATCCTCAGGACATGGGCACAGGGAGCTCCTGGAGCGGGGCCAGCGGAGGCTGCGGGGCTGAGCAAGGGCCTGGAGCATCTCCGTGCCCAGGAAAGGCCGAGGGAGCTGGGGCTGCTCAGCCTCGAGAGGAGCCCGGCTGAGAGGGGCCCTCAGGCCTGGGTGTCCCTGGGTGTCCCTGGGTGTCCCTGGCTGTCTCTGGGTGTCCCTGGGTGTCCTTGAGTGTCCCTGGCTGTCCCTGGCTGTCCCTGGCTGCAGGGAGGGCTCCGAGCAGGGCCCGGGCTCTGCTCCGGGGGCCCAGCAATGGCACAGAGCAATGGGCAGGGCCTGAGCCCAGCAATTCCCTGCACAGGAGGCACAACTTGTGCCCTGGGCACTGCCCAGCCCTGAGCAGAGCCCAGAGAGGCTGTGGGGTCTCCTCACTGGAGTTATTCCAGAACTGACTGGACACAATCCTGTGCCCTGTGCTCTGGGATGGAACAGATGACCCCAATGTGGTCCCTTCCAACCTGACCCATCCTGGGATTCTCTGCTGAGGGTGGAAGGAGCTGAGCATCCCTCTCCACCACACTGGGGTCCCCATGCCCATCCCTCAGGAACTCCCATTTTCCCTGGCTCATGCAGAGTCCTATTCTCTGGTCTCCATGTCCTCTAATCAGCTTAGCAAAAGCCCTCCACTGCATATGGTCGGATTGCAATTTTTGAATACTTGTAGCATGGGCAAATCAAACCCAATTTCCTGCAATACAAAGCCCTGCACTGCTCCCCAATGAAGGCTATTTTCCTGCCAAATTGCATCTTTCAAACCACAGCCAATTCAGCTGTAGAGCTGCCAAGAAAAAAAGGTCAGAAAGACTTAAAAAAAAAAGAAGGTATTTTCCTCTTTACTGTATTCAAAAGCAGATCTCCTAATTCTGCACAAACTTTCAAAACAAGGGAGAAATCACTGTGGGATAGGTGCTGATTATAGGCAATTTCAGCCCAAAGGACAACATTTTGCAAGCTTATTAATAGAACCTGAAAATAGCAATTTCTAATGTGGCCGGTGCTGGAAACACTTTCCATCTACGCTGGTTCGTATGAAGACATACTCCAGTGAAGTAAGTGGAATTACGCAGATTTGGGACCTTCCTTACTGGAGTTATCACTGCTGCTTGTACAATATTTTATGTACATCAATTTTACTTGAAGGATTCGACCATGAGTATTTGCTCAGCCAACATACTTTATGAGATAAAAATGCAATAAATGGGGAGATGGGAAAACCATCTCTCCTCTTCTATACAGGAGATAAAGACTGGACTGGGAGGTGATCTGAACAAACAATAAAATATGTAGAAAAAGCGGAGTAATGGAAGATTTTAAGTACCCATGCAGGGAGTAGAAGACTTTAGGGAGAGAATGCAAGCTGGAAGCTTGTTTATGGAATTGGCATGAGATTGGATTTTAACTTAGTGCATGGAGCAGCTGAAAGGGAAGAGAGCCACATGATGTGTATTAGGTGTTGCAATACGTGGAAGGTGTTTGAAGACAAGCTGTACTCCAAGGAAAATGTTCTGCCAAACATCTATATCCACCATGGTAGGCTTAGGATAAGGGCAGATTTTGAAGCAGGAAACTTGAAGAAGTTTCATGGTCTGCTGACAGGTGCTCAAACAGCCAGCACAGAAAGCCAGAACTGAAGTTCAGGGTCGCATGAAATTGTATGTAAAGTTTTATAAAGTTTTATAAAGTTTTATATATCCAAATCCCTCAAACACCTGCAAACACCCAAATCAAACACACCACGGTGTGAAGGCGACCCCAGGGCAATCAGGGGTCAGGGCAGGTGAGGGAAGAGCCTCTTCTCCTACAGAAACTGTGACATTTATTGTTGGCTGAGGTGAGGGGAAGAAAAGACTTGTGAAAACCACTGAAGGCAGCGACAGAAGTAGAAAAGGTGACGGAAGAATCCATGTGGAAAGGGGTGAGAGACAAGATCTGTGCTGCTGCCTGGGATTTGCTGCTGCACAGGGAGGGATTTCCATGCAAGAATCACAGAATTCCCTCCCCACAAAAGGTATTCATTTTCTAAAGGAAGGAGCCTGGGGAAGTGGGATTAAAGCATTGAAATTGTTCAGCACAGTGCATGAGCAGGTAATGAGTGCTGTTAAAGGAAGACAAGGAACCTGGACTGCTGAAGGACATTGCTGGATCCTGAGGAACCTCCAACTCTGGAAGAGGTTTTGGGCCAGTTCCCTCTATGCTGGCTGCTGTTTTGGTACTAACAGTGCACAGGGCTGATGGCTGCTGTCCTGAGCTCATTTATGTAAGGTCAGGGTGGGAAACACCAGGAGTGGATGTGGCACCTGGGGGCATGGGATAGCGGTGGGCTTGGCAGTGCTGGTTAATGCTTGAACTCAGTGATTTTGGAGGTCTTTTCCAACCTAAATGATTCTATGAATAATCCCCCTTGTGTAGGAGGGGATCTGACCCTATGGCAGAGATAACATGCTTGTGTCAAGGCTGGAAAACAGGGACTTCTCCCAGACGCTGGTGGACTGAGGTCTGGAAAGTTTTCACTTGGGGCTGTCTGCCCCAAGCTCCTGCTGTTCTGAGCTGGGGAGGTGACAACAATGGGTTTACAGTGCTGTGGGATGTGGGGAGGAGCATCCAAGCACAGAGGTTTCTGGCAGCTTGACCATCCAGGACCTTGCTCGATTTCACCTCGTCCTTGTTCCCTTTCTTAGCTCACAAATTTTGTTTCCTCTTTGACAGCTTCTGCACATCACACCAGGCAGATGATCCCACCGCATTTCACATCAATGATGAGCTTTTGTTGGGCAGTTACAGTTGATTTAGAGCCCATTAATGGACATAAATAGTCCAGATTGTCCCTTCCAATTCCCATTACTTTGCCTTTTATGCACCAAATTCGTTCAGCCACTGCACTGCCCCATCATGGAACTCATGGAATTTCCTAACTGAACTTTCGAGACTTGATCATTTCACATAGTTTCATATTTATCCACAAATTTTCTTTTCACTGCTCATGCACTGAGATGAATGCTCAGGCATCCAGGCTATTAATAAATTCACTTGATAACAATGGTCCTCGTGTGAGCCATTAAGACACTGCAGTATTAACAGCCTTTCCTTTTGGAGAAGGACTATTTATTCTTCCCCTTTTTTTCAGGCTGGAACTGATCGAATTGTTCATTGTGAGTAATCTCCTCAGAGAATATAGTTCTTATTTCTCTCTGAAAATCATTCATTAATTCATCCTGTGAACTTTATCCTGAGATACTCAGCCTCTTGCTTTCACTCTTTGCTCCTCATTACTCATTTGGTTTTGGTTCACTTCTGTGCTGGAGCACAGATACTCCAATGTATCTGGATGCTGAGATGATTAAGCAAGGAATGACAGGCAGCCAGGAGCCAAAATTTTATTTCTTCTGTGGTTGAATCAGCCTTTAGCAAAGGTGTAGAACTTGAGAGGCCCTTGAACTGTCTTTGAGTGGCCAAGTTGTCTGTTTGTCACAAGAAGCCAACTTCATGACTCTGGTGGCAAATCCATGGGTGCTCTCAGCCTTCCGTGTTTCCAAACCAAAGCAGCCAGGTCCTCCTTGGACATGGAAGCCTCTTGGGCAATTTCCTTGTATTTGCAAGCACATTTTTGGGTGAGAGTCACCGTTACACAAGAGTCAAGCGGTGTTGGGTGACGGTGATCTTGGGAACCAATTTTACCCTTTTTGCCCCCATTTCTTCACACTTTTCCCACTTCCCACAGCTGGGTTGAACCAGGAGCACCTTGACATCTCTGAGCATTCGAGCCCAGAAATCACTATTCAAAAGTGAGCACCTGTTTCTATTCATTTCCTTGGTGCTCCACACCCACACTTCCCAAACCCCACATCGATCACGCTGTTTGCCTGCTCCTTGGAAAAGCCCATCTGCTACTTCTTCTCACATTGCCCCTGCTGGTTATGGAGCTTATTTTATGGGAAGGGGCTGGATGAAATCTGTCCCTAGCATGCAGATAGACCTGAGAGCTGCAGATCTGCTGCAGTTCATTTCTTTGCCCATGTAACTCAGAGCACCATTTGGTAAGCATTTATTTGCCATCAATAAACTATAATTTCCCAAACTGCCAGGAAAAACAAGGTTAAGAGCACCTTCTATTCACTAGGATTGGTGCTGTCTGAGCCCTCACAAGGGAAATGACTAATAAGGAGATAACCTTAATTAATGGCAGAGTAAGCACTGGACTTACAGGCTCAAATTCCTGCAGCCTTTCAGCTCACGTTCATATAAATTGTTTTATGTCTTTGCACATGGATGGTGGTTTGGGATGATCAGCATCTTGAGTTCAAGAGCCTTTAGGCTCCCAAGGCAGACAATTTAGGACACAGCTCTCAGAAAAAACAATGGACATGGCAGTGTTGATTCAGCAATAATCGAGTTCAGCTCTTGTGGCCCCATATTATATTACAAGACAAGCCAGCATCTGTGAAAAACAAAGGAAAATCTCCTAGTGATTCCAGTGAGATGTAATCAAAGCATTTATTAGCCATCATCCTCCCGTGTAGATTCACCAATCAAAATCTGTCCCAATTAATTAGCAATGTGTATCGTCAAATTATTATTATTATTATTACTACTACTATTATTACTATTATTATTGTTATTATTATTAATTTAATTAAAAGACAGCACCTCCAAAACTTACAGTTTAACCATAAACCAAAGGAAAATAAAAAAGAGGGTACAGAAAGAGGAGGGAATACAACCAAACAGCCTGATTTTACTGGTCAATGTGATAGATGGTGGTTTTAATGCAGCCAGGACCTGTGGGTTCCTGCCAGGGGAAAGGAAAGTTGGAAAGTCTTCAGGATGGATTTGCAGAATGATATCGAGGTGGTTTTGAGGATATTTCTGAAGACAACTACATAAAACAGGTCAAGTTAATTGTGGTTCTCAAGTTCTTCCTTTCTCTGGCCAGCTAAGGACGCTCTCAGTGGCTCGCTGAGTCGGATGCGTCCAAACTTTGCAGGTCCCAAAAAAATGAGTTGGATCTCAGGCAAGACCATCCAAGGCAGAGAGAGGGACATGCTGAGTGGGTGTAGAGAAAAGGCTGTGCTGCTCTTTGTGGGCAAGAAATGGCCAAAGTGGGCATCCCCATGGGCACCCTGGAGGAGGAGGCAGTGTCCTGACCAATGAAATGGAAGAGAAGTTGTGGAGCCAGGAGAAAAATCCCAACAAGGAAATGCAAGGAGACAAGAATTGAAGAAGATGAACTTGTTCCACCCTGACAAGAGAGGGCTGTGATTCATCCAGAAGAATAAAGGTGGTGTTCTGCATCAGAAGGAGGAGGGGTTTTGGGCTGCTGAGTGATTTTTTCTAATCAGAAAGGTTTCTGTCAATATCCCCTTCTCATCAACCCCAATCTCCGGCACAGCCATCCATAACTCTCAATCCCAGTCAGCCCTGGACCTCTCTCTACAAATCTTCATTCAGGCCAGAGTCGTGTGAAAGACTTTTGAGAATTTTGAGAGATTTAAAATGTGGAATCCACTTTTCTTTGGGCTTAAAAATCCCATTTTTTGGTGATAAAAAGACTTCATATAGTCCTTCTAACCTTGCACTTTCAGGGGCACCGAGTGTAGCTGGATCATTTTAGAATAAGAAAAGCAAAGACAAGAGTGAACAGGAGCCGACTTACTATTTAAAGAATTTACTTTTCGTTTTGAGGAAAGTGTAAGTCTAAATTTGCTGTTATGTAACAAACTGCATTTAAAAGCAATTGCTTTTGAAAATACACTATTGAACTTTGAAATTACTGTGATAATGCAGCTTCAGTCTGTGAATGCTCCAGTCTGGGAGGAAGCACAACAGCAGCCTTTGATGAGGACATGAATTTGTTATGACAGGCTAATTTTACAAATCCAAGGCTGCCTTACGGCAGAATTATAAAGATATATATTAAGAAAACCCAAAAGCCCAAGAAGCAAGAAATGTATCCTGTTGCTGCTGAGAAAATGTTCTCACACAGTCAGCTCCCACAGGTCAATTCAAGGTGATATCCAGCTGCCTTTGATCAGGGAGCAAAATATTGTGAATATTGGGCATGTTTTGACTGATTGGTGAGTTCAGCTGTTTGATCCGTGCCTGTGTGTGTGACTGGGAGTGCTGTGATATGAACTGCCTCACGTAAACAGCCAAGGACAGATCTTGGGCAAAAAACAATGAGGAAAAACCAAATCAATCTACCAGTCTTCCCCCAAAAATAAAATCTTGAACAGTAGAAATCCTGCCTCGAACCTTCGTGCAGCCCGGCTGTGCCTGAGTGGAGCTGACACGGTGAGTTAACATCAGGCCAGTGTCAGTGGTCTCCTAGAAATAATCTCATTGCAGATATCCCTGCTAATCCTCCAGCAGGAAGGGCACGAAGGATCTTCTGGATGGGGCTGGCAGAGATATCTGCTGGAGATGGAGGAAAGGCAGGGGCTGAGGAGACCGTTTGGAACCTCAGCTTGGAGATCCAGGGAGAAGAGTGGATCCTGGAGGAAGGGGGGGTAGGAAGCTGGGTTGGGTGGTCTGTGGAGGAATGGAGGAGACATCCTGGTGGCACAGCTGGGGGAGTGACCACCTCAGCCAGCGTTACCAGCAAACAGGAACAGCCTTCCAGTACCTGAAGAGAACCTACAGGAAGGATGGAGAGGGACTTTTTGCAAGGGCAAGCAGTGATAGGACAAGGGAGAATGGTTTTAAGGAACAAATTCTTCCCTGTGAAGGTGGTGAGGCCCTGGCACAGGGTGCCCCGAGAAGCTGTGGCTGCCCCTGGATCCCTGGAAGTGTCCAAGGCCAGGATGGATGGGGCTTGGAGCACCCTGGGATAGTGGAAGGAGTCCCTGCCCACGGCAGGGGGTGGGACTGGATGAGCTTTAAGGTCCCTTCCAACCCAAACCACTCTAGGACACTATGAACTGTGGGGACCACATGGGAGGGAAGAAAAGTCATGTGGTGAGGCCCTTACGGGATGCTGCTTGCTCCTGTGAAGCTCTTGTGACCAAGGAGTGACCAAAACAGCTCCCAGAGTGTTTGAAGAAAAGGCAAACAGAGCTTTGAGGCTAAGGAAATCCTCCATGGACAGATGCCAAGATGCACTCAAGTCTTTGCTGCTGATTCTGTGTGGTGCTGTATCAGCCAGTGGCCAAAGGAGCCTGGTTTGTGCTCCTGACAAACTCTGTAAGGCTCCAACACTCTGCCAGTGACCGAGGGAGCTCTTATAGCAGCTCACATCTCAGTGTCACTGTGTAAATCTCTCCAGCCTGTCACTGATGGAAGGGTCTATGTGACAGGTGTCGCCCATAAATCCCATTTAAATACATCCATTACCACACACTGTATCACTCACAATCACCCATGAAATGTCTCTTTGGAGTCAAGAATCAGACAAGGATGATTTAGGGCCGTTTCGCTGGTCTGAAGGGATTAGCTGGATCTTGCAGCTATTAGGATGTCAGGCCCAGCACTGGCCCCAGAAGGGACGAGGGAGAGCAGGCAGAGACAGCTCCAGCAGCAGCTTCCCAGCAGCCTTTCCCACACAGGCTGGAGCTGCTTCAAAATCAGACTTTAAAACTGATCCCAGAGACTTCAAAACCCACTTCCCATGGGAATACACAGGAGAGTCCTGCAGGTGCCTTAAGTTTTAGAGCCAATGAGACCTTTCTCTGGCTTTCTGTCATCATTTCCACCTGGGCAAGTGGAGTTCACATAGCTTTACACACATACACATACTTGCACACAGAGTTCTGCCTGACACAGACAGAAGGTTTTTTGCCACTCAGCAGGTGCCTTTTTTTTCCAATTTCTCCTCCAAAAGGAGCAGGCAGCTTGAGACATCAACCTGCTCCAAATAGAAAATTGTTGTCTCATTTAATTCAAAATAACATGAGAACATCTGCAAAATAAACAGGGCAATTTAGACAGGCAAATGCTTATTGGGAGACATCAGTGCTAGCTACTGTTTCAGCTTGTGCTAGACAGGAATCGTGCTGAGAGAAGAGGTTGGGAGACACCCCAGATGAGCAACATTCGTAGGTATTGCTGAGTAAAAGTAGAAGAGGAGAGTTGCCCACATATCCTGTGTCTGAGCAGTGTCTGGCAGGAGCAGGTTCGAAGGAAGAAGAGCTGAGGCAGTCCCAATGCCACAGAGACACCAGTGCCTTCCTGGCTCTGAGAAGAAGCTTCTGCTCTGAGCACTCTGCTCCAGTCCCAGCACCAGGAGAACTTCACTCTCCTGTAGCGACTTTTCTCATTATTCATAGAAACATTCAGTCCTTTTTGCCACGATGGCCTTGATAACAGCTCTGGCACTGGGATCAAAGGAGGAGCATTTGTATATGGAGGAGCAATTGGATGCAGTTGGGCATCTGAATTAGAATCAGGTCCAAGCAGCAGAAAAAGGCAGCCAGCGATGATCTGAGGTTCACGGGCTCAGCTCTGCCTTCATTTTCCAGAAAGGGCATGAGAAGGAAGAGCCATCACCACTTCTCCTTGTCCGTGGTGCTGCTGGAAAGGGATCAGCTCGCTTAGCCAGGAGCAGGAGGAGATGAGATGGAATGTCAGGCAAGTGCAGGAGGAGAGGGCGTGGGTGAAGCAAGGAGCCGGAGCACTGTCACTTTTAATGAGCAGGGTGATTATGTACTGGCAGCTGTTTGCAGATTAGAGAGCGAGGACTTGGTAAGGGAAAATTATCTCTCCCTGGAATTAGGAGATTCTTCTCTTTTCTGGCAGGAGAAGAAGTGCTGGGCAGTGCCCAGCATCCAGACCTGCAGCCCCAGGAGGGGAGGCCAGTGGTGTCTCTTTCCCCCACCCCAGTGGAGGAGGAGTCCTGTCTTCAAACCAGCCCAGAAGGATTGGATTACAATCCATGGATTAAACCAGTGTCCTAGGCTGTCCTTAGCTCCTTAGCCCAGCGTGGAGTAACTCTGGCTTCCAGGCAGCTCCCTGCAGGATCCAGTGCTGCGTGTTTTCCAGCCCAATGAAATGTTCTGAAAACTGGATATTGGGATGATCTGCTGCAGAGGTCACACACCTGCAAGAGCCAGAAAAGGGTGAGGGCAAACATCAGCATTTCCTGCTTCTTCATCTCCCCTGACATGGCAAAATAAACCTGCTGTCTGCAGCTAAAAACTGGTATTAACAGCAATAATTTACTTTTCAAAATAAAATATTTAGCTGCAGAAACTTTCTCGAAAGCAGTGCCATTGCCTTCAGCTCTGCCAGCAATGCCAACTGGCACAGCAATCATGGCACATAGAGAGCATTGCAACCAGCTCTTGTTAAAACCCCAACCTGACCCCATGGGTGGCGTGGAACCGTGGAATATGATCTTCCCAGCCTAAAAGTTGTAAGTTTATCAGCTCATCTATTGTCAAAAAAAAGTGATTAGAAGGGATCTTTTAAACATGCTTTCGTAGCAGGTTATGGGTGCTTGATGATCCATCTTCTGCTTTAATTAAAGGAGGTTAAATTGATTATCAGGGAATACCCAGGGGGGCTGCAATTGTTTTCCAGTGCTGAGGCTGCAGTGGGAATGTGGCAGTGGTGATGGGAATGTTACCCACATGTGACCTCTTTCACTCATCTCCTCCTGGTATGAAAATAAATTATACAAAGGTTGTAATGGTGATCTCTCCCCTAGAGGGGAGAACAGCCTGGGCCAACTATTAAAGTCTTCATACAAAAAAAAAAAAAGTATTCCTAGGAAAATGTATTGCACCAGGAAGTTTAAAACCTTCCTCAAGTTGGCTTGAAAAGGCTTGTGCTGAATTCAGGCTTGCTCCAAGTGGCCTTGCTCTTGGTGCAGGATGAACACAGGAATTTGGGAAAAAGACAATGGCTGCTGGAATATCATTATGGATGTACTGCACTTCCCCTGCTCTGGAAGGCAAAGCCTTCAGTGCCCCAAACTGAGAGTCAGACAGGATGGTCAGATAGCCCAGAGTGGTGCCACCAGAGCTTCTGTGACAAGGGACAGTGGCCAGCAAATTGATCTGTCCCTCTTCTCTCTCTTCTATCGGGCACCACTTCAACACAATGTTCTTACAGGAAATTTTCCCACTGAAAGCACAGGAGGTGCTTGGGACGGAGATCCTGAGACAAAGAATGGATCAGGCAGAGCAGAGGGGAGCAGGTGGCTTGGTGGGAGCTTGTCTTTGTGTCCTCATCCTCCCATGTTCCACAAGTGCCAAGTGCTCACCAGGAGCAGCGTGCTCCGTAGGCAGCAGCAGCATTCCAGGCATCTGACTACAAACTGGGTTAAAAATTATTCTGCGGTCAGAAAAATTAATGTCTTGGAAAAATAAACAGGATTTTCTGAAGGGAGTGGGATAATCATAAATTAGACTCAAATGGCAAGTGTTTCTCTGAGCACTGCGTGACACACTGAGCCAGCCCTCAGGGGTTTCTGCTTTCCATATGCAGCAGTTCAGCTGCCTGCTGCTCCCTGCCTGCCCTCACAGACCTGCACAGGACATGCCAGCCCTGCCAGATGCAACTTCCCTGCATTTTAAAGGTGAGGCACCGGACCCTAATCCAGGTTGTGGAGTGTCCTGCACACGGGAAAGCCAAAAGATTCAGCAGGTTTTATTATCCCAGAATCCAGAGCTTGCCTGTTGGATACCCAAGGAGTGAGTTGAAGGTGTAAGAGGAGCTCTGTGAGCTGGCCCTGAATCAGGCACATGAGACATGACCACACAGTTTTGCCTTTTAGCAAAAACCCCAAAGAGAAGGGCTAGAAGAGACCTCACAAAGTTAATCCCAAACAGTATTACCTTCATAGTTGTTCTTTCTGACAGGAACCTATCAAACCTATTTCTTTTAAAATTCAGTTAATGGACGTTCCCATTCACATCCTCTCCCTCTCTCCCCAGCCCTCCTGGCTGATCCACCCCAGTGCTTCACTATCCTTGGAGTCAAAAGCCATTTTTCCCTAATTCTTGTCTGCATTCCTGACCCTTCCCAGCATGAGAGAACCCCTTTGAATTCTTCCCTCTCCACCACAGACACAGAGAAGAGTTGGTTATGTTCCTCTTCACAACTCTTTACCTGAGGAAATTTCCCTTATTTTTCCCCCTCTTAGACAGGTTTCATCAGCTGCAGGTTCATGGCTCCCCAACAGTCCAGAAAACTGTAGAAAATGGTCTAAAAATAAGAGGGAAAAACCACTTGTAAAAGCCCTTCCCTTTTTTGGGATCCATTCCCACGAGGATGACAAGTTGTTGTGAGCGCTGACGTGTAGGCGGAATTGGCAATGGCTAATGAAAATGCTTTTAATTACCACACTCAAGTTATGATTTTGTAAAACAATAACATTTTGCTTGTCTGAAAGCTGGGTATTTATTATTCTCCAACTGTCAAATATTAGTCTGAGTACAAGCAACAACCCTTGGATTTCTCTCAAAAGGCTTGGGCGATCCTTTGCTAGCAACAGGCGAGGGGATATAGGTGCAGAGTGAATAATCTCTGTTTTCACACTTTTCCCAGAAGTTGTTTTTTTTATCTGTCCATTCCGGGGCTCCAATCTGAGCTCTCTTCTAGGTCCCTTCTCTCCTGGACTTTCCTGGACAACAAAGGACACTTGGGGATCCATCAGCACTGAGGAACTCCTCTTACTTTTCCCAGGTACACTCCTGTTGTACATCTCTTCTACATTTGTTTATTTGCACCAGCACCAGACCCCCCCCTCCTTGAAACCCACTGCTTCTTTAGCTCTTTCCTGTTACCTCTCATTTGGTATAAAATACGGGGCTAATGGGCACTGGAAAAGCCAAACTCTGCTTTGCGCAGTCTGCAAAAAGGATATTTTGCCTCTTCTCCAACCTAAAAGGTCAGGGTGTCACTGCTTTTCTCCCTAGTCTTTTGGAGCTGATTGACTGGAGGAGAAACAGCCCCAAAACTTTGACAGATGAATGAATGGAAGTGCTGAGCCTGTGCTATCAGGAACAATGAGGGCCAGGGACAATGTTGCAGCCTTATGGTATTGAAATCCTGGGACTTTTCCTTTTCTGGTGCAAACACACCCCCCTGGAAGGGGCCTTTCCACACAGGTCAGGGAATCTGGGAGCGGATGTGAAGCAACCACAGCCCCAAGGCTGACAGAGCTCCAGGAGCATTTGGACAACTCTCTCTGACACAGAGTGGGGTTGTTGTGGTGTCTGTGCAGGGCCAGGAACTGGACTGGATGATCCCTGTGGGTCCTTTTCCCCTGAGGATATTCTGTGATTCTATAAGGGGCCAGCCAAGAAAGCCAAGGAGTTCAATTCTAGTCCCAAATTGGAGAGTTTGACTTATCTTCTTTCTTAGAGCACATCAGGTCTTTGATGACCCAGAAACACAACGAGAAGCAGTAAGATCACTGCCACTTAGGAGTTTTTCTCTCCCACAAATGTATGGCTCCTGCTGGAAAAAAATTGGAGAGGAGAAAAATTAGCACAGGACATTATGCATGGCAATGTCTGATCTCAGAGAGGGCAGGGTTTGGGAGAAAGAGGAGTTTACATTTATGAGGCTGCTGGGAGTGGTGGCAAACCCACGTGATTTGCAAATTCCTCTCATGTTCTGTCAAATAAGCTCTTGGCCTCTTTGGTGCCTGACAAGAACTGTTCTGTCAGGAAAGCACCGATGTGTTTTCTGCCTGTCACACACTCATGGACACAAAGGAGCTGCTTGTTTGCAGCATTTTCTCTGCGTTTTGGTGTGTGACTTGTGGGTTGTAGAGAAGAAGTGGTACATCATTCTTTTCCTTCTATCCTTTAGCTACCAGGACAGCAAGAAACTCCAGGAGACTACATCTGCAGCCAGTGTATACTGCAAAAGTGACCTAAATTACTATTAATTGTAGTGGCAGGACTAAATAGCTGTCCTCAGTGTGTTTATAGCTGGAGAGACAAACAGTTTGTTCTCAAGATAATGACAAACCACTTATATTTTGTCTACAAAAGGACTGTTTGTTCCCTAAATACCTGCACCAGCAACTGTGTTTGAGAAAGAAAAACAAAATGTCTTCATGAGCAGTCCCCTGCCTGGAGCTGCCTTCTCTGGGATGTTGGCTCTGCTCACCCAGCTCCAGTCAAAGCAAAAAAAAAACAGATTCAGGTTTCTATCAGGGAATGGGGACTTGGGAGCAAGCCTTGATCAGGTCAGAAATGTAAATATGTAAATAGAAAGCCACTTGGCTTGTTAGAGATTTCTAACATTGCCACAAATTTCTCAAGGCCCGTTGACCCCCCAAAACCATCCTGATCCCAGGGTCCAGCTGTCTCTGAGGTGCTGGCACCCCTGCAATGAAGGTTGGGTAGAAACTACAGCTCTTCTGAGTGGTGCCATTCATGGGCCGACACTGCTTTTATCTCTGATGGCATCTGAAAAATATCCCAAAATTAATGGGATTTAATGAGATGTCCATTGAATTAAGAACCTCAGAAAGCCAGAAGAAAGAATGGCTGAGACCTCACCATCTCACCTTAAATTTCATCTGATCTGGAAACTCAGCTTCTATCCTGTCATCAAGGTGTCAATAAAATTAAATTATTTTAAAATGTTTCTAGACTATTCCTACAGATGTGTCTTTCAGAAAAATGTTATTGTTCTTTGGTTTTAAAGGTAGCTTGTGACCCAAATGCTGATCCATCCTGCCTTTGCTGAAAATGCCAGTGTGTGTCCATGTCTCACCTTTCCTGGATTGTCACTGAACACAAGAAAACCAGCTTAGAGAAAGAACGAAGTAAATCTTTGAAGACTCAAAACTGAATTTACTGTCAGCTGTCTGTGTGTATCTCTCAGACTTGTATCAGAGACTGGGAAATTTATTGCAGCAGCTCTGATTGGAAGGAATGAAATAATGCCACAGAGATGGGAGTGAGTGCTGAAAATCCTTACCAGTGTGGCTTACAAACTCCTACTCCCTGTATGAGTGCACCCGTACAGACCCCACTGCAGATGGACCCACTTTCATCTCTCCAACCCATGAGACACCACTCAGGGTCATGTTTTAATGCCTTGCCTACGTGTGGGGCCACCTGGCAGGTGAGCATCTACAGCAGAGTTCAGGCTGCCAGCTTCCAAATATCCTGGCAACCCTCTTTTCCCGGGGCTTTGTTGTGCTTAGTTGGCCCATTCCTCATTGCCAGGCTCTCAGGACCACATTCCACACAGTCTGGGACGAGCTGGAGGCTCTTCATCCAGGCTTGGGACTCGACATTCAGCCGAGCTGTCACCTCCAGGATGATGTGGAAGTCACAGGGCATGACACTCTTCAAGTGGGAAGATGCACGGGGCGTGATGGTCTCCATCATTCCCACATCTCCAGGGAGCTGGGACAGGGACAAGGAGCAGCGAGCAGGGCATACGAGAAGCTGGGACATGGGAGATGCACCAGCATAAGCAGCAGGATGGTCTGTGAGACAAACAGCTCCTGTTCCCTGGATCTCACTGCTCCCAGTAAGGCTCTGTACTTCCCCTGTTCAACCCAGAAACAGGAGGAGATTCTTCACCCGGATTCACACATGGGATGATCCACGAAGACAATATTATCAATCACCAGGCAAAGCTGCTCTGCTGAGCTCTATAAATAAGCAGCTTCCTCACAGCCTCATCCACCAGGCTGCTGGAGATTATTTCTGCCAGAGGTCTTCAGTGCTTCCTTAGCATTAATTCTCTTTTTGAGAGTGATTCACCTTGAACAGCGAATATTTTCTCGAGTATCTCATTCTGATCAGAGTGTTCCCCCCGACCTTATAATCTGCAGCTCTGTTAATGCCTTAATGGTACCTGGTTATCCCAACGCAGCAGGACAGTGCTGGATCGATGTGCCATCCAGGATTAGGAGTCTCCTGGGCTTTCTGGGAAACCCTTGCTGCTGTTTGTAGAACAGTGTGATTTCTTTCTTCCTTACTGCAAAGTACAGGCTTACAGACCCCTCACTATTGCCTGTAAAAAAAAAAATCACTCCCTCAGTCAGGTCCAACTCTTTAGAACTTCTATTTTGTTTCTTTTTTTTTTCTCCTTTCCAAAATTGCCTCTTTTGCAGATAAGGTCTTTGCTTTTCTCCATTCTACTGGGCTGTCCATATTCATCCTTCACGAGGCTTTTCAGGTGCATCCCTTTGAAACCAGCAAAAATTTAGTACAAATAACCACCTTTTGCATTCCTAACAACACCTTCCTGGGAAAGAGGGGCTGAACTTGTTCTTGCTGCTGCTTCTGCTTGGACTGGCTTTCCAAAGCAGACTGCAGTGGCTCAGGTCACTGGAGTTTCCCAGCAAAGCTACTGCAGTATTTAAGTCTCAAGCTGTAACCCTTTAATGAGCACTCAATATGTATTTAGGACCCTTCCTTTCATTTCCTGTTTTCTACAAGAATTTTGGGTACCTTGAACATGAAAACCTTGCAAGTTCATAGCTCTTACTGAGAAGAAATGCAAAGCACTGAGTAGGACTAGCTGAGTGTATAATTTCTCTCTCTGACTTTATCATTTGTTTTCCTGAGCCCTGTTTTCACTGTGGTCAAAAGAAAACCTTGAACTAGTTTGTTTTTTTCTAAAAAGCAGGGTCTTGCTGGCCTTGCAGAGGCACATTTACCTTGCAGACTCAACTTTTCCAGTATTTGCCCAGTTTTGCCCTCTCCATTAACCTTCCTGACACCAAGCAGTAGGACCCAGGAGCAGTTTGTGGCGAAAAAGAAGGAAAGCAGGGAAGAGCTGCAGGAGTCATTTCCAGGACTGGACTGGCAATTGTGATGTCAGATGTTCTGCAAGGCTTGGTGACATCCTCCCCAGGACACTGCAGTTGTGTGTATTCAACAAACCCCTGTGATACTCCCAGGGATTTTATAATGTTCCTACATTGCAGCATTTACACATCCAGGGAAACTGGGGATATCTGTGGCATTCAGATTCACACACACTCAGGGAAAAGTGCAAATGCACATTATATGGAGAACTGTAACACCAGAATTTTTTTTGTCTGTAGCAAAAGCAGTGAAGTCATATTTGGCAAAGATATTTACTGGTTATATGCCATTACAGCCACTGAAAACGTAAAGGTTTTCTGTGCATTTTCCAGGAGATATTAAAAAAATGCTTTGGAGAGGGACTTTGGACAAGGGCATAGAGTGACAGGACAAGGGAGAACGGCTTCCCACTGCCAGAGGGCAGGGTTAGATGGGAGATTAAGAAGAAATTCTTCCCTATGAGGGTGGTGAGGCCCTGGCACAGGGTGCCCAGAGAAGCTGTGGCTGCCCCTGGATCCATGGAAGTGTCCAAGGCCAGGTTGGATGGGGCTTGGAGCAGCCTGGGATAGTGGAAGGTGTCCCTGCCCATGGCAGGGGGTGGGATGAGATGACCTTTAAGGTCCCTCCAACCCAAAGCATTTTGTGATTCTATGATTCTATGTCTCCACCCCATCCTGCCTGCTAATGGTGCTTCACCCTGAGAAAACAGGTGGGATTAAATTTGAAATTTACAGTCAAAATCTGAAATGGGGAATTCTGGTGTTTGTGAAGCACAGGCCATCCTGCTCCCACTGCCTCCCAAGCCCCCTCAACTTGAAATTTCTGGTCCCTGCCACATTCTGTGTCAGGCCAGGCACAAGTACAGATAACATGAAATGGCACAGCACATCGAATACTGGTCAGGAGTAGGAGGAATTGATTTCTGACTAATAAAGAAAATTCATTACCCAGACTGAATGAGTCAGAAGGAAATGAAGGCTGCTGTAAAGAGGGAGGATGGACTCATGCACTCTGTTATTTCGGGCTTGCTTGGTTTCAGAAAAGGTCTGTCTATGCAGCATCTCCATCTGCACAACCTTGGCCTGTGTCCTGTGGCACGATTTCAGCTCAGAAACTGCTGCTGCTCTTCAGGGGGAGAGGCCTTTGGTGGAGGCAGGACTTCAGCACAATTTGTTCTCCCTTTGGCAAACGAACACCTTTTTAACATCCCCATCCCTCCACGGGGCTGACAGAAGGGGTTATGGCTGTGGCCAGGCAGAGCCAGCACACACAGAGGACAAGGACAGCCGGGAGGGGGTGGATCCTCAGGGGCAGAGAGATGCTGGTGACAAACCTGTTGCTCCTCCACTCCAGAGCAAAGCAGCAAGACAGGACTCAGATATACACTCAGGGGAGACCAGGTCGTGACCCAAGGAGCTGCCACCATGCCTGGATTTGGCTCCTGGTGAGGCTTTACTTCCCCAACCACCTTGCCTGGCTCAGTGCCTGGGCTGGAGAGCAAGACCAGACCACCAAGGCAGAGGGATAACAGACCAGGACAAGGTTTGGGGCATCCAGGAACAAGAGTAACCCTGGGATTTGTCTTGATCAGCTCTTCATGCTCCCTGCAGCCCTGCACCTTTCAGGGCAACCTCCCTGGGAGGCAGGAGGAGCAGAAGGGACGGGTGGGACGGAGCAGATGCTGCAGTGAGTGCTGTGGGCAGCAGCGTGGGGATCACTGGGTCATCCCACACTGGGCACGTGTCTTGTCACCTCTGACCTGGGCAGGAGAGCTTAAGTTTTGTCAAGAGGCCATGGGATTTTTTAACAGAACCCTCCTTTCCATCCCACTGAAGGCTCTCTCCTTGGAGGCATCTTCCCTGCCCCTCACTGCTGCTCTTGCCAGGACTGACGGCATCCTCCCTGGCAGGGAATGATATCTGAGTTAGGAGCCTCCTTGTTTAGTCTTACAGCTGTCAGTTAATCCCACATTTTTGCTATTCAGACTAGCTGTGGGTAGCAACATTTCCTGCTGCAGTGAAAATTTGTTGTGAATAAGAGCTGGAAGGGGAACTGCATTAATATTTGACAGCAGTTAGTGCTGAGGGAGTCTTTGCACTTCACAACCCGAGACCCAGAGGGGTTTCTCAAACCAGCAGTAGTTTAACAGCATTTAAACAAGCTTTTGCCACATGCAGCCCAGCTGGGGACTGCTGCTGGCCCAGGCACTCTTGTGCCATCCCCAGCTCAGCCGAGCTTCCCATCTCAGGCTTGTCCTTCAGAGCAGAGATTTTGGGACATTGGGAGAATAAAAGCAGCTGATCACAGAATCACAGAGTGGTTTGTGTGGGAAGGGATCTTAAATCTCCTCCAGTTCCACCCCCTGCCATGGCAGGGACAACTGCCACTATCCCAGGCTGCTCCAAGCCCCATCCAACCTGGCCTTGGACACTTCCAGGGATCCAGGGGCAGCCACAGCTTCTCTGGGCACCCTGTGCCAGGGCCTCCCCACCCTCACAGGGAAGAATTTCTTCTTAATATTCAACCTAACCCTGCCCTCCATCAGTGTAAAGCCATTCTCCTTGACTGTCCCTCCATTCCTTGTCCCAAGCCCTTCTCAGCTCTCCTGGAGCCCCTTTAGGTCCGGGAAGGGGCTCTGAGGTTTCCCTGGAGCCTCCTCCTCTCCAGGCTGAACACCCCCAGCCCTCCCACCTTGTCTCAATAGCAGTGGTTCTCCAGCCCTTGGATCACGTTTGTGGCCCCTTTTGGACTCACTCCAATGGGTTCATGTGTTTCCTCTGCTGGGGACCCCTGTGAACAGGCACTGCCCAACTTTGGGTCCTGGTGGCCCAGCACAGACACCCACAGCCGTCAGTGCATCGGCTGTGTCCTTCCACAGCTGCACCAGCCTTGCATGTCCCTCCCCAATGACATCCTGAACAGCCAGAAAGTCCCTGTTCCAGCAGACCTTGCTCCATGGCACAGGGATCCATGATCTAAAGCACCCAGTGGTACTGCAACCATTAAACAGCAGGAAAAAAATCTTTGTGGGGAAAACAGAATGCTTTTTTTGGCCCAAAATAGATCTGTTCATTTCAAATTCTTCTTTTTTTTTTTTTTTTTTTACAATGTTTTCAATAAAACTACATTAACGTCAAATCATGAAAGGGATGCATTTCATATTTTTCAAAGTTTGAAGATGGTTACATAACCATAATGAGCCTGAATGCATTCTGTGTTTTTAGATGCCTGCAATTTTTTCACCCAAATTAGGCTTTCTCTAAAACTGCTCCCTAGTGGGGCTGCCAACACAGTAGTGTTAATGCTGAGAGAAAATGCACTAAATCCACCTGCAAGCTCCATGAACAGGGTGGTCACATCCTGAACACCAAACCAGCCCTGAGCCTGCACTTAGCAGGTCCTCAAGGCAGCAAAGGTCGTAGGACGATGCTGTCCACAGCCCCTCCACTCCAGCAATATTCCATCCCACTTCTACATGGAAAACTCCCTCCCAGAGGCTCTGGTGGCTGTTGTGGAGAAGCAGAGCCTCGTGCTGCCTCCCCAGCCCTTGCCAGGCATCTCCACCATCTCCCACACCCTCAAGGCGGGCGGCCCCGGGGATGCAGACAGTGTGTGTGAACCCAGCGCCCTCCCACATCCCTGCTCCTCTTGGCACAGATAAGAGCACCCGAGGAAAGACCTTGGGAGACAAGGCCCAGATTTATTTGGTCTTTCAGCTGCGAGAGGCTGCTGGCTGCTGTGTGATCCTTGATAAACTCTGGGATGCAGAGAGACGCAAGTTTGCAGAAGTCCCTGCCAGCAGCTGACACAGAGGCTGCCTGGCACGGCACCAGGGAGCTGTGACACTCATTTGATCATATGTTTATCCACATGTCCCTCACATACTGATAGGCACAGCGATAGCCTCTGGGTCTGCCCTCACAAAGCACGAGCAGCTGAATTTCTGGGCCCGCACGCAAGGTTTAGAAACGATGGCACAACATTTTTCAGGGGCCTCTCTGCCTGGTGTGGGAACTTTCCAAATGTTGCTGGCACCCCAGACATGGAGCTTATAGAACAGGTTTTGTCTTGCTGTGAAAGAAATCGTGTCAGTTCTGCACTTTGTGACTCCCTAGTCCAGATCCGCCCCACGGCATTTGTCTCTGCTTGGCCAAACATTTTTTACCCCGACAGTCTTCAAGCCCTCCTGACTGAGGGCTCTCATTCCAAAGTAGCCCCATCGTGGTTTTCCTTCAGTCCCATGGCATGAAAACAAGACAGCAGTGACCTTGTGGGTTCAGATGGACTTCTCCTATAACCCCAAGAGTGGTGGCACCAGTTGCAGTGAGTTCTCTGCCCTGTGACTCCACTCTGTTAAATTTTGGTCCCTCTTATTGCTTTAACTCTGTCTTTAACCATCCACTTCCCATAACCTTTTGCAGACACAGCCCATCCCATCACTCTGCCAGCAGGGCTGGAACTGGGGAAGAGCCCCCAGGAGTGTTTAGGGTTGCAGTTTGCAGCTCTGCTTTCCCCACCCCGGCATCATGTTCTCCTGGAGCAAACACGTGCTGTGCCTGTGTATCAATTGCATGACCAGCTTCATTTTGTACCACTTATGAATTATTGCTGGCCCCTGTGGCTCTCATCAGCATTTCCCCCTGTCTCATAGAGACATTGATTCATACACACATGAATGTTCCCAGGCTTAATTAAACTCGTAGTCCCTTCCTGACATTCTTCATCATGTGCACAGAGGCGGCTGATCAGCATCGGGTGGGCTGGGGATGTGCCCACCTCCCCTGCTTCGTGCCTCCTTTGTGCTCAGACCCCACCAAATTTCAAGTCTCCATCCCACCTTGAAATGGACCCATCATTTTTCTTCCCCTGCAGTTCAGTGTGTTCTGTTCTCCTTGGATCTCTTGTCCACCCAACCCCAGGACCTGTGTGCAGCCCTGTTGTCCAGGCTCCAGCCACACTGGCCTTTCATCTCTGGGTAGGATTCTTCTCCAGCTCTTTTCCACCAGCCATAAAGAGCAGTATATCACCAGCAAACTTGAGATCAAAACTGACAGGCAAGCTTTTTAGATGAGTCTGTTCTGCTGTATGTAATTAATGTGCCTTGTTTTCTTCATTTATATTTTATTTATATGCTTTTATGCATTGTGAGAACCTCCGAGAGGGTTTTCTTTTTATGAATTGCACTTTGTAAAACAGGAGAACTGATGTTGATGAAATAGTTATTATCAGCTAAAGACTGCACTCCCAGACTGTGCCTCCCTTCCAACTGGCAATCTGTCACTCTTCCAAACGTGACCGACAGACAGACAGCCAGGCAGCTCCCAGAAAGGAGCCAGGAGGAGGAGGAGGAGAGAGCAGGGATGATGATGAAGGTGATTAAAAATAGAGAAAGATTCCTTCGCCACAAATCACAGCGAGAAGTTTCAGAGAAGAAAATAGCGAACCTAAAAGATATTGCCTAAGGGGGCTTTTACTGATTTTAGACTGTGCTGCTCAGATCAGTTCGCTCCAGTGAGCGTCTGTACCAGTTTTTTTTAGGATGGAAGAAATAATTGCCAGCACGGGGGCTGGAGGAAGGATTTTTTATTTTTAATTTAGTTTCCCTAAAAAGTCTTTCTTCATTTAAATCTTGGAAGCAGGAGTGTATCTGAGGGAGAAGCCGATTGAAAATGGATCATTTAGAGCTTAGCTCCCATCTTTGTGTTGATTAAGTGTTTGCCAAGCTACTGCCCCAAAGGAAATTTCACTGTTTTTTATAATAAATCCCTGAAAAACAGGTTTCACTGCGACCACTGAGATGGCAATCAAAGCTTGAGTGCTGGAATAATGGAGTAGGAGCACAGAGGCTCCTGTACATAATTCACTCAAGGAAAATGGGAAACAACTGTACCGGCTCAGCAGCATCCTTCCTGATAAATATGTGGATTGACTGGGACAAATGTTCTCCCAATGAAAAATCAAGGATTCAAGAGGATTCTCTGCCCACCTCGGTGCTGGGGAGCATGGATTGAGGCTGGGCTGTGCTGGGGGTGGTGTCTGGAGCCTTTGGGGTGAGAGTACAACGAAAAGAGTGGGTTCTACCCACCCTCCACAAGCATTCATGAAGTTCTCCACAGAATCAGAGAATCCCAGAACAGTTTGGGTGGGAAGGGATTTTAAAGACCATCTAGTCCAACTTCCCACCTTCTACTATCCCAGGTTGCTCCAAGCCCCATCCAACCTGGCCTTGAACACTTCCAGGGATGGAGCATCCATGAGCACCCCTAAGTGTCCTGAGGTGTAGCCAAGGTGTCCCAAAGCACTGAGGCAGCCCAAGGCAGGGGAATGGTGAGAGATCTCTGGGGACAGCCCAGGGAAGTTGTGTGTGCTGTGAAGGAGGCTGAAACACCTCAGATTTTGGCACGGTTTTGTTTATTCGGTGCCCTTTACCACACGTCTTCTGACGAGGCTCCTCACAAGTGATTTGGATCCTCTGATAAGCTCCTGCAAGTTCTCCCTATCACCATCACTGGCTTGAATAACGCTCTAAATGTCACTGTTGGGACAGGAAATGCAGCCTTGTTGATACTCTTGCTTCTGTCCTGATGATTCACCTTGACATTTACATGACCAAGCAGAGGGGGGAAGCTGCTGAACACATCACTGAACCTGTGGAAATCTTCACAGTAACAGGATTCAAACCAGCAGAGCTTCAAAACTCCGAGGAAACACTCTCACAAAGGCAGAAGAGCTTGAGCAGGCTGTAGAGAGCTGCATCCCCTCCTGGCTCTCTAGAGGATGAGTTCCATGCTCATCCTGAACTCCCCTTCTGGGAGGATGCTGAGTGCAGGTACCCAGTGTCCAGGGCTGTGAACACCAAGCAGTTAATGAGGTGTGATCATACAAGGAGGTTTAGCATGTGAGAGATCATTTTTCCTTTTAGGATGTTTTTCACACCCCTGGATGGACATACCTTCAAGGCAGGGAGTCAGGGAGGTAAACTCATCCCCTGGAGGTTGCTGAGAAATAGTCCAGTCCTCATCATTCTCATTACATAAAGTTTCCATTGTAAGACAAATGCTTTTCTGTCTCCATTGCAGCTCATGGCTACTCACAGAAAAACCTGCAGTTCACGATGAACCCTTTATAAAGACAGTAAAGCAGAGGCACCATCCCCATATTTCCAGGTTGTGAGGGAGCCTGGGGAGGGACGAGGCTCTGCAGATTCCTGCCCTGAAGGCCATGGCCTCATGTTCTGAGCCAGGCCCTTGCCCATGGTGCCAGTGCTGGCTGTCCCTCTGTTTCGCGGATGTTACTGCACAGTGTTTGCTTGGCTTCCTGTATGTTGGGGAGCTGTGACCTTTGTGATGCTATTTTGGGGAGTTTCTGTGAGAAGGGTTATTCCCATAGGCTTTGCAACATCAGCAAAGCCTCTAACCAACCCAAATGACCAAGCTCTTGGTGGAATTCTGTGCTGTGTAAACCAGGAAGTGTAAATAAACAAGGATTTCATATTACGTGTGTTGTGTGTGCAATGGAGAACACACCCCAAGGATCTCCATGCTTAGAAACTTTTCAAAACTTGACTGGATATGGCCATGAGCAGCTTCACCCAACTTTCAGGTGGGTCCTGCTCTGAGCTGTGAGTGACACAGAAAACTTTCAGAAAGCCTTTCCAAACTAGGTTATTTTTTAACACCTATCTGAGGTGACCCACCAACGAGTTATAGGTAGACAAAGGGATCCGGGTTGGTTCCAAATATCTTTTAGGGAATATTGTTGGAAACCGATGCACTTTCTATCCATGACCCTGTAAGAAAGTGCTCTTGTGACAAATCCTATTGTGCACTGTTCACTGCCTTACCAATGAGTTACTGGAAATGTTCCTGGGTTCCAGCACAAACTGAAGGAATGGTGGCAAAACCAGCCCTGCCAGAGAGCAGAGGAGAAAGAGGCTCTGCAGCTGCTACCAGCAATGAGGAAACCATCCCTCCACTGGTACCTCTGATTATTTCCCATCTGGTTATGTGACACAAAGGCAGCTGTCCCCATAGCTGCCTCTGGGACTCCAGGGCTAGGAATCACTTGGGGGTGTTGTGCTCCTGCTTTTCCATGCCCACATCTGTCACACAACTGTGTGCACAGTACCCAATTTCATGTGTTTGTGGGTACAGAATCCTGGGCTCCTGCTGTTCAGAAAATGAAAGTCTTCAGGGAGAGAAGGGTGAGCTCATCCAGCCCTCAGGAAAGCCTGATGTTCAAAGGTTTTATGGAACTAGATTCACAAGAAGGTTTCAAGCAGCTTCAAAGCACTTTGGGGCACAAACTCAAAGTAAAGCTTCTCAAAATCCTAAAATTCCTTGCATTTTCCCTCACATGCTCACTGAGCTTGAGACCGAGGGTGCAGTGGAAACTCACTGCCCAGCTGGAGGCCTGGGGGCTGCCTCCTCCTCTCAGCATGGAGACAGCCCCGTGGCTTAGGTGCTGTCCTTGGAGGACAGACCTGAGCACTCAGTGGAGAAGCTTTCATGATCCTGGAGTCATGGAGACACATCTTCAGGCGGTATGCTCACCCTGCAGACCTCTCCCCAGTACCTCCTGCCACCTCAGCAGCTCCTGGTTTGCTCTTTGCTTGCCCCGTGCGCCCCTTGGGGCTGCTGAGGGCTCCTCACAAGGTGTCCAGGTCCTGTGCCACAGGTAGCAGCACTAAAATGTAATCACTGCCTCACTGAGTCCTGCTGAATTTAGGGCCCTGTCTCCGCTCCCAGCTTTATATTTAGCACGTTGAGCAATCCCAAACATGCCAGTTCCTGAGCCATCTGCATCAGCTGCTCCAAAATAATGCAACTGAATGGCAAATGGTGCCGTGCTCCAGCAAGAGGAGTGCTTTTAGCACATTTTGAAGAGTCCTCCTTCTTCTGCTCTCTTATTTATTTATTTTGCTCCAGAAAAAGGATCCAAAGATACAGAAGGCTCTGGTTCAGGCAGCAGCCCCAGCAATTGTATTTGTCAATATGTGGAGAGTGTCTGAAAGTGATGTATTTGCAACATATATGGTCCATTGCCTGATTAACTCAGAATGAAAACCACCCAAGCTTCACACTGAAATCAGTTAGCAATACAATATCTCCAAAGATTGTGCAATTACTTTTATTTTTTTTCTGAATGGCTGCCAATAACTGCAACTTTCACAGAAGATAAAGATCTTTTCTGCTTCATTATTTCTGAGATGGCACATTAGGATCAAATGTACCATCCTATTAAATAAAACTCCAGGAACACTATATATAGCACCATGGCAAATGTGGTCTGCAAAGCAGCATTGATCAGATCAGCACAGAACCCTGTTTACATGCTGAACAGTTAAAATATTCCTGCTATTAAAATTTATCCTCTTCTTGGTAAACCTGAATGTGCACGTCGCATATTGTGCTCACACAGCTGCTGCTCGTCCGCTCTGTGAGCACAGACTTCAGCAGCCTCCTCTAACCTGTGTCAGGGGGAGAGGTTGTGCTTTATTTACCTCATCCAACAGACTTTTGATATGCACTGTTGTACCAGTTTGAAAGCAAACCAGTGAGAGATCCCAAGTCAGAACTACAATTTAATAAGAAAATTAAAATAAATGCAGTGGTACAGGAACAGTGCCAGAGTCAGGATACACCCTGACGTCGGGCAGGGCGGTGGCAGCAGTCCCATTAAATGGTGGCTGCAGCCCTGTTGCAGTGACAGATGTGGTTCTGCTGAAGCACTGATCCTGTAGAAGGGGCTGGTGTTCCTCTGAAGGCCCAGCGGTGGTTATGGAGCTCTTCTCCTCTGGGAATCCAGTAGGTCAGGGCTGCCTGTGGTGTTCCAAACCTCAGATTATATCCAGGTGGGAATGCTTGGTTCCTCCCCCTGGGCAGAGCATCTCACCATGGGATGATGGAATTGTATGAGTCATGCAGTGAGGCTTGATGGGCCATGGACAGAAGATATCCCTGGGAGGGAGTTATCAGGGATGTGTCATGGAAGAGATAAAGAACATTTCCCCACCTGGGTTTGACAGTTTATGGAAATGGTGATAGAATACGTATTTTTGGTTACATTTTACGTTGTAACCTAAGACAACTCAGTTCTCGTGGACCTACGGGTCCCACCCATCCGAATTCCGCAGCTGCTCAAGGCAGAGATGAGGGAGGAGGTTGTGTTTTTCTGGCAGCTGGAGAGGTTGGGATCCTCCTGTCCTCAGGTGCCTGTCAAAGACACAAAGGACTGTTACCATGGGATTTTTTGCCAAAGAGGAATTGATGGTCACCTGAGGACAGTGGGTGAGAGCCAAGGTTTGAGTGACAGCCCAATCTTTCTCAGGACAGTCATGGCCAATGAGCCACGTCCCTGCGCAATGCTCCCAGCTTTAACACCCAATTGTCGTTCTTGTACAAGACCAGAGCCCAAATCTGCCCCAGGTTTTGGCTCCTGGGAGATCACAATTCCATCAGGTGGGTTATATTCACATCACGGGGCTCCTGAAGCGCCCCTGAGCTCACATACGGCTGCTCTGGCCTGAGCTCACACATGGCAGCACTGAGGCAGCAGTCAGAGGTGCTCCAGTCCCTCAGTGCTGGGAGTCAGAGAGAGATCCTCCAGGAGACGAGACAGCAGCTCTGTCTCATGCAGGGAGAGAGAGCAGCTCATGCATGGTGAAACCCACTCCTGTGAGCTGACTCCTGCTTCCCTGGCACGACCCAAGGGAGTGGCACTGCCCAGCACAGAACCCTGTCCTGGCACCTCGCCCCATCGCAGCCCCGCACCGGTGGTTTGCACTGTGGGATTCTTGCACTCAGTTGTCAAGGGGCGGGTTTTGAAAATGCAGAAACCCCTCTGAAATTATATTCCAATGCATTCACAAATTAAGTGAAGGCACATTTGACTGGATGGGCATTTACATATAAATTGCCATCTAATTGCACTAATTGCGCACGTTCACAGATGCGCTATTGCACAGACAGGTTTTGCACATGGATATCAGGTGTCTGCTTTGTTTTGTAGCAAAGACGGCTTTAAATCAATATGAATTATTGGTTCCTCTCTTGCCAGAACATGGCTTAGATCAACCACTGTCCAAGTCAGGGCTAGGGAGACCTTTTGAAGTGATTTTCCAGCTCCTGTTCCGAGTCATCCTGATTTCATACCCTCAGGCTTGCAAGACTTTCCTGCCTTTCCAGGTCATAAATACTTGTCTCAGGGAAACATTTGGGGCTGTTAGGTACTAAGGACACAGTGTAAAAATCAAATATCTTGGCATTTTACTTTTATATTGGAAACCGATCAAATAGTAAAAATGAATCTTGGATGAAAAAAATTTTAAAAGATAGTAAGTAGAAGTTAATGTACTTCAATAACATCTTTTTTGTAGACTCGTTACCTCTTTATTTACCCTTCAAGATATTTGCTTCTGGTTTATAGCACAATATGTATTGAGGAGAGACATAAACTGGGCAGGGAAATGCCATTGAAATGAGAAAATAGAAAGTTAATGGTGAAACTAGAGTAGGCTAAATTAATTTACTGATTATATGACCATATCCCATCAGTAAGACATGAATTATTTTGTTTACAGTCTTCAGGTTGTTGCCTGGCTCTGCTACCCTTCACTGTTTTCAATTTAAACTGCAGTGATTGTAAAGAGAAGAGAAAATAAACCAAACGTTCCCATTCCACTTATAAATTTTATGTTTATAATCTTGTAGCCATCCATGGAAACCATGCCTGTTATTCAAGTGCCTTGCCTCCCCAAGCTGAGCATAATTATTACTGATACATCTGGATGTTTAACTACCTACTACAGACTCTTGAATTCCTTCCAGATATAAAATATCCATTAATACAGGAGTGGAGAAGAGTGGAGTCACAGGGGGAAGAAGAGAGGGGAGGGTTTATGTCTATTCCTTCAATTCTCAGAGGATTTATGCCTTGCTTAGCACCACAGGGAGTAAAATACTATTACCCAAGCTAGTGTCATTCAGATAAAAGGATGTAACGTGCCTCTTTCCACTTTGTTTTACCAAGAATCCTTCGTGCACAGTGGGACAGATCCACTCTAGCTTGGTGTCCTCAGAAGATGGAGATACCCTCCCATGGTGCAACCCTCCCCAGCCCAGGGGCATCACTGAGTTCTGTTTTTTAAAGCCCTTTGGGTTGAACTTTCACTCAAAACCCACATAGTTTTTGTAGCTAATGGAACCATCTGTAAAAACAGAGCTCGAGCTTTCATCCCATGCAATGTTTCTTGCTCTGGTGTCAGCCCTTGAGGGAAGTCCCAAAGAAGCAGGTGGGTCTGTGAGGAGCCCAGCAAGCACCAAAATAGTTGGTGTGAAGAAAGAGGTTCAACTTTGAGCAGTGTCACCAAAGATGTTGGTCCCTGAGTAAAAGGTGTGTCTCTTACCTGAGGGAAGAGCCAGCATTTCAAGAACATCCATAAATCCCTCCTCTGGGGCTTGCATCCTCAGGGGTACAGCATCCTTCTCCATCACTCTTGAAGGCAACATTGAGACACCATTTAGAAATTTTAGCTGTTTTGCAAAGATAGTTCTGCTCTGCAGCATTTCCTCACCATATCAGCTCCATTAAGGCTCTGGCCCAGACTTATTGATTACTCTCTAATCTGTGCCCTATTAAATTCACACATCCATCTCACAATTACATCCATGGCATCAGTCACTCTCCAGCAATGCCCCATTAGTCCCTATTATGAAGAACACAGTGGTAGTTGTGTTGCTGCTGCCTCATTACCTTCAGTATGTACCTGATCCATGGCACATCAGGCTGGCTCTGGTCCAGGGAGAATCTTCCCCACAAAAAGCCAAGGCTGACTCCTCTCCTGACCCCCGGCACTTGAATCGTGATTTTCAGATGTTCCGTGTGTGAGAAACACTTAGGTACAGAGAGTGTCAGATCCTTTTCTGTGAAACTATTATTTGCCTCCAGACAGAATGGGAAACAACTTGTCTCTGATCATAGCAGTTACTTATAAGCTGCCAGACTGGAGGGATAAGTGAGATAAATTAAACTGTGAGTGCTCGCTTTCCAAGAACAGTTCACTCTATTTGCTCAGGCGTTTAAGTACACACGCAGCTCTTAGCCTGTAATCAAAGCATGGAGCTCAACCAAAAGGATCATATTTAGTACACCAGATCAAAGAGGAGCGAGCTCAGAGCCATGTACCAGTGCAGCCCCTCCTGGTTTTCCAGCCCTCCACCATAACCTCTGCTCCCAGAGCCAGGAGCCTGCAGACAGCTGTCCTTTGCTGCAAACAGGGCAGGACATAACCACACTCAATGGCAGAGCAGAGCAACCAAAACCTTCTTCCTTCAGCACCTCCACCTTTGACAGCCCCATAAAACCCCCATTTGCAAAGCACGCAACTGGTGTTGTTTTATCTTCTGTGCCTGTTCCTCCGGTGGCATCACGGGCAGAACTTCTGCAGCACCTCCCGCAGCTCTGCAATGCCTCTCCCCACGAATGTGTTTGGAGTGCACATGGCTGCCAGATGGAATTTCACATTCGATGTATTAAGGGGACCAGATGAGCACAAGAGGCTGCACAGGCCGTGCATTGCGCTTCCGATTCTTGTGGATTCCCTCTCATGAAGGAAGTGGCCTGGAATGGGAAGTCCCATCTGTCAATGAGATACTTGTTGAAATTGAATGTTCTGATTGGATTTTTGGTTTTTTTCCCCAAGATTGGAAATGTTTTGGTCTCATCAGCTCTGCCTTTAGCTCTAGTCACACAGTGGAGGTACAGAAAAAACATAAGAATATTTGGTTTACTACATTTACCAAAAAGGATGATATTTTGTTACTAGTAAGTAGAATTTTAAGAGGTTCAGTAAAAACACCTTGGAATTACCTGGAAAACTTTCACATAGGAGAGATTTATGCACTTTTGACTGGAACTCCTGTAGATTTAATTTTTAACTGAGATTCCCAGACGCACCTGTGAAAGATACCCAAAGAAAAGGGAAGTGGGCATGATCTTAAGCTAAAAACCAGGGGGGATGTGAAGCTGCGTGTTTAGACCCAAAGGGGACTGAAGATGCACAGAGGATGGGAAGACAGGAGTGTCAGGAGACTGTTCTTAGCAAACAACAAAGCTAATGGGAACATTAAAAACATAATAATGTCAAGTTTGGATCAAAACTGCACACTATATTATCCCAAGTAATTTCTGAAGATGCACTGGAGCCAGATCTCCAGTATCTGAGGTCATCCTGTATTAATTTTTCCCTTATTTTTGTTTTGGGTTTCGAAGAGGGAAAATTACTCTGAGCAGCAGGACAATGGTGTCACATCTGTGACTGGAAATCCTGCTGGTAGGATTTGGTGAGGGTGAAATATCATCTGTGAACCAAATCTGGCCATCCAGCCCAAACCGTTCTACAAGGCAATGTTTCATCCATTCAAGGGTGTGCTTCCATTTCTGCAAGATGTCCTTAGCCAGCCAACCTCACACTTGGCTGACTTACAACTGAGAACTCATTTTGCAGCAGTGATGATGATCAGCATCTTCTCCTGACTCACCAGCATAAAACCAAAACCCTCAGTGACCGAGGAAAGGTTAACTCAGTGACACAGCAGCATCTGAAAGCCAAGGCAAGGCTGTCACCACCCACCAGTGTAAGTCGGTTCTGGGACAGTCCTGAAGTGGTGAGAGGCTGCTGCAGAGCTCATTGTGCACCTCAGACAGGATGACCTCACACCCCGACAGGGTTCCTCCTGCAGATGGGACACTACTGCCACTGTGTGAGACCTTTCAGCACACCCTGACCGTGCTGTCACCTCTCTCACCCTGTCCCAGTCCCTGCACTGCCTCTGCCATGCCTGCGCTCTGCTGGTCACCTCAAACTCCCTCTGCGGAGGCTGGCACTGCAGGAAGGAGTCTCTGCCATGTAGGACAGCCCTGACCAAAATGGGAACTGCCACTGCAGGAAGAATCCCCTCCACCTCTTTGCTTTCCCTCTCCCAGTGCTTCCTCCATCGTGATTCTCCTGAAACAGGACTGGGCACCTGGAACAGCATTCTCGTGTCTTAACGTGTGTGTGATGGAAACTCCACTTCCTCCTTGAATGTCCTATAATTTCCTTTTCTTTGAGGACTCACAGGCACCCTCTGTTCCCCCAAGGATACTGGCATGCCCCTGCTGTCTGCTTTCCTTCTTTCCTTCCTCTTTTCCCTTGGAGCTGTGCCCTCTTCCCCACAGCTCAGCTGGAGGGACAATTCCCAAAGCACAGCCACTATGATCATTTCTGGCTCTGTCAGCATCAAGTGATCATGGCTCATGCTCCAGATGAGTGGGTTTAAAATATCACAGGATTTTAAAATAGTAAAAAAAAAAAGGCATTTCTCTCTTGGTGTCAGGCTGTCCAAGGATGGTGTTTTCAGAATCCTCTTGGTGGGTGGAACTACAAAAAAAAAAGCATGAGCTGGTAACACTTGAGCAGCACTCTGGGAAAGAGAAGGACCCACTCTGCCCTGAGAACCAAGAGTGCTGCCTTCTGCCTGGCTCTTACGTTTCTCCCTGGTGCATCCCTTAGCTTGGAAAGGGAAAACCAAGGAGGAGATCTCCCATCTATGTATTTTCTGCAGCCTGGAATTCACAGGACAATTATCTCGGTTTGAGTGATGTTTGATGATGTATCATGAGTCCCTCGAACGCTGCTGAGGCTGCTCCTAATCCCAAGTGAGCTGACATGGATACCAGGCACAGGGTATCCCATCAGATGAACCTCCAGTGGGAGCAGCAGGGTGTGTCCTTTCCCAGCTACCTTAGGCTTGTTTCCCTAACCTGTGCAGGAGGAAACTCCAGGCTGGGCTCAAGCCTGAGGAATCCCTTGTTTTCCAGGGAGGGAACAAGTGCATCTGCTCTGGAAACTGCTGACTGCAGGCTCTCGTGACTTCCCATTAAGTCAGGATTTCTGTGGCTACAATTCTGCTCTGTGAAGGTGCCTATTTCATATTCCTAATGCACCTACACCTATTTTTGATTAATGCTTTCATCTCAAACCAATACTGAAACCTCCTATTAATATCTGAGGCCCATGTGCACTGTTTGGGGCTGGTGTTAACTTATTAGCAGTTTCTAGTCAAGTGAAAATGAGTGTGTGGGAAGTGAGCATTGTATTACCAAATGACCTTTTACTCTGTGCTCAGCTCGATGTCTCAAGCACTGCTGAACGCTGCTTCAAAAACCATTGGCAGGGAAGGGGGGTTGTGGTCTGTTCTGCATGGACTGGGGTGGTCCAACCTGGCCTGGAACACTTCCAGGGATGGGCAACCTGTGCCAGGGCCTCACCACTCTCACAGGGAAAAATTTCTTGTGGATATCTAACCTAAATTTCCCTTCTTTCACTTTGCACTCCTTGTCTTATCACTACAGTTCCTGATGAAAAGTCTTTCTTTGACTTCCTTGGAGGCCCCCTTCAGATACTGGAAGGTGCTGTGAGGTCTCCTGAACAGCCCCAGCTGTCCCAGCCCGTCTTCATTTCTATTATTGTTGGCTTTCTCCCACAATTACAACCACCACTCTCCACCACCGCAACCCAGAAACATTTTTAACCTGCTTTCTTTTGAAGTAGTTGAATTAATCACTCATTAAATACGTATTTCCTACTCTTAAAAACGATTTTCTCCCTTTTAGCCTTGTTTATCCAAAGACGGAATACCTCCTTTCAAAGCTTCTGTGAAGAAAATGGTGGTGGAGGAAGGATTTCAAAATAAAACCAAATCTGCTTCCCAGATTGAAATGTTGATGAAATGGTCTTAAAATGCACTTGTTGCCTCTGAGAGTTTGGGGCTCAGCTCAGGTGCTGCACAGTGAAGGAGGTTTCCTACCACACCTGGCAGCTCACGGAGAGGAGGGAACTCAAGGTGTGCATCCAGCTCCAACACCTCTGGAGCCTCCTCTAAAGCCTTGAACTCACTCTCTTTCCTTTAAAGCTGGATTTGAGGGCTGGAATCAGATGATCTTTAAGGTCCCTTCCAGCACAAACCATTCTGTGATTCTATGATTTCCAAGTTCTCCTAACTCGGCCACCATAAGCGTTCATGCTTTAACATTCACCTAGAGAAACTTTGGTGCCCTGAGCATGTGGAAACCTGCACAGGCACTTCACAAGGTCCCAGGGCGCTGATGCCTGATGCAAACACCTTGGGATCAGCTGCCTTGGAGATCAAACCTCAGTGCCCCCGAGCCCTGTGCAGGCCCCTGGTGACAGCAGGGCTGCCTGGAGCATGTCCATCCTCATGGGCTGGGCAGTGCTTTTCACCTTGGCAACTCGCACGTTTCCAATTTCCAGGCAGAGACACGCAGGGATAACGAGCTTAAGTAGGGAGGAAATGGGAAGAGGACGTTGATTTTCTGGGCTGTCTCCGATACACATTTTCCACCCAGGAGGTGAGGCAGAAGCAGCTCATCTCTGTGACTTGTAGCATGTCCTCCTGACAAGGCTGCTGTGCCCGTGGATGAGCTGGATCTGCTGGGCATGGTCCTGCAGGAGCCATGTGAGGAGTTGTGAGGAGCACACATAAGGGGAAACTTTGTCTTTGTGGAAGAAGCAACAGCAGAGTTTGATGAAAACACAGATTTTCAAGCTCTGTGGTGGGATCTGTGCATGGTTTATTAGTGACTTTTCCATTTGCAGCCAACACCAGTGATACTTTCTTGAGTCTGTGTGGGCTACCGGCCTGCGTTATTATTTTCCACTGCCTTTTCTCACTCACATTTTTAAGTCTTTAGTTCCTTTTATGTGCTTGAGAACAGAATCCCACATGAATGTCTCAGAGGCTTGCAAAAGAAAAAAATATTAAAACCCCTGTTGTCTTTAAAGGTGCCTTTTCGGGGATTTTACTTGTGCTTTCTCACCAGTTTCGGGAGAAATGTCTTTGACTTAGGAAGATTTAATAGAGGCAAGTCATGGTGATGGGAGTTAATCCAAGACGAGTCCCCCTCTTTCCAGAGCCCCTTGTTGAGGTGATTTGTTCCATTGTGCAGTCAGACAGGCCCAGCACAATCCAAAAGGAGACTCTTTTCACCCTTTTCAGTGATGGAGTGAAATGGACTTCCTGGAGTGCTGGACCTCCTGGTTTGATGGAGTTTTGAATTCTATTGTTGGCCTTCAAAACACTCAAGTTCTCAGTCGTTCCTTGTTCTTCTCTTCCCTGATCTCCTTATCTACTTCAGTCCAAGGCTCCGTAGATTTTCCTTTTCACAGACCTTGGGAAGAAGTTGGGATGGGTGGCTCTAGATCAGGTCCCATCACTCACCCCTGAGCCTCAGATTCCTACACAATGTCAGGGCTCACAGCTGAGCCAGGACTCCTTGGCATGCAGATCACAGAAATGGCTTAAAAGTCAAAATCTCAAATATTGTGATTGTGAAGTTCACTTTGAATTAGTTACAGCTTTATAAGTATTTTGTGACTCTATTTTAGACTCCTTAATAAAACCCTTGATGATTACAGGACTTCTAACATTTGAAACCAAACCTTTTATGTGAGGGCTATATTTTCTCCAAAGAAGTTTTCATGCACAAGATACACCAAAACAGATCCTTAGACTCCACAAAGATAATTTTTTACCATTAAAAAATAATTTTTTTGAGTAATATTTTCCCTGTTAGTGGAGCCAAGAAGAAAAAACTGATCCTTCCAAATTAAAAAGTCAGAAGAAGGCAAAAGAGAGTAGCAGGACTTAATTCTCTTGTAAGTCACTCAGCACCTTTGTGGCAGTGAAGAGAGGGAAACCAACACCTTCCAAGACTGTTCCTGGTGTTATAATAATTGCACACAGTAGGATGGGATGCTCAATTTTTTCTGAAATTTAATCGAATCTGACTTCTCCCTCCAGTATACTACCTCCTTTTAGTGGTTCCAATCCTATTCTTTCAGAGACTTACTGTTTATGAAAGTTTTCCAGACCAGGGAAAAGCTGGATGATCCCAGAGCAGAAAAGAGCTCAGGCTGTTTGCCAGCCACTGCCAGTGTCCTTATTCTAGGACAGAGTGGAAGGAAGGTTTTTATGAGCATAAAAAAATCTATGGAAATAACTGGGGGAAAAAACCAAACAACCAAAAAACAACCCAGACTTTCTGCTCCAGGTCATGACCAGCATAAAAAACTTTCTGTCTGTGTTTTACACTCAATAGGTAATTTCACACTGTCTGTCTCAGGCAGAGCTGTCTGATATGAGCTGGTACGCTGCTGCCTTCAGCTGCTGGAGGCTCTGAGTCTCACCCCACATATAAGTCTGCAATTATTGATTGACTCCAGGATGATTTCTAATAATAACTGGAGAATAACCTCCATCCTGTGCCCAAAGTGTTGGAACCAGGTGATCTTTAAGGTCCCTTCAAACCCAGTCCATTCTATGACTCTCTCATCGGTGGAGAGACAGGACTGACACTGTGCTGTGACTCTGAATTCACAAGGGAGAAAAAGCTGCCAGAGAGGAGCCACTGTGGGCAGGGGGAGAGGGAAGAGTGTTTGGTGGCAGGGACAGCTGGCAGAGGGCTGTCCAGTTCCAGGCCTTCCATCCAACACCTGGAGCAGTCTTGCTGCTCAGATCTGCAGGTAACACAGAGCCTGGTGAGCTGGTCAGAAGCACAGACCCAGTCCCACACCATCACTGGAGACACTGGTGTCACCTGGTAAACAGGGCCTAATCCAAAGGGGAGGAAAGGCAATCATTTAAATCCAGCCTATTGCAAAGTGCATTAGGAAAAAAGAGGACCTGGGAAAGGGGAGCTCCAAGCAGGATCTACCCACAGCCAAAGCTCTTCGAGGGATGGTCGAGCACTTGAAGATGAACTTCTGCTGAAGCATATGGTGTGTCTCTGACAATGGGTAGAGGAGAGAGAGAGAGAGGAGAGAGAGAGTCTTACCTCTGCTCCCAGCACTCCCTGGAAGTCGTGTAATCAAACTGCAGAGCTCTGGCATCCCTACATTAAGTCCGATGTTGGAATGTTCAGGGAACAGCCAAACAAATCATAACAGAACAAGAGAAATATCTTGAAATGAGACATTTACAGAAGTCAAAAAAAAGAATAAAAATTAAGCTGGGATAGAAATGTCTGATACTAAAGAGCTTACGTTTCTGCCAAGGAAAGGCAGAGCAAGAAGAGGCTGGAAGCTGAATGTGAACATTTTCCTCCCAGGAACACTCAGGAACAAATTTTCAGGACAGATGACAGTTAACAGCACTGGGACAAATTCATAAAGGAAGAGATGAACCTTCCACTTTTGGTATCTGTACGTGGGGCCTGGGATCCTTTGTAGAAGCCACGCAGGACCCCACAGGATTCCGCAGGAATCGGGCAGAGTCAGCTGAGCTGGAATAGCTCAGCCTGCTGTCATGGAGATAACCACTGCAGCAGCGTGACTCGGGAAGGCTTCCAGCTTGGGAAGATGGTGTGGGGGCTGCTCTTCCCATGATTTACACCTTCCAGGCTGCCCATGACAGCTGATTCCGAGTGAGTGCAAAGAATGATGGGATCCTCCATCCAGACCCAGGATGTGCAGTGCTTTGTGAGAGGGGAATGGGGTGTTTATGGACCGACACTTTCCGCCCTCCCTCAGAAGAAAATGGAGTGGGGCAAGAACAAGATAAAGAAAGGGAAGGATAAAAGAATCAGGTGCAGGAGTGGTGGAGAAAAGCAAGGACTGAAAGGGAGAGGAGCACGGCAGGGAGCAGGAGAACAGCCAGCACAGTGCCAGGGCAGCACTGCGCCCGTGCTGGCTGCTAGTGACGGTGCCATCACTTGGCGTGAGGTGCCAGCACCAGCACGAGCGGCTTTTGCAGAGCTGCCTGGGCTGGAGTAGCCACAGGAGCGATTTCCCCATCGCTCTCCCCGGGAAGTTTCCCGTGCGAGTCCCAGGGCCGAGCGGGAGGGACCCTGCGGGCGGCAGGGCCTGAATCAGCCTCCCACGTCCCGAGCTGAGGACGAGGTGGGCTGGGTGAGAAAGGAGCCCTGTGAGTGAGGGGGTTGCTGGAACTGCAAATCACTCTTTCGAGTTTTCATTTCCTCGTAGACACGGGCTGCCCTGCTCAGAAACGAAACTTAGAGAGACGTGCCAGCGCTTTCTGAGATGGAAGGAACCACAGTGACAGGTCATAGGATGCAGGGACAGGGTGGATTGGGTGTGCACAAAGCAGACACAGCCCCGGGCAACGCGTGGGGCTGGCTGAGCCCCCACTGTGGTCAGCAGGAGAGGGTAAATGTAGGTAAGATATTTGGAAGTGCAGAGGAGGGGTCCAGGAAGGCAGGGAGGTGATGAGAGAAGGGAAAGAGTTTCCCTTCTGCTGGCTTTGCAGAAAGCAGTGCTGCAGGGGATGAGCCTGTTCTCACTTTGGAGCTCTTATGGGTGTGGAGCAGCTTTCACAAGCCCTGGAGCATCCCATGTGTACTCCTGTCTGTGCCTCAGGCTGCTGCCCTGGGCAAGTGCCTGTTTGCCTGTGCTCCAGCAGAGCGGACGTGTCATCTCCCATTCCATACCAGGAGATGCAGCTTCTTGCTCTGCTTTGTTCCAAGGCAAGGAACAGCCTTAGCCCTGATAAAAATCACAGTGCAAGGCTCCTTTTCCATAAGCAACTCCCGTGCATCAAAGGTCGTCTTACTCACACGGCTGGAGCTGAACGTGGAGACCCTGCATGAACCAGAGCTGAGCCAGGCAGGGGTTCAGGCAGCCCAGACTGCCCTCACATAATCTGCCTGATTTCCACAACTGGATTACTGGGAATGTGCAGGCAAAGAAAGCAGAGACTTCCGACTTCTACCTGGGGATAGAGGGAGAAGGCAGGTTTGGCTGGGTAACTCACTGCCTATTGTGAGGATCTGGATGGAGCTGTCTCATGGTGGGGTGGCAAAGAGCTAAATCTTTGTCATTTAATCTCCTAAGGAAGAGCCAGCGATGTTTCTCATCAAGGAGAGTAACTCCTTTTGCAATGCAAAGGAAATATCTGTATTTCATGTTTGTGCAGTGCTCCAACAACAGAGCATTTAAAACACAAGCCTAAGCGAGCACTGCACCAACCCACAGAAATCTGGAGACCTCAGACAGCCTGAACAGGAGCTCTTGCTCCCACCCACAAACCATTGGAATAAATTTGGGATAACTTGCTCACAGAAGCAATGGACTTGCTCGTGTGAAGCAAGAGGACAAAAGTAGAAAGCATGAATGAAAGACAAGTTGAAATGCCCATCTCATCCCAAAAAGTGTCACGGTTGCTGCTGCGCACCAACTTTGAACTGGTTTCAATCTCTGTTGCGCTCACTTTCATTCAGAAAGGAACAGAGGCTAAAATATTTGTCCAAATTACTTCAAGGGTTCTTTAGAGGATTAAACAAATCTAGTGTTCAAAAATGAGCATTTTAATTGTAGAGCCACGAGGCAGGCTCAGGTATGGTGTTCAGTGATGCTTCATAAATCTTGCCAATTTGTACAGTTAGCTTAAACCGAAAGCGGTAATTAAGAGCAAAGGAACAGCTAGTCCGTTACAGACTAAATGGTTAGATTAAATATTACCCTGGATCTGATTATTAATGTGCAGGAGAGCTGTTTAGTAGCTCACTATTTGTTCAGCAGGCTTTATTAATAGCCCCACGGCAAACATTTCCCGTAATGCAGGATCCTCGCACCAAAGTCAAGCGTGGAAAGTTGCACACTTTTCCTCCGCTGGTTTCACTCTGCCTGGTAATTTCCACAGATTTTCTGCCTTTTTTTTGCTCTTGGGTTTAGTCAGTGTGACCCCGGACGTCGGCACGGCTGGGTTTTTCACTGCCCCATTCCCAGCACTGCAGAGCCGCAAAACAACTGATTTAATTTTTCCCCCTGCGTCAGGGGAAGGTCCCGCTCCCTGTGACGCACGATCCTCGATTCAAGAAAAAGTAACTCCAAGGTCAAGTTGAAGGAGCCCATCCAAGCCTGCCCTGGCCACCCACCAGCACCAGACAGGAGCTGTTAACCCCAAGGTGTGAAACCCCAACTGAGAAGCACCACAAAAGCACCAGGCAAGGAGGAAGAGTGAGGAGGGCAGAGAGCTGTTTGCCTCCATGCAGCTTGGGTGAGTTTAGTTTCAGTAACCTCAGAGTCAGCATCTCAGATGTCAGTAGTTTCCACTGAGAGTGGCTGAGCTCAGGCCAAGTCAGTGAGGGACGCACATTAATGGGAGTAAAAAATAGTGCTCAGTTGATGGAAAAGTCCCATTAAACAGAAAATTGACCCAGATGAATGTTCACGCCACCCAGCCTGCTTTTCTCACGTAGGATGCCAGAACAGGTCTTGCCCAAGAAAAGGCAGACAACTGATTTGGGTTTGGCTGTTGCAGTGCTGGAAGGACTTGAACACTCCATGGATCCTGCAGAGCTGGGCTCTGCTGGGGGAGCACTCAGTGGCACTGGAGGAGCACCTTGTTCCTGCGTCATCACGGCTTAGAACGACAGAATCATCAAATTATTTATTTCCTGTTTCTCCTTTTCCTGTGTCTTCAGCAGAGATTTATTTTCCCTTCTTTATTTCTAATCCCACAGGGAGAGGAGCTGTAATCCTTCTTCCAGCACATACGTTTGGGGTTTTTTTCCTGTGAAACCTCTGAAAAACCAGTGCTGACAACAATATTAATGCAGGATTCCAGGGATGAACTTTATTGGTGGTGCCATGGATATGTGGGAAGAACACAGTCCCACCAGAATGTACCAGATTGAGACTGTGAGGTGTGCAATGGTTGGATTCCCACTATCCTTCTTTTGTTTAAGTAAAAAGCATCTCTTTGCTTGATTTGCCTTGTTATCAGTTGATGAGATTAATCCAGAGCCCACCCCTCACCCCCAGCCCTGCAGGAATCCAGGTTGCCTGCAATGTCAAGCAAGTCTAATAAATAATTTGGATGGAGTCAGTGCATTTAGTCAAACAAATAACTTCATTCAAAGGACAGAATGGATTTTGTCAAAAGCCTTTTTTCATTATGTCAGGAAGAAGAAAAAATTGTGCAGCCCTTTCACTCTGTCAGCACAAAGGCATTTGTTCAAACTTCTGGCTTTGCTTGACATAAAAAATGTAGTTGTCAAGGCCCACACAGTGAATTGCTCTTCCCCACCCTGTCAGCACGAACACACTCCTGCACAGGGATGGAGGGACATGAGCCCTGTCACTCCACAGAGACGTTATCCTTGGACGGGGCTCTGGTGTGGAGAACCCAGTGGGTGGTCTGTGAGGAAGAGGAAGCAGCATTCCAGTTCTCCTAGACTTGATCGTGTCCATTCCCCGTGCCCCAGATCACCTCCACCAGCATCCTGGGACATGTTCTGTAGCAGGATGCCACACCCTGAGAGCCCAGAAGAAATTCAGACATCCCAGACCATTCTGAAAAATCCCTTTCCGTTTCACTGAAATAGCTTTGCTAATTTAAGCACTACACATCAAATGTACATGGGAGCAAAACCAGGGAAGGGGATATATGGACTTTTTAGACATATCTTCATTATATTTATCAAAGGTAATTGAATAAAAGACTAGAACCTTGGGGTAAAATGCTGGGTGCTAGAAGTTCATTGATTTACAGTCAAAATGAGAGACAAAGAGAATGTTCAGAGCAGAGTCATGGGCTGTATCTCCTCAGTGTGCTCTCAGACAAGATGGAACCACCCACGGGCACGATCTTAGAACCACAGAATCACAGGATGGTTTGGGTTGGAAGAGACATTGAAGATCATCTCGTCTCAACCCCCTGCCATGGACAGGGACTCCTTCCACTTGCCTGCTCTTGGTGTGATGTGTGCTGCAATTTGCCACATCAGTCTGCATGTTCGCTGCAATCCATAGCCGCACTCCCACCCTGACATTCCAAACCAGCGGCCCCTCCAGAGGTCTCCCAGTTTGGCTGTTACAGGAGCTGCAGGTGCCCAGCTAAGCACTGTCAGTCACAAGAATGGGGCAGGCAAGCTGCAGTTCCCCCAACAAAGACTGGTGAATCCAGAAGGACATCACATCCTCAGGAACTTGTCTACCTTAATGCAACAGATTCCTCCGACAGAAAAGATGCTCCACACACAGCAGCAGCCTAATCAGGCAGCTGACTCATGGCTGCTGGGGAAAAAAGAGAGAAGACATCAATACAAGAGGCTATTTTTGTATTTTGAGTGGTGCTCTGTTGCCGTAGGGGACACAAAGAGCTTTGTGAGGCTTGTTGCTGTATTGCATCAGCACAAGTTCATGTTACGCTATTCTCCCATCCCTCCTGAGCTCCAACACCTCTGTCCCTCTCTGTCCTCTCACTTCCCACACCTCCGAGCAGCCTCAGACAGCTGTCCCTTTCCTCCCAGCACGAGCTTGTGCCTCTCCATCCTTCCTCGGACCCACCCTGGGTGCACCTGCTGGGTCAGTGCTGAGCCCTCCACGCTGCAGGAGCTTGGAGCAGTGGCACTGCAGAGGGGATTCCTGCACACCCACCCCCCCCAAAACACTCCTGCACACCCACCCTTCCCAAAACACTGTGGATGGGAGCACAGGGACTGCTCATCAGGCTGGGAATGTGGCATGTCACCTTCCTGTGGGAGAGCTTGGAGTGGGAGACCCACAGAGCCCTCCATCCAGGCTGAGATCCATCCAAGAGAATGGCAAAGCAGGGGTTTATGCAGACGTAGCAAAAGAATAATGAGTTCATTAGATACCAATTGATTGATAAAGAGGGATTTATTGAAAGGTCTAATGTGTGTAGCCAAAATTAGTTTGCCATGTAATTAACTAAAAATGACTTAAGCAATGCATTCTTAATTATTATCTTAGTACAGCCAACTTGTAAGAAATTTCAAGCATTTAATTGGCATTTGATAGAATAGCTATAGCAAGCTAATTAGGTACCAAATTATGGAATGCACTAATTGATATTTAATAAGTATGTCAATTGGTATCTAACTAGCCAATATGTTATAGCTATCTTGGAATTTGTCAATTAAGTGCCTAAAGATCTCTTTCAAGTAGATTATAAATGTAATCTATTAAGGATGTAATTTGCAACATTTTTTGATTATGGATTGTAACTTATTTGCTTCCTGAATATGTTATTGCTATTCACAGGCTCATTCACACAATATAATGTGCAGCATTTTGCCTACTCGAGCAACTTTGACAACTGATGTTTTCCTGGGCTCTACTACTCCCCTCTTACTCTGGTGCAAAGAGATTTCCACTGCCTTCACAGGCCCCAGAAGGGGACATCTGAAATACACAGCAGCGCACCATGGGTAAACTTGAGAGAGCCTAAATCGGTTTAGTTGTGATTGGAGTCTACCTACAGCATTTTGGTTATTTTGAGGGGTGGCACAGCCCAAGCTCTTTGATGTGTAGTGTGTCCTGTTCAAAGAATCACAGAATGGTTTAGGTTGGATGGGCCATTAAATCCCATCCCATCCCACCCCTGCCATGTGCAGGGACACCTTCCACTGTCCCAGGGTGCTCCAAGCCCCGTCCAACCTGGCCTTGGACACTTCCAGGGATCCAGGGGCAGCCACAGCTTCTCTGGGCACTCTGTGCCGGGGCCTCAGCACCCTCGCAGGGAAGAAATTCTTTCTTAAATCTGATCTAAACCTCCTCCTTTTCAGTTTAAAAAAAGTCCCCCTCAGGAAAAATTAGAGGGATGGTTTTATAATCAGAGCCATTGCAGAGGTCTGAACCAGGGGAGAGTTTTTCTTTCCCAAGTTTGTTCATTTAAATATCATAAAAGTTTCTGCTCTCAGGACAGGAACAAGGGGGGGTAGTGCATGAGAAGTAACTTATTCTATAGGGTGAGATGTCCTCAGTGCCCCTTGGGGGGCTGGCATCACATTTTGGGATGTCAGGAAGGCTCGCTTAGCTCCTAACAGGATTTACCTGTTCCTTTAAAGCTCCAGTCAGCCTGAATCCCCAGGGAATTTCACTGAAGGGTTAATTTAAAGCACAGTGATGACCGTGCTTATTTTCTTTTGATTTCTTTGATACAAGTTGCCATTTACGCAGGGCCTTCGGAGGTTTTTTTTTTCCCTCGCACGTTTCTTTGTATCATGTGTAAGTATAAGGTTGGTGTTGTGAGAGGTGCAGCACACAACATTAGTGCCGTAGCGATCCGAGCACTTTATCTTCATGAGTAAAGTACCCAGCTGCTCTTGAATTCAACTGAAAAAAAATATGCTGCCACTCGTAAGAGCAATACATTTTCAGTTACTAATAACAACTGTTGTCATGGAAACAGCCGGTCCAGCATGAATGTAAGGATTTGCTTTCAGGTCAGTGCTGTATTAGTCAGCAGCCTTTCAAAACCACATCTCCCCAGCACACAAGTCTCCTGTCCAATTTACTCTCTGCAGCACTTTTTCTCCATTGTGAATTACTCCAAATTAATTACATTTTATGACAATTGTGCGCGGCTCCTTTTCAACTCCACTCGCTGTATAATTACTTGGAAATGGTTTATGGAGGCCGAAAGAAAATTTCATAACTATATCCAGGTTTGGGAATTCTGGGGTTTTTTTTCAAAAGAGCAGTAAGAGTAGAATAGGTTGAATTATCATTATGATCATTAATGATAATTGGGCATCAGGCACTTGGGAGATATCCAGGTTCCTGACCATTTCTGGGGTCTGTGGATTACTTGGAAGGGGCAGTGCAGGGAGTGCAGGCAGCTGGGGAAATGTGTGAGGGTGTGCAGGTTTCCCCTGCTCTAAAGCTCATTTTGAGCCCCTGTGGTGGATGGATGAAGGTGAAAGGAATCTGCCCCACCCCAGCCCTGTCGGTCATTTCTGCCATTTCCATCAATCCCATGGACAATCAGCTGGAAGAAGCTGGCGTCCTTCAGCTCCCAGCTGACTCCATCACAGCCCCAAAAGGCTCCTTCCCCACTGGGGAAGCAATGCCAAAGGAGACTGGCTTTGGAGACTGCAGCTGGGCTTTTCACCAGAGGAACCTCCAGGCTGGAACTGGGCTCCCAGGAGGCACTTTGGGACTACTTCTCCTGGCTTTCCTAAGTGTCCAGCACCTAGAGCTCCCTTTGGTGCCAGCACAAGGAAGAAGGGTTTCACTCCTTTTTGCAGCCTGATTTGATTCTTCATTAAATGCTTTGCCTCTCCCACCAGAGAGAAGTAGCCCTGTTCCAAGTGTGGGCACACTAAGCCTGTGAGACCCTGCTCCTTCTCACACACCTCTCAAAGCTCCCTCCTACACAGACATATCCCTGCTGTTTCCTGGGAGGAAGAACAAAAATGTGCATTTAATTTCTACCGTTCTGGACAAAAACTTGTTGGAAAAAATATCCCCAAACAAAGGGGCTGATGCTACTCCCAAACATCACCAGTGGCCGTGGTCCAGATTTTTCCTGCAGTGAGGAGAAGAATTTGATTCTTCTTCCTTCACAATCCTGGTCCATCCAGCTTCTTTTCTTGCAGAATTGCTGCTGTTCTTGTCCTTGTGTATTTCTCTTCTTGTTGGTTCTTTTAGTTCTCCCCACATTTTTTCCCATCTATCACATCTCCTTTTAGTACCATAACCTGAAAATCAAATGAAACCACTGTATCCTTTATTCCAGGGATGGACAGACAGCCCTGGCTGGAGGGTGAAGTCCTTGCCTTGCTGTGGGGATAACTGCAAGAATACGGGAAAAATAAGCAAGGGGTTGCTGGTTCAGGAAGGTTTTTTGACAAAAGAGGCAGAATACACTTTGGGGAGGAAGGACTGATTTCAGAGGAGCTGCAGATTTCAGCATCTTGGGGTGCTTTGGGACATTTGGGTGCTTTCCTTGGTGGGGTTCCCTATGGTGGGGACACATCCCTGCCTTGGACCCTTTCTGGAGAGCAGGTCCCAGCTCTGCATGGCAGGAGGGAAGGAATAAACATGAAAGACATCAAGAGTCTCAGTCAGAGCATTCCTGGCATGAAGTCAAACTTCTCCAAAGGCACAGCTGGAGCGGAGGGCAGGATTTTGAGTCAAAAGCTGCAGAGGGAGGATGGGCTCTGACTTTCAGGGCTAAGATGCTGCCAAGAGAGAGGGGACAAGAAGGGCTGGAGGGAGCTGATCTCAGAGCAAAGGGAGCTTGTTGAACACCTCTGTACCTCCACCCCATGGTGTGCCCCAGGCCTGCCTCCTTCCCACCCAACCCAGCAAGGCTGAACAGTGGGCACAGTTTGTTTAACCTCGAGTGCTACGTACAAAATCAGTCCTGATAATGATAACGGGAAGGGAAGGAGCCCGGCAGAGATTGCTGAAGAAATGTTTCAATTCTGCCTTCACTCCAAGTCCTGCTCACCCAGGTGGAACACACGGTCTCACTGTTTGCCTGTTAACCTGACCTTGACTGATTTATTCTTGGATGCTTTGAGGGGCTGAGGGTCTCTAGAGGTGCTGCTCCAGGGCATGGACAGGGCATTGTCCCCAAAATCTCGCTGAGCACTTGGTGGATTGGGGCAGCTGGGTCAGATTTGGTTTGATGCTGTTCAAATGATCTGAACCACAGGAAGTCATTCTGGTTTAAGGGGTCCCCTGTGCTCTCAGCAATCATCCCTCCATTCTGACTGCATCACCTATCCCAAGGAAATGTGGGTGGCTGGAGTTGCCCAGAGAAGATTTTAGTGAGAACATTTCAAGCTTGCACACAGAGCTTTTGCCCAAAGCTGAGGTGCACATCCCACCTGGGAGGTCTCTGCCACCCTGCCCAGAGGTCATCGCAGCTCCCAGCCCACCCAGAGCTGCACCTCCTGCTCCTCAGAGTTTTTTCCTTTTTCTGCATGGGCAGTCCAAGCTTTTCAACTTGCCTGCCAGTAAAAATAAATAACTGCAGGCTGAACATGAAGGTTTCAATGCTCAAACTGTAACATTTCCTTCTCTGGGCTGTCGGTCAGAACATGCAGCACATGCTGTGGTGACTGAGGCCTGAGGGTCTCTCTATGCCCATGTATTAAGAAGAAATGAGCTGGATCAGCACCTGCTCAGGAGCTGCTCAGACCCATCCACAGGATGGTGAAGGGTTTAACCTGCAGCTTTTCCTTCTCAGGTATCAGCCTGGGCAGGAATGAAGGTGCCAAACTAAACTTTGGGCTCTTTGTGCTGATGGCAGATTCTGCCAAGAGGGATCTCATGTCCTGGCTCAGCACAGCTCCAGAAACCACACCCAGCCTCCTCCATGCCCTTCCTTGTGAAAGCCATCAGAGATCCAGCCAGCTTAAACTCCTGCAGGCTTTGGACCACCCTGCAGGGGTGATTTTGGTGATCAGTGCACAAAAAAAAAAGCTTAAAAATGCTTTGGGAACTTTTTGGGAAGAAAAAAAAAACCATGGGAAATATTAGACATTATCCCATTCTGAAGGCCAGATCCAGAAGGCCATCAAGATTAATGTGAAGACTTCTCAGAGCTCTGGATGAGATCTCCAGAGTGCTGGATTACCCTGTAAACTGAAAAGAGCTGTGTGCTTGTGGTGCCAGTGGTGCTCCAAGGCAGCAGGGTGGGATCCCCGCTGGTCTCACCCACTCCAGGGATGATCTCCCACGTTCACAGCCTGTTTGGGACCCCAAACATCATATCACTGATGAAGAGAAACATTTTCAGCCTCCTGGAACTTGCTGCAGCTTTGAAACCTCTTTGCCAGGCCACTCAGTCATGGATAGAGGCTGGTCCCAGGAGCTATTTAATAAACAAAATTTGGAGACTTAGAAATCCCTGCTCATTCCTGTATTACTTATTGTTTACTCATAGTACTCAGGCCTTTGTCAACCGTACACGAAGCAATCTGGTATAAAGTGTTGGAATCTGAAGGCTCTAAAACGCCTCTCCTAGAATTATGTAAGATCCATTTCAGGCTGTCCAAAATCTTTCCACAGACTAGTCAAAAGCAGGGGGAAAAATTAACCTAGAAAATACAACCAGCATGCCTCCCCCTCAGCCAGGAGATGTGTATCTTGCAAGCCAGGCATACTAAGAACCTAAAAATGTAATAAGAGCACGACAAGAATATAACAAATAAATAAATTAAACTAATACTAATAATAAATATAACAAATATAATAAGAGCAGGAGAGCCATCCCAAAAGGGTTGGGATACCCAAATGCCCCAACAGGCTCAGCCAGAGCTGCCCTTGTCACCTCTCAGCTGTGCCTTGCACTTCACTACAACATCTGTGCCTTTCCTGCCGAGGTATCGCTCATATTGGAGAAGATTTTATTCACAGCCCACTACTTTCTACCTTTTTATTATTCTGTTATACCCTCTGAAAAATGTGTCCTGTGCAGGGTGCAGATGAAGTTTTGCCCTTACCAATATATGGTGCGTTGAAAAACAAGATGACAACAAATCGAGAGCTGAAAGAAGCCTGGCTCTTATACAATGTACAGAGTGTGCTGATATAAATGAGTCTTCAAAATGATAATGTCCTTCTCCTCCAGGCCTGCTCTGCCGTGAAGTTGGATTTCTGGAGCCGGAGTTCATTTGCAGCTCATTGTGTATGCTGGAGTTTTTCCCTTTTCCCTATTTTTGAATTTGTTTGCAGACTGTAATGGGCCCCTTTCTGGTTCTTCCTCATATCCTTTGAATTGTTTTACAGGAGTGAAATGGAGGGTTTTGATATATTGAATATATTTAATATTTTAATGCTGAGAATTTGCAGGACAGAGCAGAGACTGCCTCTTGCGATAAGAGACATTATTGTTGTGAAGAATTCCTTTAAGATTCCATCTTAATCATTCTGCTATTGAAATGGAAGAATAAAGTAATAAATGGTTTGAATAGACTTGATTAAAAAGAATAATTATATTTCTTGTGTGGGTTAAATATATAAACTCTTTGCGGTTTTGCATTCCTCCAGCGTTTGCCTGGTAGAATGAGCTTTGCTCTTCAATAAGGACACACTCTGCATGTGGGAATGAGAGAGTCCTCTTGGCAAGGAGGTTTGGATCCTCAGTGCTCCCTCACCTGAAGTCAGGCACTGCCTATATTTTCTTGCCCTGCTTTGAGGCCAGATTTCTACCAGAAGTCTTCTCTGACCTCTGGCAGAGGCTCCATGTCCTTTGGGATCTTCCCTCTTCCACTGCCGCTCTGGGGCACCCACAGTGGGTCCGGATGCCTGTGCTGGGGTGTGCTCCAAGGAGGACAAAGCCATGGTGCTCCTGACTCCCTGGGGACAGCACACACAGGAATTTGGGCCAAAAGGCCAAGTTTCCCGTTGGCAAAGGCTCCCTTGCCAATGTCAGCAAGGTGTAGAGGTAGCAAACCTCGGGGTGCTCTCCTGTGCACCCTCTGCCAGGCACAGCCTCCACCTGTCCCCTGGAAGAGATTGGGAAAAGCACTTCCTTCCTGCTGGAAGTCCTGAGATTGTCACCTCATATTGCACCCTGACTTAGGAGGGAATTCAGCCTATTTTGCAAAATCAAGTGTTCCAAGGTGTTTCTTACCAGCGTCCTGGAATTTATGGAGGATAACGCTCCAAGTTAAACATTCTCGATTCACTATGTACCCACAGAGGTGTGTGCACCTTGCTGAGGTTGGAGAGCTCTTCTGACTGGTGGAGCTTCCTTCTGCACCTCAATTCCCCACTGATGGCATCCCAAACCTCAGTTCCCCACTGACAGCATTCCAGAGACAAACACACAATGGGCCAAAATCCACACGCCATCGAATCCACACTTCCTGGAGGGAGCTGCTCTTCTGGAATTCACCTTCACCCCAAAAATCTCCTTTTAGCCGTTTCAGTGCTGGGTCTCACAGGTCTTCCCTCTCCTTTGGTGCTTGAAAACTTTTCTTAGGGAGGAAGACTTTGCTCCCAACCTACATTTTCCTTTCCCCTCACGTCAGAGAGTGGCTGCCTGCCTCCCCCTTCCCCTGCAGATGTGATCATAGATGCTCTACTACTAAGACTTCATTATTTTTACAAAAATCTACTCCAGTACAGTAAGAAGTGTTATAAATAATTAAAGAAACACTAGAGTTGTCAAAATAAATGAACAAAGTACACTTTGAGATGCATGCTCTTGGCTTATTTGGGGTTTGTTCAGTTGGCAGATGAATTTCAGAATTCAGTCCCTGGAAATATCCAGTAGAAATGCAACCAGTGAGCTTCAGCCCTCCACCAACAAGGAACCTTTGTCTTTCCCCCAGAGTCATCTAGGAACGGGGCTGGACATCAAATATCGTGTGTAAAACACCAGGCTCCAGTCCCCTCTTGGCCTTTCCAGGGAAAGCCAGGACCCAAATCGCATCCAACCATGCATCCAGAAGTTAGCAAGACCACTTGTATGGCCTGCTTTGTGTGATGCTAATGTTTCAAGTGAATGCCTCATTGCTCTGCACAATAAACCTTCTTCTCTTCATTCAATGCTCTTTTCCAGAAGGTCTTCTTTGTCTCCATGACAACAAATAAATTGCTTCTTGTTCACTGAAATCTGCTAAAAAGCTCATTATTAAGCTAATGTGCCCAGGGTGACAACGCAGAAGAGGAAGACAGTCCTGCTTCAGCAAAGGATGCTTTTCTTCTTGGTTTCCCACATGGACACCACTTTTCTGGGCTCTCAGGATGGTGGTGCTGTCAGAGATGCTTCAAAAAATCGAAGACATTTGAGAGAGAGGAGAAAAAACTCTTGACTGTGAGCCAAAGACACTGATAATTGTCTGCCTGCCCTTTCCATCTGCCTCTCTGCCTACTGTTGTACTCTTTCCAAGCACACTGAAACTTCCATCGCGGGGTTTGTTCTCGCCTCCGGCACATGGAGATCCAGGTGGTGTCCCCAGTGCTGGGATGCCACCAGTGTCCTCCTCCCCATCACCTCCAGGGTGCTGCCAAGGGGACAGGCCAGCATGGGGAGGTGACATGGAGTGAAGGGGTTGCTGGGGTGCGGGCAGGCTCAGAGCAAGCTGTGCTGTGGGTTCCCCAGGTCTCCAGCACTTTGCCTTGGAGAAGGGGCCTGAGAGCCACTGTGTGATTCCACATGGCATGGGCAAACCTCAGAAAATTCCCCCCAGGAGCTGCTGGTGGCTTCTCATGGGTTGCCAACACCATTTAGCATTTCAGCGTTCACCCAACAAAGCTGTTCCTTTCCCAACCACAGCATTTTTTACCATTTCTTGCTCTCCCCACAATCCAAAGTGCTAAAAGGTCCCGTGAGAGTAAACGGTGAGAGCTTGCATGTGGTTACTGTCACTAGGGAAACCACTTCCTTGTGATTCACATGTTCTCTGAGTCTCTCTTCGTTTCTCTCTGCATTCAGAAAGGTAATATTGTGCTGGTACACGTCGGGGGGATGGGGCAGGGAACAGGCAGAGACAGCAGGAAAATGGATGAACATGCAGTTGATTGCAGGGTTTTGGAAAAAAAACCCCAGCATTGTGTCAGGGTAGGGTAGAGCAGCTCATCGTTAGGAAAGGGCAAAATTCAGAACTGGCAAAATAACCCCAAATCGACTCAATGTGACAGTCCCACCAAAAAAAAAAGGAAGAAAACAAATACCTTTTCTCCCCTTCTGGTATTACTTTCCTTTTCCCTTCGACCTGATCACAAATGAGTTAGTCATTAAGACAAGCAGACAAATTATTTCTCTTCTCTTCCCAAGTGGAAGAGCCTGGTGGGAAGTGCCCTCTGCCCACCCAGGTAAGTGGGTCAGGAGAGGGAGGTCAGGAAGGGACAGAGACACCAGGCTGGGATGTGAGACAGGGCTGGTGGAATCAGCTGGGATGAGAAACAACAGCCAGGCAGCAGAAACCCAAGGTTTGGAGAACATCCCAAAGCTCCCATAGAATCATGGAATGGTTTGGGTGGGAAGGGCCCTTAAAGCCCATCCAGTGCCCCCCCTGCCGTGGGCAGGGACTCCTCCCACTATCCCAGGTTGCTCCAAGCCCTGTCCAACCTGGCCTTGGACATTTCCAGGGATCCAGGGGCAGCCACAGCTTCTCTGGGCACCCTGTGCCAGGGCCTCCCCACCCTCCTAGGGAAGAATTTCTTCCATATATCTGACCTAAATCTACCCTCCTTAAGCTTAAAGCCATTTTTCCTGGGCCTATCACCACCAGTCCTTGTCCAAAGTCCCTCTCCATCTTTCTTGGAGCCCCTTTAGGCACTGGAATGGGCTCTAAGCTCTCCCTGGAGCCTGTTCTCCTCCAGGCTGAGCAGCCCAAACTCAGTCTGGCTTCATGTACTGGAAGATCAGAGCCCAGGAACACAGAAGAGACCTGAAAGCCCCTGGTTGTTCCATGTATCTCAGCCTCCAGGCTGTGGCCAGGATAAAGAGCTACACAAATGGATGTTTTCTTCAAGCACAAATAAATACACTTATTCTTGCTTAAAGGAAAAAAATATTACTATCCTTTGCATTAAGAGAAAAAATTTTTAATGGAGGTTACTTTTAATCTAAACCCAGTTTTCCATTTATATTAGTTAATGCAAAACATGTTTTCATTCAGAGGAAGGTGGTGATTTAGGGGACGTAGAAGAATGAAACCTTAACTCAGTCAGTTCCTGGTGTGGTCCAAGCATGAGAGAAGCCACCAGCTCTTTGGAAGGGTCCCCATGCATAGCGGAGATGGGAATGTCCATCCTGGAGCTTCATCCCATCTGTGTTTCTGCTCTATCCCTCACCTCCCTCTGCACCACCTCGCTGAAATCACATCTGTGCTGCCTCAATTTGCTGCCCCACAAATTGAGTTAACATTCCAATCCCTTTTATAGCCATGGAAGGTGGGTGCTTAAATCAAATGAAGATGAATATATTTGCTGACACATAATTGTTTTCTTTAGTAATTGCACTCAGGTCTCTTTATATCTGATCATTAATGCTGGGCGAGGATTGTTTGTGAACTGTCTCATTGTTTCTGATGAATCCTATGAAAAGTGACATTCCTGATTATTTTGCCATGCAGGAGGTTCCACCAGGCTCCACTGCTAGGCAGTATTGATAGACCCTGTGCTGTCTTTTACTGTTTAGTTGCTACCAATAGATCAGAACTCGGTTTCTTCTCCATGTGTTGAATCTTTCATCACATGCAAATATGAGAAAAGAGCTTTGGATGTGGCAGCTTCCCAGGGGTGTCAGGTGGAGGAGCGCAGATGTTTGTGATGCTCCAACACAGGGCTTGAGGAGGGGGTCCTGAACACCTTCTCGGTGTTGGGAGCAAGATGTGACCACCCATGGTGGCAGCGGGGCCTGGGCGTCCGCAGCATTCCCAAGGCTCCTTGTTTTCTCTTGGAATGTCAAGCTTTTCTGATGGTGGTGGGAGGCAAAGGGCCTGGCAGAGGCATGGCCTGATCCCAAAAGGGAGATCCTAGCACCTGCCAAGGCTGGAATTACAGCTGCCTGACCTGAAATGCCATGAGCAGGAGGTGACAGAAAAGCGGCTGTGATGTATTTCCTATTTGAGAGTTGCTGTGCTCTGAGATCCCAGTTTCCCATAACAAACCCACAGCCAAAGGGAAGACAGAGGCAGGGAGGTGTGAGGGGGTAGGAGGGCAGGATGTGCCCCATCCCTGGGGACAGGGACACCCTCCAGCCCTGGTGGCATGGAGCCTCCCACTTGTGCCATGCTTGGTGCTGGGGCGCCAGTGGCAGCCTCCAGGGACAGGTTCCCGTGGGCAGGTGGTAAACGTCCCTGATGCCAAAAATCTCAGCCCCAGCCCAAAGCCAAGCTGGGAGAAGGAAGGTGCTCAGTGATCAGGAATCTCACAGATCAGGCTGGAGCATTCCCAGTGCTCCCAGAAACACTCGGGCTGGGGGAAGCCCCAGGTGCCACCAGGGATAGCAGTGGCTCCAGTCATCCTGTGAGGATGCCCATAAACCTCGGGGCCTGCAGGAAGAGGTGAGGGATCAAAGAAGGAAAGCGAGAAGAAGCACACACACGCCTCTGCATCCCCCCCAGCCTAATTGAGCTAATTAATTTAGCGAAGATACAGCGCTCTGTAATTTGCCTAATTCAGTGAGAAGAGAGGCAGCAGCAGCAGCCAGTCCTGCTTCCTGGGATCCTCTCCTGCTCCTGCCAGGGGCTCAGCACCCCGGGGCAGCTGCGGAGCCCTCGCAGCTCCCACCAGTCACACCAGTGCCGGCCGCAGGCTCAGCACCAGCAGCATCCAGCCCCTGAGGAGCTGCAGCTAAAAATCCCATAAACATTCCTCATGGCTGCAATTCCCAACCGGAACAGAGCGACTCCAAACCGAGCCTCTGATTTCAGGAGGAATTAAACCTCCTCTGCTCTCGCTTGTTTATTCTTACAGTGTTAGGGTCCCCTTCCTGCTGTGATGAGAAAGCTCCCGGATAAGGGGTTTTTCACAGGCTCCCCTCTTCCAGAGGCTGCTTTCCTGCCTTTCTGCCTTTTTTCTGTCTCTCTCTTAATAAAGATGTTGTGTGCTCATCGCTGAACTGATTCTGGATACGGATGAAGATGTGGAAAATACCATAATAGGAGACTGAAGTGAACAGGCCGCTGCAGGTTGATGAGGAACCATTGAAACCCCTCCTGCTCCCGGCCCTGGTGCAGCGGCATGGGAGGGACTTCTACGCTGAAATGGAATGCAAAATAAAAAATTGCATCGAGCTGAGGTCATTTCTTGCATGATGTATCTTGGGAAAAGAGGGGTTTCTCTTCTTTCTCTGAGATATTCAGAAATTCAAAATAAAAGCTTTTCATTGAGGTGAGCAGCCTGGCAGAGCAGCACAGGCAGGAGCTGAGAGCGCTGTTAATTTTGCCTTGATTTTTTTTTTCTCCCTATCTGGCAATCTTTAGGAAGAAAAAAATCTTGACATTTTTGTTTCCTTATTTGCTTGTCTTCTCAATATGTCAGGAAAGAGACAAGACTATAACACAACCCCTGCTTGCAGCAGACATACATTTGCCATCCAAACAGGTTTTCCCCTTTTAATGTAAGCTATTAGCCCAAGTTATTACTATAAATGTAGCAAACACCATCTATTTTAATCAGCTTGTTTATGAGCACCCTTCCATTCCCAAATTGTACAGGAGCTCGCTTGCTAAATACCCCTTTCTTTTTCAGGTAAGATAATTTCTGGGACAAAATGTCAGGGAGCTCAACACATCCCTTCAATTACTGCTGTACAGATTTTCTCCAAGCTACTGGACAATAAGTAGCTTTCAGGGAAGCATTAAGTAGATTTGCCCTCAAGGGTTTGCATTTCAGTGGAGTGACAGTTATTTTTGTAAATACAAAATAAAAAAAAAAATAAATAAGCGGGAAGGAAAGAAGGGAAAAACAGACATACACCTTCCCCCAGCTCCAAGAAAATAGACAGACATGGGCTAGACAACTGCTTATTATCTGAGAACCTTGCATCAGATAGGAAAACCAGAGTTTCTAATGTCTTCAAATGTCACAGCATTATGATTTATACCAGAACACACTGTACCATGCTTCATTACAGAGAAAAAAAATAAAGAAAAATTGAATTACCCAACTAATGTCTTCCCCCCTTTTTTTTTTTTTCAGACTGCTCTGAGGATATAAAATCCATCATTAGTTGTTTTTAAGCTTGTCTCTAATGATGAAAAAAATAATGGGGCATGAAACTCAGACTTAACAAAACAAAAATACAAAACACAGCATTTTACAGACTTTACGTAAACATAATGTGACAATGCACTTCCTTTCATTCTCTGCTATGACAGTTAATTCCAGACCAGGAAAACTGTCAAAAATGTTTAGTTCTGCTTGGGTTGAGTTAATTACAGGCCCTGGGGCTGTGTTGACTTTCTCCTGCTAATGGCACTGTGCTACAGGTAAAAATCCATTTGCAAGAATGTTTTCAGAGCTACAGATCTAATTTACTGAATATCAAATATTTATGCCATTGCAATTAAAGTGACAACGTTCCACCCCTCTTCAGCATACAAGCTCAGGCTTTTTAATAGAATTTATTATACAGTAAACATTTGGTAAAAAGTTTTGCTGGAGCTTATAATGTGAAAGCTTTGAATATTTTATTGATTTTATTTCTTTTGCACTCTATCCCTATCAGTGCTGGAACGTTATGAACTTCTGCAGCACATAAAAGACCATTTTTTACTGTCAGAGCCAGGGAAGCTCACAGATAAAGGCTGGGACTGAGGGATGGAGCTGTGTTGTCACTGTCACATGAGGAGCAAGAGGAGGGACAGCGGCGGGGAGGGACAAAGTGCCAGGCCAAATCTGCCAAGGCAGGAGTTGGAGCACAAAGGAGATGAATTTTCCTCGTTAGATGAGTGGGTGAGGGGATTATTCCTGGTTTCTATCCACAGCCAGATCCATCAGCACGGGGAGCCCACGGTCACCGGCACCACGGCCACTGGCAGAGGGACCTCTGCATCCAGAGGGAGCTGTGCAGGTTTAAGGAGCATCTTGGAAGCCCGGGAGGCTTAATGAGGCTCTCCTGATGATGGAGGGTGTCCAGGGGAGGGGAGGGCTTTGCTTTTCCTCTGCTGATTTGGGTTTTGAGAGCAGAGATCAGGCTGTGAACTCTGCACTTTGTGCAACTCCCTGTCTCCATCCCCATCCTCACTGGGACAACATTTGCCCATTGTTTGGCTCTGATCACTACAAATCTGATAGGTAACTTATTTTTTGGTTTTTATATGAAGGATCTGACAAACCTGCTCAGGCTTATTTGCTTCTGCTGAAGGTATTTTTATTTGCAGGAAGAAAATCAACAACAAAAAAATATTGTTTCTGAGCACATGTTTTTAAAAGCCACGTTTGGTTAAGATCCTAAACACTGCCTGCAGAGAAAAGAGCTGTGCAAAAGGGGAGTAAAGAGGCTGAGGGGCCACCAAAATTCCCTGTTCTGCCTTAGGAGCAGCATCCAGGCTTGCCCTGGTGGGTGGCCCTCAGCTGCGGGATTAGAGAACATAAAATCATAGAATTATGGAATCATGGAATGATTTGGGTTGGAATGGAAATTAAAGATCACCTAATCCTACCCTCTGCCATGGGCAGGGACACCTTCCACTAGACCAGGTTGCTCCAAGCTCCATCCAGCCTGGATCTGAACACTTCCAGGAGATATCACTCAGTCCTGTCCATCCACTCAGTCACTTGCTGTCCATGAATTTGTGCCAGCCTCTCCTGACCCTGCTGGCACCACGTCCCTGGGACAGCCAGCTCCAACAGTGTGCTGGGAAAAGCAGTGCTCTGACTCGGTTTTAACCAATCCCCCACCAGCTTTATTGAATTCCTCTTGAGCTGCTCTGCAGCTCCTTGCTCTCTGCACAGTTCTGGTGTCGTTTTCCCTCATTTTTAGGCAGTTCCCTTTTTGAAGGTAAGCACACATGTGACAGGGACATTCTCCTGCTGCCCTCACTGCCAAGCCTGGCCAAGTACAGGGGATGTCCCAGCAGCACCTTCTGCATCAAGACTAAACCAGACCAGCGTTGCCCCTCACAGGCTGTAAGGCTGATCCCTCTGGGACACAGATTTTGTCATGTTCAAAAGTAAAATCTCCGTAGTGCAACCACTGACCTGGCCTGTGTGTGGGTAGCTGACATTTCCCACTGTCACTACCTGGCCTAAATTTACAGCTTTGCTCATCCCACTCAATCTTTCCCCACCACTGCTGTCAGGGTAGAGCCATCCTGCAGCATATTTTTGTTATTAGACCTTGGGTTTTCCGCTCACAGGGATTCCCTCAGGCTGCTCCTTCCACCTGGTGTTTTAATGATGTTCTTCCTTCTATTGTCACATGTCCTGCCACCCTCCCACCATCCAGCTGTGCTCCCATCATGCCAGTAAAGCAGCCACAGTGCACTTATGGATTATCCTCCCTCACCAGGGCTCCTGGATGCCCACAGAGCTGGGATCAGTGGTGATGCCAAGCAGGTGGCCTCCCTCATTCATGGTAATTGTTGTGTCCAACTGGTTCTTTTGGAGGTGCATTGAGCTACATCCACCAAGCCAAAGAGGTCACCTGAACCAGGCACTCTTCCTCCAGCTGTCCCCAGGCTAAACATGCCCCTAGAACTCCTTGGACCACATAAACCATCTTGGCTCTGCCAAGGTTAAGGTGCTGACCATCCTTCCCGTCCTGGATCCTCACCTTCTGCCTCTGCCCCATCTCTCCTCTGTGCACCATCATCTCACCATCACACCAACCCTCCTGATTCCTGCCTGTCCAGCAGTTTTGGGACCACCCTCGCTATCCCTGAGGGTGCTGCTGCAGCAGTCCTGGGATTCAGCCCCCGCCAAGCAGCCTGTGTTGAGCCTCCCTGACCAGCCTTTGTACTCCTGCCTGCACCACTGGGACCAACACGGACCACAACAGCTGCCAGTAACAGTCTGGATTTTTCCTGCCCCCTTTGCACCCAGCAGATAAATGCTCAGAGTCTGTGCCACAAACCAGCTCTGTGTGTTCCAACAATGCCCCATCCCTGGAGGTGTCTCAGGCCAGGTCGGATGGGGCTCTGAGCAACCTGATCTAGCGGAAGGTGTCCCTGCCCATGGCAGGGGAGTGGGACAAGATAAGCTTTAAGGTCCCTTCCAACCCAAACCATTCCATGATTCCATGAATAATTGCATTTCCCAAGACCACCACTCAGGTCTCCTTGTGTTACAGGATTCTCTGCTGTGGGAGCATTTTTGATGTAAGAAGACCCTGGAAGGGAACTCAGCTACCTGAAATCCTCTCCTGCTGTTGATTTCCTTCTTCTCCAGGTCTTACAACTCTCCCCATCAGAGCCAGGCCTGCTGTGTGACATCCTTGCAGATCTCAGGCAGGAGCTGCTGCTCCCCTGAGCCCCCCATTAAGCCTCTCTCATGGCAGGAGAAAACAAGTGCAGGCGAGAGGGAGGTCACCAGGAATGTTGCACTCTGTGCAATAAATTGAGTAGTCCCTTCTCCTAGGGAACACCTACCTGCCTCTTGGGCTTAGATTAACTTCAAGTCTCTTGAAAGGAAGGGTTAAAATCACTCTTATGCATCTCTGCCCTCATTAGACCAGCTAGGTGAGAAATACCCAGCAGCAAAGGAGCAGCCTGCAGCCCCCTGCTCTGCAGCCCCTGGAGCTCAAGTTCTGCTGTGATCTGGCTGTTCCACTGCTGCCTTTGTCCTGCCCCAGCTCCAGGCAAGCTCTGCCCCTCAGCCCATGCCCAGGGCCACCTTCAGACTTGCAGAAGCAGGACAACAAGGAAGTCAGGTGGGTGAGAAAACTCTCTTGTGCTGAGTGGAGAAAGAAGAGAGAAGGAAGGTGACACAGCAGCATGGCATTGCAGGGGCTACAGGCAGGGGTGAGATGTCCTGTCTGCCAAATCCTGCTGCAGGAGCAGGATGCTCCCTGATCCTGAGCTCACAGCTCCCTCCTGGAGCAGATCAGTTGATGAGGAAGCTCACTGCCGTCCCAGTGCCAAGGCTGTGTCAGGGATGTTCAACCTGAAGTAATTAAGGCAGAATTTAAAAGAATTTAAGAATTTAAGCCAGGATTTCTAACCATGAGACAGGAACAGTTAGGATGTGTTAGGAATACCAGTATCAGGGAAAGGTTCTTCCCTAGAGGGGGCTGGGCACTGCCCAGGCTCCCCAGGGAATGGGCACGGCCCCGAGGCTGCCAGAGCTCCAGGAGCATTTGGACAGTGCTGCCAGGGATGCCCAGGGTGGGGTTGTTGGGGTGTCTGTGCAGGGCCAGGAGCCGGACTGGATGATTCCTGTGGGTCCCTCCCAGCTCAGGGTTCCCTCTGATTCCATCATTCTGTGTTCCCCAGCACAGGGGCACATTTGTGCCTGCCTCCATTTGTCCTACTGGAGCCGCTGGGATGGAGGGGGCACAGCACATGGGACCCACAGACACCTGCAGGGGGACAGCGAGGGGACAGCAGTGCCACAGACACCTGTACAACCTAACCAAGTCCTCACAGAGCCCATGACACCACACCAGCTCTGTTCACATCCACAGCATCAGTGTCTGCTGGCCACGGGCAAGGTCCCCTTGGGGTGAGGGTGCTCAGAGAGTGCCCAGCTCTGTCCTGCCAGCCCAGGGCTCTGCAGTGCCCATCACGGGGATCCCTGTGCTCTGCCAGCCCTTCCAGCCACTTGACCTTCAGCCTCCTGCCTCTCTGCACTCCCAACACAGGCACTAATCACTTCAAACCCCAACCGCTGTCATGTCTTATTGCTCAAATACCAGCTCTGCCAGCTGCACATTTACATCCTCAGCATTGACTCAGCTAATGTAGCTGTCATTTGAGCACCAGTGATCTGCCAGAAATAATACTGGGTGCAGCAGCTTTCGAGGGTTGAGGCTCGGGGATTTTGCTTGTGGGGTGCAGTCCCTGGATGCCCCAAGGAGGGCTTGTGGCAGCTCCCACTGATGGACATTTACAGGATGCAGGTGAGCAGCACAGCCTCACATTTTGTCAGGGAGCTGGTCCACAGCCCCTGCAGCCCTCCTGGGAGGGACTAGAGGTGAACCCAAAAAGATGTGGGATGAGTTCTTCTTGGAGGGGTTGCCAGGGTTCAGGGTTGAGGTGAGTGTGGTAGGATCGCTGGGCTGGGATGTGAGCAGAGGCAGAAATCCTGATGGACAATTCCTGAAGGGGGAAACCTGCTCTGAAGATAGCTGGCTGTTCAAAGCTGCCGTGGAAGCTGCTCCAAACCTGGGCTGCTCCAACACAACGCTCACAGGAGTTTGTTCTCTCCATCCCACCCCTCTCGTCTCCCACCACAGTGTCCAGGATTGGCTGAATAGAGCTGGGGGCAGCACAGCCTCTGGGCTGAGGCAGAGGAGAGAATGACAGGCTTTACAGGAGGATCCCATCCTGGAAAAGGGCCTCTGCATGGACTCAAACTCCCTCTGATTGCATCCCTAACTGTGGAGGTCACATCCTCCAGTGAACCTCTACAGAGCTCAGGAGCTACACCCAAACCTGCCCCAGAGCTCAGAGTCCCTCCTTCCAAGCTTTCTCATCTCTGTCTGTCTCAGTACATCCTGGGGGTCAAAACCACACACTGGTGGGACAAAGGAAGATTTCAGAGAGCACACCTGGAGGTGCCATGGCCACACAGACATCCCTTGGAGCACAGATCAGACCTGCTGTGAGAGTCTGCCCTTCCTGGCATCAGTGGCTGCTCCGTGCTGCAGGGCTGGGCCTGGAGGCTCCTCCTGAGCTGCTGCCAAGGGGCGAGCTCATGTTCTGCCTTTGTCGCTGCCTTGTTTCCATGAAAGTTTAATGCACCTCCTCTCTCTCCCTGGAAGTGAGACGCCTCCTGTGTCCCTGCATGGTGTGAAAGCCAGGCTGGGGAAGATGAACCCAGCCTTGCCTTCTGCAGCCCCTGGATCCAAGCAGCACAGTGGAGATCAGAGAAAACATCTTTGGCTAAATCCTCCCCACAGGTGGGGTGTGTGTGTAACAAGGAGGTCCAGCACTGGTACTTAAATAATCGGGGCCAGGGCTCAGGGGAGCTTGTCAGAGGTCTTACTGTGCTTGAGGAAGCAGGCAGATCTAATGAAATCTTTCATTCGTCAGTAAATGTCACTGTATGAAGTGTAATTAATGGATTTACCAGGGCTGGATGCAGCCCAAACTGAAATATAAGCACTCAGGGAGCTGGCCGGGAGCAGTGTCCTCTACACCGCTTAATTATAAGGTCACTGCTGGAGCGGTGGGAGCTCTGCTCAGACTCCAGCTTGGGGGAAATCTTGCCAGCTCGGAAGCTTTCTCCAGGAAAATGATGGCTTTTTGTGGCAAGGGAGCAGAGTGTGAGTGGCGCAGGTAGGTCCTGAGTAGGGAGGTGGTGCAGGGCTGTGGGCAGAGCTGGATGGGCTGGCAAATCCCTGGGATGGGGCTGCAGGGCTGCCAGTGCCGGGCAGGGCTGTGGAATGCGGATGTGGAATCACCCAGCCTGGCAGCAGGGAGCCCAGCATGCTCCCAGCACTGGGCACGAGTGGGGATGTCTGCACTTGGCATCAAATTTTATGTCCATCTGGGAGTTTTTCCACTGGCCCCTCCATGGATGTGCAGGTCTCTCAGGTGCCCTGACCTGCAGCTGTGGATGATGAGGGGGCATCGTGGATAATCAATCTCTGATCTGCCTTCTCAGGCTTGGGATAGATGGCACCTCATTTCCTCCATGCCTACAGCATCCTGCCATGCTCAGCAGGAGCCACATTCCCAGTGTCCCTCCTCTCTGCTCCACCAAATTTCCTCAGGCAGAAAGGGGGAATGTTCGCACAAAAGTGTTTTCCTCCCCAGTAGAAGGAACCTGGCTGCATGGGACTGGACTCATGGACACTCCCAGCTCCCAGAAATCTCTCTGTGACCAAATACATTTCCACTTCTGTCCTGAAGTGATTAAGATCAACCCCTTGCAGCTGAAGGAGCTTCATACATGAAAATGAATGTTGTGCACAGAGCCAGGCAGAGCTTCTCTTCTCAAGATTATCCTTCAGACTAAATATCCTTGCTTTCAGAATGTCCAGCAGAAGGTCTCAGCCTGGTTTTTCAGGTGCCACCTTGCCACCAGAGCCTCCAGCTGTTTAAAGAGTGGCCTTGGAGTGCAGGTAGCCCTTCTCCTGGGACAGGCGCCCTCCTTGGGAGGCCTCACATCTCCAGCTGGAGAACTCACTCAGCCAGGACATAACTAACTCCCAAACAGCTCCAGCAGGAATGAATCTCCAGTTATTCTGCTATGAAAATAATAAATAATGGCCAAAAAAAGCCTGGAAATGGGCAAGAGACAGACACGGGCACGAGTCTCCTGTAACCTGCTCCACTCCTGATGAGGATGTGTATTCTCTGCAGCATATTTCAAAAAACCCCAAGCCCATTATGAGGAACAATCAGCAGCAGATTTTAATAGATGCATTTTGCACTCAGCTGTCACCATCTGTGTTTCCCCATTAGAAATGCAGAATGAACGAGCTGCACAATTACAGCTGGGAGGGTCTGGGAAGCCCAGCACAGCTCTGAGTGCAGCCAGCCCTCCTCTCCTCCTCCTGGGGAAATCCTGCCTCTCCAGCATGGCCAGTTGCAGCTGGTGCCAGTGCTTGTGCAGACCCTGCCTCCAGCCCATGCCCCAGGAGGGTGTTCCCAGGCATGGGGCATCATCCTGTCTCCTGTCTGACACCTGGTCAGTGGTGTGCAGGCTGTGGGGACCCCGGGTTGGGGCACAGGGGGCCCCAGCCCCAGGCTGTCACCCAGAAATGGTGCATGATGGCATGAGGACTTCCCAAGGACATGCTGGAGGTGCTCCCTGAGTGCCCCAGACCTCACAGGGCTCCTGTGCATGCTCCCACAGGCTGGTGAAGCCACAAAGCAGGTATTGAGGAAGCTGTGCCTTTCTCTCCAGCCTTTCCCTGCCTCCAGGAGGGTCCAAAGGGCACCTCAGGGCTCCCTGCCCAGCCCCATGCGTGGTCACCTGGGGCATCCAGACCTGCACTGAGCTGCCAGGGGAGTATGGGATGTGTGGGGCTGCTTGAGCTCTGCCTGGGGTGGGAGACCCCGGCTGGGGAGAGAACAATGACAGAACCATGGAACATCCTGTGCTGGAAGGGACTCACAAGGTTCATCGAGTCCAACTCCGTACCCTGCACAGGACACCCCAACAAATCCCACCCCGTGGGACCAGCCCCCAAAACAGCCTCAAAGCATGTCCAGAGGGAGAAGAGGTGTGCCTTGCAGATGCCCAGACACAAAGTTGTTCCATCCCCATGGAATTCTGTGGAGGGGCTGGGCAAGGAGAGGGCCCGAGCTGGAGGAACCTGGCAGGATGTGGGAATCCACGACCTGGCAGGATAATTACTTTTTTAATCAAGTCTTTTCAAAACATCTAATTTTATTACTTTATTCTTCCATTTCAATAGCAGAACGATTAAGATGGAATCTTAAAGGAATTCTTCACAACAGTAATAATGTCTCTTATCGCAAGAGGCAGTCTCTGTCTGCTCCGTCCTGCAAATTCACAGCATTTGAATATTAAATATATTCAATATATCAAAAAAATCCATTTCAGTCCAGAAAAATAATAAAGAAGAGGGGGAAAAAAATCCACATGCAACAGAAATTTTTCCCTCTTTCTGCTGAAAAAAAATTAAAATTAAATAGCTCCCAAATCTTTTCCCCTCCAAACTGCCTTCTCCAGGAGGGAGGCAGGAGACACCTCCTGCTGCTGCCAGACCAGGCACTACCTCAGCTGGAAAATGAACCTTTCCAGAGCTCTGATCCTACAGAATCCACCCAGGACGGGCTGCTTGGTTTGGAGGAGGAGTGGGCTGGGCTGGTGACTCCCAACGTGGTGGCTTAGGAAAGCACCTCCATCAGATTCTGAGGCTGATGCAGGAAGGAGGATGCCAGACCTGGTCCCCAGCAGTTTTGGGATGCAGGAAGGAGGATGCCAGCCCTGGTCCCCAGCAGTTTTGGGATGCAGGGAGGAGGATGCCAGCCCTGGTCCCCAGCAGTTTTGGGATGCAGGAAGGAGGATGCCAGCCCTGGTCCCCAGCACAGTTTTGGGATGCAGGAAGGAGGGTGCCAGCCCTGGTCCCCAGCACAGTTTTGGGATGCAGGGAGGAGGGTGCCAGCCCTGGTCCCCAGCACAGCTTTGGCACCCCAGCTGGGCTGCTGTTGCCATGTCAATGCTTGATTTGATCACAAGAGACAGTGTCATCTAAATTTGGGGGCCATCAGCGTGGTCCTGAGTAATGCAGGCTGTGTTTGCATCCTTGTTATTCCCAGGAGAGCAGACAGTGTAGGAACAAGTCATGGTGCAAGTGGACAGGGGAGGGGAGTGGCAGAGGCTGGAATGTGCTTGCAGTGTGATTTCGGGTTGTTTGTGACAGGTCAGACCTAAACTCACCTTTCAGAGCTCGGGCTGGAAAAGGAAAAACCCCAAAGCCTTGTTTTGAGAAAGTGCCCACGGAAATAAGATAAAATGTTGGAAATAAACACAGATGACCCTGAGCTACTGTCTCATTCCAAAAGCATGCATGTAATTTCCTAACTTGTTTTGCTTTGCTTTGCTTTCTAAAGGAAAGAGGTAAAAACAAATTCTACTGTGTCAAACATCCTTTGGATGAGTTCCCTTCCTGCCCTGATTCTGTCTGGATCTGCAGCAGGAGCTGCTGTGTGACAGTCCCAGGCCTTCCCTGGGACAAAGCCCACATCTCCATCACCTGGTGCCTGCGGTGAAAGGGGATGGGGAACAGCAGCAGAGTGATCAGCAGTGCTTGTTTGCCTTATTGTCCTATTGTAATAATTAAAATTTCCTTATAACACCATAAATAGATAATTTTCTTTCCTTATAATCATTCCCTCACTTTTTCTCTCCATGTCTATGCCAGTGACTTGTGTTGTCTCACAGGTTCGTCTTTGGGAAGTGCTTCAGAGGTGTCTGGGGCCTCTCCTGTGCTTTTCTTTCAGCACTGCTGCTCCCTGCAAATCCCAGAGAAGCTGGGCACTGCCCTCCCACACATCCATCCTGCCAGCCAGGCCTGGCTTTGGTACCCATCACTGGCAAGCTGCCTCCAGGAGCCAGGTCTGGCATCAACATCCCCTCACGAGCCCATGGACCAGCCCAGGGGAACCCTCACCCCCTGGGAGAACTGACTCCAGAGGTCTGATGGACAGTCCCACCCCAAGCCTCGGTGACCTGTGATGGGAAACAGCACCTGAGTGACCAGCAGTGATTTGGACACGTGTCCCTGTGATTTCACACCCCGGGGTCACTCCTGGCCTGGGGGATGTCCCTGCACCAGCCCCTGCCAGCCCCCACCATGGGCACTGCTCATTGCAGGTCTGGCAAACAAACCTCAGGGCCTTTTCCAGAGCACAGGACTATCCAGCTGTTTGGAATTAACCTGGATTCAGGATCTAAGGCTCTGGAAGGGTGCAGGATAACACAGGTGTTGGACTGCAGGAGCAATCCTCAACAAAACAGAGTTTATTCCTGTGGTGTCTCACAGACAGGGTAAGCTCAAGGAATTCGCATGGCTTTTCTGTGCCTCAGTTTCCCCATGAGCAGAATGGCATTTTCCATGATCCCTGAGGTGCCACTTCCCTGGATTGCCTGCAAAAGCAGCTGTGTGGAGCCTGGGGGTGCACACCTGTTTGCCCTCAGCCTCCCAAACTCTTCCCCACACACATCATGAACTTTCGGGTTGCGATGCTCTGATAAGAGCCACTCCCCCTCCAGCAGGTAACTCAGCAAGCTGCCTGCAGTAGCATTTTGTTCCTAAGGTGAGCCCTGGGTCTGGTCAGTTACCCAATGACCTTTCTCTGATGGTTTCCCCTCTGCATCGATACTCCTTCATATGTGTAATTTTAAATTGATGTCTGTCTCTAATAGACTTTCCTGAGTCTCCCCTCACACCAGCTGCCTGAGCTGCTGGTTAGAGATTAAAATCTACTCGAGCCTGCCCAGCAGCAGTTCATCAATGACAGTTGTTTCATTAGTTGATGCAATCCCACTTAAAATAAATTCTAATTAAACCAGAAACTGAAATCATACATATTTTGAATATTCCTATGCTGGTGGCATGCTCTGCTCTGCTCGGCCCTTCCAGACCTGTTATTACTCAGTCCCTCGCCTTGTCTCTGGTGATGTATCACACAACAACAAATAAATAGTGTTTTCATTAAAGTCTTTGCCAATCCACCAGCAGATTGAATTATTTGTCCCTCAAGGTGCACATGAATGAGAGGGAAAAGACAGGAAAGGGAAGAGAGCAGTTTGGTCCTGTCTTGACCAAGCTGGAGCCGGGGTTCATCCTCTTTTCCTGGTTGGGATGCCTGGAAAAGGGATTTCAAGGAATGGGGGCCCCCTGGGAGCTGCCTGCAGTGGCGAGGGGTGGCCAGGAAGGTGTTTGGTGCTGGCACCATTCCTGTGCTGGCTGCTTCCCCAGGGAGGGTCTGGCAGCTCCTGAGGGCTTGTTGCCTGGAGCCTGGGAAGTCTTTGCAAATAGAAATCTTAGTTTATATTAAAAAGATGCAGGCTTGGGGCAGTACAATAAGTTGAAATATGAATAAGTCAAACCTTCAGAAGGAAAATCAGGTTTTGTCACTCAGCTGGGCAGGTGTCCTGAACCCCCAGGAGATGCTGCAGGGATTGGACTGGGTGCCACTTCTGTGCGACACACCCAAGTATCTGCCATCACCAGGAATTCCCTGGGACAGGCTGCCCAGGGAAGTGGTGGAGTCACTGTCCCCGTGAGTGTTCACAAACCAGGCAGATAGGGGACTTACTGACATGGGTTAATGGTGGGCTTAGCTGTGCTGGGTCAATGGCTGGACTTGATGATGTTGGGGGTCTTTTCCAAGCTTAATGATCCTGTGATTCTACATTTCCTCCTGTTGTTTGAGTCATTAGTACCACACAAGTGAAAGGCAGCACTGGAGCCTGCAATCCATGCAAAGAACTGGGCACCTCTGCAGCAGTCATGGGATACCTCCAAAGGGGGTCAGGAGGTACCTGATGCCTATCCCAGATCCCAACTGCCCTCCCAGGGACCCCCCAGCCCTATCCCAGTGCCCACCTCCCATTTGGGATGCACCAGATGCCCCAGGAACAGTTACAGCCAGTGGCTTGGTGGCCACAGGGCTTCACACAGAGTTTAGCAGACGGGTCACAGGTGGAGGAATCGGTGCTGACAGAGTGGTGGCACCGGTGCCTGGTGACAGGGACGGCAGTGGGGGTCCCCACTCCTGTCTCCTTCCTCCCCCTCCACCACTCCCCCTGCCCCTTGGCTCCCAGGCCAGCCCCAAGCTCCTCACTCCATCCCTGCTCTGGGCAGTGCAGCCCCAAGCTCCTCACTCCATCCCTGCTCTGGGCAGTGCGGCCCCAAGCTCCTCACTCCATCCCTGCTCTGGGCAGTGCAGCCCCAAGCTCCTCACTCCATCCCTGCTCTGGGCAGTGCAGCACCAAGGAGCAGGGACAGCATCTTGCCACCAGTATACACTTTTTTAGGCCTAGTTCCCGCAGCACACCATTTCAGAAATGCAAATAGGCTTGTCTGCAGATTTTCAGGCAGGTGCCAGAGAAGGAGAGAGACAGAGAGGGATGCTCTGATTTTATCAAAATCAGTTTTCCTGCCCAGGGGAGGATGGAAAGCAGCTACTCAGTCGCAGGAAGACGATTCTATTTAAACCACAGGATCATGTTGTAGCTACTTCTTATTTACCAGACTGGAAAGTTACATTAAGAAGTTATCACTTATCTTGCAGGGGAACAGATTAAGAGTGAAGGACCATTCCCTGGTTTGCATAGAGCTGTACTTCCCAGGTTACTAAAAAGACAATTGATGTAGCAGTTCAGGAAGAAATATGATTTTCATTACGATACGCAGGCATCAGGGATTGTATTCTAATGGTCCCCTGTCACCAGTGAAGAGCAAAATGGCCTGTGACCACTGTAATGGAAAAAAGCTTTCTGTGGTATTTTGCATAGCACGGAGGGAGCTTTGTGTTTGGGGTTGGGTTTTTTTTGTTTCGGCTTGTAACCTCCTGGTGGCAGCATTAAAGGGAACAGCACCTGCTTTATCTAAATAAAGAATTCAGGGCCCCGTGGTGAGAAATTTTCTCCTCTCTCATGGGAGAATATTTATATTTGAAGTGAACTTCTAGGTTATCGATGAGGTAAAACAGCAGGCTGCATTTTCAGCAGGGCTGTCTCCTACACTCTCCTCACACCTCTCTGGGCAGCTGAAATAGGAAGATTTTATGGAGCTCCCTCATGGTACAACTCTTTTTTGTGGTCCATCCAAGCTTTTTTGGAGTCAATAGGCTTGAGGCTGTAGGAAAGCACCCAAGAGCAAAAAATGCTGGTTGGGATTTAACCTTCATAGTTTAACCTGGGATTTATCCCTGTCTGATTCACAGGGATTGCATCCAAGCTACATGAGCACCATGACCAGCCCCAGATCCTCCACTGCCCCTTTCCTCTTCTTCTCCCACAATGTTCAGTTACTTAATGGAGGTGAAATGTGTGAGTGGACACTTCACCAAAAGCAGAGCTGTATTTCATCACAAAGTGGGATCTTCCATCCCAATATTCTTGCCTCATTGGCTGGGAACCAGAACCAGCCAGGCAAGAGGCAGGAACACACAGATGGCTCACCCCACCCATGTGAAGCAATAGCAAGATGGGAATATCGGCTATTTCACACAAATTATTCAGGAATAATTCCCAGAGGGAGGAAAAAAAAGATCCTGAAGACATTTTTGAATTATAGAAATTCTTAATAATTGATAAATTAAAGGATTTCACTCTGAGCTTCAGCGCAACGAGGAAGACGTGGAGGATGTAGCAGTAAGTGATGTGCTGTGATTTCTCTCTCCTGTTTAATTACTCGACTGCTGTAAAAACCAAACCAAGTTTCAAAGGTAATTCAAATTCCCCCATCACTGAACAGTACAGAGCCCTTCCCATCCTGTGAACTTCCAGACAGCTGGGCTGAGCAGCTTTCCTTTAAACTCACCTAAGTTAAAGACAAACAATTTAGGTCCATTGATCTGTAGCTGCGGAGCCTCCTGTTTAAACTCGGGGAGATGGAAGGAGCATAAAGCGAGTGCATAGGATTTTCTTTGCATTGCTTAGATTAAAGGACATCAGGATGAGTGGTTTGTGTGATGATCAAAAGATTCAACCCACTCTGCACCTGTCACAGGTACAAGCTCAATTCCTTACGGATAAAAACAGAGTGGAGCTGGCAGAGCATGAGAGACTTACAGGAAGGGATGTGCAGGGAGTATATTTAAAGCAGGCTGCATGAATATAGGATTAAATGTTGGTATTGGAGGATAAAATGTTAATTTTGCTTAATTAGGCTGTTTCTAGCATAGAGTTCCTGTTGATCAGAGCACTCCCTACCAGATAAAGAGGGTGATAGGGAATTGTCTTCATAAAAATGTGAGAAAGTTTCTAAATAGGGATTCGGGAAAAAATAAAACCAGCAAATGGCTGAATTGATCAATGTTTGCAGCCAGGCCCCATTGCCTGGCTGGGATGGAGAAAATGGGAAACACATCTAAATTTGCTGTTTTACTCTTCCTCCAGAGGGTCTGACTTGCCCATGGGAGTGTAGAGCCTCTCCACTTTCACCAGTCCTAAAATCGGACTGGAAATCTGGAGACTGCTGGGACATGAACAGGGCTGATTGGGCCCTCCCCAGGTGCATTTCCATGGTCAGAGATGTTTTCCTGTGAGAGTCAAACTCAGCTGGAGAGATTGCATGTTCCTTTAGGCCCCTTTTTTACAGTTTTTACCAATTCAACCAGCTCATGGCCCAGCATCCACCTGCAGAGCCCAAGCAGCTCTTTGATGCTCGGGTTTTCCCTCTGTTGTATCTCCAAGAATCCTCCAGCTGAGGAGTGATCCATGCAGGGAAGAGAGGATCCTGAGCAAAGGATGCTGCTGCCGGCAGGGAAAATCAAGCTGGGTGATGCAGTCCTGGATCCACCAGGCTTGCCACAGGGCTTGAGCTGCCATCTGCCAGGATTCAGCACAGCTGGAGCCTGAAATCTTCACAGATTCCTTCTTCGGGGAAAGAAAAAAAACGTGAGAAGTCAACCTCTCTGAAAGGGACTCCTTTGTTAAGTGATCTCCTAATGCTGGATTTCCATTTCTCCATGCTCAGGGCAAGTTAAAAATAAATAAATAAAGTATAACCATTAGGCAATTAAACAATGCCCAGATCGGAATGGAAATCGGCAGGATGCCAAGGAACAGGCAGTTGGGTGATGCCGGTTTGGTGATACATCACATTTTACACTAATCCCTTCTCATTACATGTGTCACATCAGTGTCACTGGGCTGCCATATCCCTTCTCCACACGTGCATCAAAGGGGATGAGCAGAAAGGAGAAAAAAAAGCTGGCAAGGTGCAGGTGCAGTGCTTTGCTCTCAGGCTGTGGCCAGTGGTTTCCTTTTCTACCCAAGGACACTAAAATCAGCTCTGAAGATTTTTTGCTTCTCTAGGAATTAACTCCTTAACTTTCAAATCCTTTCTTGGGCTAAAAACCCAGCTTTAAAACAGGGGCATTCAAGGAAGAAGGTGTAGAAAGGGGCTGTGTGGGACAACAGGCAGGAGACAGGGGTCTCAGGCTGGCCTGGCATCCCACAGATGAGGCAGTGCAAATGTGCTCCTCGTGCTTTCACCTGCATGGACCATCCCATGTCATCGCCACACTGTGCTGAATCCCCGTGCTTGGGGGAGGCAGGGGCAGGCAATGCCTACACTTGGATTTTCAAATTATCCACGTTGCCAAGTTATCCAGACCAGTAAATGGCTCAGTGACAGCTTTTGGAAAACCCTGCACCAGCCTTGGAGGAGATAAGGATGTTAAGAAGTCCAACTCTTTGACCAGAGATCTGAAAACCCAAGAGTGTGCCCTGCATGTCACTTGTCCCCCCAAGTATCTGCCAAGCTGGGTCTAAATCCCCTCTGGCAGCCAGTCAGTTTTTGTACCCCTGCTTTGTGCCCCTGCTTTGTGCTCCTGCTTTGATCATTGCTGCTTTCACTGAGCCAGCCCCATCCAACCTGGCCTTGGACACTTCCAGGGATCCAGGGGCAGCCACGGCTTCTCTGGGCACCCTGTGCCAGGGCCTCCCCACCATCACAGGGAACAATTCCTTCTGCATATCTAATTAAATTTCCCCTCTTTCAGTTTGAATTGTTCTGATTTCAGCAAGTGCTTCACTGAAGAAACAAATTCCAAGCAGGGATTCTTCCTCTGGTTGGTCGCTGATGCATGACTCCAACTTAGAGCATTTGACAATCTGACCGAGCATCCCTCCTTCTCAACACTCGATCTCCAAGGCCAGGCTGGACGGGGCTTGGAGCAACCTGGGATATTGGAAGGTGTCCCTGCCCATGGCAGGGGGCGGAATGAGATGATCTTTAAGGTCCCTTCCCCCCATTCTGTGATTCTGTGACACAGAAACAGCCACTGCTCTGCCCAAGTGCGACACTGAGCTGGCAGGTGGGCAGGTACCACAGGTACCCCTCACTCATCCCTGGGAAATAAAGCCATCCCAGTGCTGAGCTTGGAAAGGGTTATTCTTCATAGAGGAAAAAGAATATTTAAGACCGCAAAACTTCTTTTGACAGGGTTGTCTTTTAATTACCCTGTGGAATGATAAAATCCCAGCACTGAAAATGTGTCTTTACAAATCTCTAGCTGGAGTAATTAGTCCCGTGCCTGGCTCTCCTGAGAGATTATTGCTGCCTTCTTTTCAGATTACTTACCCAAATAGAAGTGGAATCATTGCTATGTTTGACAGTGAGATATAAAATATCAGATAAAGCTGTTAAAATACTGTTTCACACGCTGTGTTTCTGCAGAGTAAGGAAGCATCTGCTCTCGGTATCAGCAGCAGAGCTGAGCAGAAAATTCACAGCTGAGGGCTGAGAAGATGAATCTCACTTCTTTTTGTTTTTTTTTTCTGTTCCTGGTCATTCCTGGAAAGATCCAAGTAATCAAGGATTGAGTTGTTATTCAAATACCCAATAATGTCTGCACTTGTGTCCGTTTTAATGCTTGAATGTATTGGTGGGGTTTTGGGTCTGGTGAGCCCCTGTTCAGTCTGAGGAACTCAGCTGGAATATTTGTGTGACAGAGGTAAGGGGGTAGCACTGAACCCTGCAAAATCCAAGTCTTGTGACACCAGGCAGTGGTTTCAGGTGGAAACCTCTGTAAAATCTCAATGCAGAGATACTTACAGGGGATGCAAACACAGGTAACATTCCTCCTGTTATATCCTTAATGAATACACTCAGAAGGAATTTTCTCAGTAGATATGGCATAGATCTGCAGTGAAATGTGCCTTGGAGAAGTTAGAGTTGCTATTTATTACTTTCTAGGGAAAGAAAAAAAATCTTTCTTTGGGAATTAAAGTGCTTCCTACATTACGTCAGGCTGCTAAGCTCACAGTGCTCAAAAACGCATTAGAGACAATACTCCTCAGTGCCTGAGCTGTTGTGCAGATCACACCCTGGTTATTTCCTTCTTTCCTTACCCACAGGACAGATTTCTGCCCATGGAAGGGTGCTTCTGGTGCAGGTGATGTTCTGGCTGCAGGGGCAGGGTGTGCACTGTCCAGGCAGCAGCTCCCTCAAGGAAGGAGCACCCCAGTCTTGCCTCGTCAATAGTCCGTTTCCTGCCATCTCAAATAAATGCTTTTGTGTCATTCCCACTCCTCCCAAGGCAGCTTTTGTGTCTCACCGACTTCTGATGTAAATCAGCATCGCAATGGAGACATTCCCTGGGTCAGCAGAGAGGCAAGGAGAGCTCAGGAGCTCAGTAGGATGAGGAACCACCAACTATCCTGTGTCCAGGGGAATTAAAACCATCCTAATGCCTTCCAAGAACCAACTTCACAGGTCAAAAGTCTGCTCTGAAGGTCTCTAGTCCAGCCCACACACTCCAGTAGGTCCAGCTGCAGCAAGTTCTTCAGGACCTTCCTCACTGGAGTCTCAAATATCTCCAGAAACAGAGACCCCCCCAGTTTCTCTGAGCCTCAGTTTCAATGCTTCACCACCATGGGGTGACATAATTACTTTTATAATTAAGCAGAACTTCCCTGGTGCCTCTCAGGCTCCCACTGTGTGCCTCTGGGAAGAGCCTGACCCATCTTCCATGCACCTTCTCACCTGTCAGCAATGAAACCTCCCCTCGCCCTCTCTCTGGGCTGAACAGACCCAGCTCTGCCCCTCAGCCTTCCTCTACCTGTCCCATGCTCCAGCCCTGAACACCTTGGCATCCCTCACTGGACCCACTCCTGTCCAAGGACAGCACCTTCCCTATCCTAGGGAATCCCAAACCAGGTTCAATATGAAATACAGCTGTTTTCCCTCTCTGGAAGTCAGACTGGGGCTGTCTGGGTGGAAAGCGGGAATGCTGACCAGGTGGGAGCACAGATACCCCCAACACCTGCCTGGCTGCAGACCCGCTCCTGGGATCAGAGACTGACAACAGCCCCAGCCTTCCCCACCCCATCCTGGTGCTTCCCACAGCCTGGAGAGGGGAAACACAACCCTGTAAAAAAGGCAGTGGTTCGAGCTCCTCGAATCCAGCTGGGCTGTGCTGGGATGCTCCTGCAGCTCCCCCTCGGAGCTCACGGTGGGACAGGCAGAGACCACGCGAGCCAGTCCCACGGGTTTGCTGCTTTAAGGATCGTGGTGCCAAGGATCTGCCCACGCCTCTGCCCTGGCACTCGTGTCCCCAGCGCTGCTGCAGAGCCCCAGGCAAGGTCACCCACGGGGCCACGCTGCATCATTGGTGATAATTGGTGGCAGGCGCTAATTCCAGCCGGCATGAAGGCAGGAGTACAAGCTGCTTCCCTTTATTGCATTTGATTACACTTTTTTGTTTTTGCATGATTCCCTGCAGTAAGTAGCTCATAATTAACAGCGGATGAATAACATTTCTGCCACTCTGCGTATTAAGTTTTCTCACAACAAATGAAAACATAATTGCCATTACACAGCGCCCTTATCGGAGCGAACACGCCGCCGCGGGGATGAGGGAGATTTACTGATAGGCACAACTTCCACAGCTACTTAGAGATGAGAACAAAATGCTGGTGGCTGGGGGGCTGGAGCTCCTGGGCACACTGATCCGGCTTCCTGCAGCATCTCCTGGCAGTCCTCTCCACGGGCTCACTGCCAGGACCTCAGGAACAGCTCGTGGGCTCTGCAGCAGAGGAATCTGAGAATCATGGAATGGTTTGGGTTGGAGGGATCTTAAAGATCATCTCATTCCAGCCCTTGCCATGGGCAGGGACACCTTCTATGATCCCAAGTTGCTCCAAGCCCTGTCCAACCCGGCCTTGGACACTTCCAGGGATCCAGGGGCAGCCACAGCTTCTCTGGGCACCCTGTGCCAGGCCCTCACCACCCTTCACCTTCTGCTGCTGCTTCTGCTATGAAGCCTTCTTGGAAAGGCTGATCTGGTATTTATCCTTTCTTTTTTCCCTTTTCTTTTCAGTTTTTTATCCTCCTTCAGTAGGTTCAGATAAAATACAGACTCTTCAACCATATCAGCGCTGCTCTGCCCAAATCTTGAGTCTTTCCATTTGTACGGTGATCGTTTGCCCCCAGAGGGAGCAACCTGGAGGGTCTCTCCATGCTGTTCTGTTTCGCTCCTGTAAAAGTCCCAGTTTCACGGTCACTGTCATGATGCTGGTGTAATATCACAGACAAAATCTTTAGGAAGGATATAATTGCCAGTTGCTTCATGAGTTGCCTCCCAGCATCTTACCTGAACTCTTTGAATGTGAATTCTCATCACAGGATAGGAGAAATAATGACTTTCTGAGGACAGGCAGTGTCCTGGCTGTAATTCCCAAGCAAACAGAAGCACAGAGTACAGGCAAGGCAGAAAATTCTGAACTGCACTGATGGGTTTCAGGAAAGAGCTTCCTCACCCACGTGCTGGGTGTAATTAGCACTCATTAGAGCCACTTATTACACAGACACTCCCAGAGGCCCTGCCAGGATTTCTGCTGGGCACTGAGCAAATCCATGGAGAGAAACTCCCTGCTCCCAGGCCTCAATATCTGAAAGCAAATCTCTCAAGGGCAAGGAATTAAATTAGTTCTGAGGTGCAGATTGATCACCTCGCCCAAGTGATGCACAGTGGAGTTTCCTGCACATATGGAGAGCAGGACTTGGTGTCACAGGGGCTCCTCTGCTCCAGTTCTCCTCCACAGAGAATCACAGAATCACTGAGGTTGGAAGAGATCTCCAAGATCATCGAGTCCAAGCTGTGACTGATCCCCACCTCGTCACTCAGACCAGAGCACTGAGTATTTATTGAATACCCAGCAGATTGATCACTTGGCCAGGTATTTTCCTACATCCAGGCTAGAAGATATTCCTTTTCACTAGGAGTATACATCCAATACACATCCAAAACTGGGCTCTGATATCTCCCCCCTGGAGCACTGATACTGGATGTCCCACACTAACGGGGCACCTGTGTCCCACCACCCTCCAGGTGAGCCCCCACCACCACGCTCTGCATCCAGGGCTCCCTGATCCTGGACACCTGGACATCCAGAAAAATAAGTTTTGGAAAGCTTTTGAAAGCTTTCTTGGAATCCTGTTGCCATCTCCCAAACAACCCCAGCTGCAGGCTTATCCACTCCCAGCTTTTAGAAAAGCTGGATTAGAAACAAACAGAAAGTTATAGAAATAAACCTGTTTCTCAGCACACCACTCCAGGGTGGCTGTACCTACTCAGGGATGCCCTGTGTAACTACACCAGCCCCAGAGTTACAACCACTCTGTTTGGACAGCTCCTGCCAGACTCTCCCAAAGCCCATTTCATTTTTATTTGTCAACTACAAGCAATGAGCGGGAATCCAAATACAACACGAGTGAAAACCACTCCTTCCAAAGGGATTTACAGCCTTTAAAAGATTTAAAGCAGGCCTTTCAAAACGTTCCCAGTGTTTGGAGCTGGATGGTTTGCTCCTCACGCAAATTTTCGGGATTCACATGCTGCTTTCAGAGTGGCCAAGGCCATGGAGCAGCAAAGGGAGAGGTGGATCTTTGGTGACAGTTGTAGGGGCACACCCTGTCCCTGGCAATTTGTGTTTGGGTGTCATCAAAAGGCTGTAAGCACACAGCAGTGATGGAACCATCTCAGGTTATGTCACAATAAAGTCCTTTTTATAATTAAAAAAATATCCCCCTGTGTTTTTTGAATGCTGCAAGAGTACCTAAAGAGCCAGAAGTGAACAAGAAGACATCCAAGATCTTTTGAAAATGAAGAATTCTCTTGATAAATGCATCTCTTAATGAAATACAAGCAATTAAACTAAAAGCCCTATCGAATACTGCTTGTCACTCCACACATTGACATTTAATTGAATTTTTTTTCCCATCCCCTGGTCCTTTTTCCCTGATAAACAAATTCATTCACAACGGATCGGGTTTCACTAACCCAGAAACCAGATGATAGTCAATCAACTAATTGACACAACAAAGACTTTTATATGAAAAAAAAATTGCCTAATTAAAGCTGAAATGAAATTTAACGATACACAGACATCTTATAGTAATGAACAGTCTTCCTGTATTAATTACTTGGGGTTTAACCCTTTCCCTTCTGGTCACTGAAGTCATGAGAAGAATGAAGGAGGCAGAGGCAGTGCTGAAGCTGCTGTGTTCATCCAAGAGTTTGCAGAGTTCCTGATGGAGTAGGGGGCACCTGGATGACCCAAAGTCTCCTTGGCTGCTCTGGGTTAAATCACTAAGTGCCATTGTCACCTGTTCTTCTTCCCTGCCTGCTGAAGTGTTCAAAGGAACTGCCCCCTGTCTGCCCCATGGTGCTCAAACCTGTGAGAGTCCCAGAGAGGTGACAGAGAGTGTCTGGGAGGGAGGGAAGGATGGATGGAGGGAGTCATGGATGGATGGATGGATGGATGGATGGAGGGAGGGGGGGAGGGATGGATGGATGGATGGA